>CM033475.1:160519406-161020897 GCA_019447015.1 Hymenochirus boettgeri
TATCAGTGAGATTCAATAAAAGTTATTTTCATTTAAAATGGTGCTAATTTTGCCCCAACCAATCAGATGTTATTTAACATTTAAAAGCTAACATCTGATTGGTTGGGGCAAAATTAGCACCATTTTTAACGATAAGAACCTTTATTGAATAACCTTGTATATTCCCCAATGATACATTATGAATTATTCCTGCATACCTTAGTATCTGAGTCTAATTCTTCACAGTGGCTCAAGGTTAATAGATCGGTTAACAGACTGACCATCAGTGATAGATGACCTTCAGCGATCACTTATTATGATGCCCACCCTAAGGGACACTAACAGGTTTATATTAACATCCCAGATGATCACAAGAGGATCTAATTAAACCTATAAAGTATACTTATAATACTGATAGTGAAACTGGTTAAAACATGTTCTATAAGAAACATTGTAACGCCCATTGTTCGTTTAGGCCCTTTTAGGGCCAATGTTTACAACTTAAATCCATCTAGATTCAAGTCTGAGGAGAGCTTTCTCCTTATCTGCAATGGCTCTAGTATCTCTCAGACCATCAACAATCATACACTTTAGGCTCGACAGAGGGTGATTCATGGCTCTCAAATGTCTAACAACTGCCATGTCGCCATAATTACTAGTCAGTTCCCCCTTGTTCCTACCCTCCATGGCGCTATCTACAGACGACCTATGATTGGCCATTCTATCTTTAAACATGGTTGTGGTCATACCCACATACACCAAACTGCAGGGACACATGATAAAATATATAATGTTTTTACTGTTATAGTTAAATCTACCTATGATTTTAATCTTCTTACCGGTTTGTGGATGGACGAAGCTCTCCCCAACTAGCAACTATGGCATTTAACACAATTGGGACATCTAAAGCACCCTAGTTTAACACCCGTTCATTGTGAGGATTTGTATTCACTAGTAATGAGCTAAGGCTTCTACCTCTTTAATAGGTATATTAAACCTGCATCCTTTCAAAGGGAAGCTGTCTGTCATTCTGCAAGATGTACCAATGTTTCTGGATACTGTCCCTAACTTCACTAGCAAGTGGGTGAAACCTTGATTGAAAGTTTACAAAGTCTTGATTTTTCTCCCGCTGGGTATTTTTTCCAGACATCTGCCTGTGAACTTTATCAATAGCTCTATTCAGTTCTTCCCTGCCATAACCTCTATCCATGAACCCATTCCACCATCTCTTTAACCTGTGCATCCCTCCCCTCTCTCGTGGTGTTATTCCTATAAACTCGAGTAAATTGTGAGATGGGGATGCCATTCTTTTGAGCCTCTGGATGACAACTATGTCTGTGGAGCAAAGTGTTTTTATCAGTTAGTTTATGGAACAGGGTTGTCCCTAGCCCCTTAATCGATACACTTTCACAGAGTCCTAAAACCTTCAGAAATGCTCTGGTTTATACTTGTGTCCTGTCCGAACCACATACATCAGTTTAAAAAGAAGAGTTGAAGTAGTACCAGATGTAGAAAGACTCTCGAAAGATATCTTGTTACTGCTTTATTTCACACATTACATGTTTCGGACGCTGGGTCCTTTATCAAATTTGACAAACACATACTCCACACCATCTTTTAAACCTAACCCACAGGAAGTGGTCACCAATCCCGCCCCCTTTCCTTCAATTGTCCAATCTCACTGTGTTCACATAAGTGTCCATAAAAAAAAAACATAGTCCATAATGTCCAACAAATCAATAGGTTTTCAATCCTGTAAACGTGCACAATTTTAATAAAGAACGGGCATAATAATAATAAAACATAGCGCAAGTACATCAAAAATACAAGAAACATGGAACTGAAACAAACCATGCCTACCATGTGCTAAGCACAGAGTACTGCTCATAGGCCTACTATACATATGATAAGTAATCAAGGTACAAAACACAGTGTATAACAAATGTTGCTTAGGAATAGGAACTCTTTTTTTTATACTGTTGTCCCTAGCCCCTTACCTTGTTTGAAAATCCTTAGATCTAGAAAATCCACATTATTTTCATGGATTGTTGCTGTCAGTTTTATCAAGGTATTGAGCAAATTGATATCTCTCACACATTGGGCTGCAGACTCACAGTCACCCTTCCAAATGAACAACATATAATGCAATGAATTTCCCATATTTACTCATTATATGCTCTTGTTCAAATTTATCCATGAAATGGTTGGTGAATGATGGGGCCACATTGGACCCCATCGCCGTCCCTGCTTTTGCCTATAATATAGACACCTTCAAATTGAAAATGTTGTGGGTCAGTATTAGCTCCAATAGGCACATTAGAAACTCCACTGGGGGCCCTGTGTGTACACCCTTCACCAAAATCTCCGTCTGAGGGATGACTGTGTATAGGCTACTGACATCCTAAGTCATTAATACACAATTGTCCACAGTTTCAACACTTCTCAATTTTTCTTGTAGGTGTCCACTGTCTCTAATATAAGAGCCCATATTTTTCACACCAGTTTGTTTATATACATATTGTATAAAGAGGGTATTAAATTCAAGGGAGATTCCCCCTTCCTCTTTACAAAGCACTGGAAAGGCCTAATTTGGAATATGGGCTTCAGTTTTGGATTCCCATATACAAAAAGTACATTGTGGGAATGGAAGGAACTCAGTGACAGGGCAACTAAAAAAAACAAAGGGAATGGAGGGGCTTGACAAAACAGGCAGATTAGACAAATTAGAGCTGTTTACATTGGAGAAGCAACATTTGTCTGGGTATATGATACAAATATATTAATGGGCCACATAATAATGAACAAATTGTTCACTTATAGGTCTTGAGGACATCCTTTCATATTAGAAAAAAAGAATTCCTTCAGGCTAGGAACGGTTTTTTTACAGAAGGATGAAACTGTGGGATAGTCCTTCAGCAGATGTTTCTTAAAGTAAAAAAATATTGACAATCACTGGTATTAAAGGGTATCTTTACTCAGATCCCACTGCTCCAAAACTTTTTTCAGATTTTAAATCCGAGCTGTAGATTCTGAGAAATTATCATTTGAAAACACAGCATTTACAGGGAAAGATCTGTCACTCCAGAAGCAGAAATTATAATATCTGACCCATGACTGACCTCTTTGCCTGCCTGCCAGCACACTTTTTGCAACATTTAAGAGAAACAGCAGAGAAAAGGAAAAAATGGGGAGGGGGTAAGCAGAGTCCATGATGAGGCTGTCGCAGACACTAAAAGAAGACAGTGAGTAAGGGGTGGTGGGGGGAAGTTGGAGTACTCACTAAATATTAATAATTTAATGACAAATCAAGCACAAATGTGAGTACCACCTTTTTACTCTCAAATAATAGTTTCAGTTGTTTCAGTGAGTATAGTGACCCTTTAATACATATACTGTAGTTTTAATAGATCCAGGGATCTGATTGCCATCAGGAAGGATTTTTTTTAGCAGTTTTTTTCCCTTCCTCTGGATCAACTGTTAGGTAGGGTTAAAAAGGAGGGTATATATGTTGGACTAAGTGCACGTACATCTTTATTCAACTATACTAAGTAGTGTATGGGCACCTTTAGTACAGTATGGACTGTGGTAGACCTGGAGACTTTTAACATATATTGTGGACGTGCCCATTTGTGCAATGCCGAAAACTATAATATTTTCAGATCTATAACTGAAATAACAGCTTGGCATTTCTCCAATTGTAGCATATATAGCTTTGGTGAACCATATAATAGATGAACCCACTATTGTATGTTATCTTGGAAACGGGGCGCACAATGGCATCTCTTATACTATTAGACTAGGTGCTAGTCACAGAAATTATACTGTCACAGAAACGCGTGTTTATTATGTATAAATAAACACTTATTAATCTTAAGATTGCTGTGCACAGTTACTCTATTTCTATGTTAGAAAAATTTGCTGCTCTTCTAAAAATTTAACGTGTAGTATCCAAAAAATAAAATTTCTGTGTAAGCTTGTGATGGTTTTCATTCATCCAGGTCATGGTATATCTGTGGTATTCAGTTACCACTGAAGATGTTTTCTTAGTCGTCTGATCTATTCTGTGTACCTACAGCATGTGAGCATTCTTGAACCTGCATTTTAGTTTAGCTGCATTTAGGTTTGAGGGTTATCTAGGCTTTGTATTCAAGAACTAAACTTTAAGTCCAGTTCATCTACTTGATCTAAGTATGGGATTTTGTTAAATCAGAGGCTGTTATATGAGAATAACCCATCACTCTCATCACATTTTGATGTGAGATCAGGAACCAGACCTTGAAACCAAAAATTTCCTGTTTGTTTTATAAATATTAGACAAGCCCATTGCATAATGTTTTAACTATTGGACTTCCTCCACCCTTATGTCAGAAGACAAATAAAATTATCTGGGGGGGAAGTGCATTGCCAAAAGTCTTCAGGACTTCCATTCACATTTACTACATTGATTTCATCTTGTCAAGTTGTTTTCAGGAGTAGAATGAAAATAAAGGCATAAATAAAGTTTTACAGCTAAAAGTGTTAGGTTTTTATATAATCACTATAATCACTTAGCCTAATACCAGCTATCTTATTTTCTAACCACCATTTTGTCTATATTGTTTTTCTGTATTGGCAGATGTTTTGTTTCCAAATGTTCTCTTCCCAGTGAGCGCAAGGTCTTTTGCCTCCCACATTGTGTGTCAACCTGACTCTCTCATTGCATTCCAAGGGATGTTTTACTACATCAACTGTAGAAATGAAGTCTGGCCATGTCCCTTTTCTTTCTTTGTTATATTCTAATGTACCAAATGAATAAAGTGAGTTAGAGTTCTGCTGCATCTCGTGTGTGTTGTAATTCTTCCTCCCGGCGCTGTAAGGGTCTAAGACAGGCATCAGTGTCCAGCGTGGCTAGTGCAGGATATTTATTCTAACAAAAAGATTAGTTCTGGTTTCTTTGCAGCAATATTAAAAGTACATTCTGAAAAGGGTAACTAGCTTACAGTGTTAGACAATCATCATGATTGTATAATTAAAGCAACCAGAGAAAGCTCATTTATCTTCAATCTGATACTGACAATATACAAGCACAGGGGTATAATTTTCTACAGGAAATTATGCATTATGCTACAAAACGCTGAGTTTTATTTAGTGCCATTTCACTGTTCTTTTTAGAATAATCTTACACACACTGACACTGTTAATTAAACTTCATTGATCACCACTGCCATCGCTGTGCGTATATTATTAAAAGCGAAATAGTGATAGACATGCTTTACTATAGCTCTCCAGGGATTTCATATTTTAAACTCTAAAAGAAAAGTGGAGATTGACACTCAATGAATATTAATTAACATGCTCTACTGACAAAACATCTTTTGGGTGACCTGACTCTTCCCTTGTGGGGAGTCTCTTACCTCAAAAATAATCAAAATAATCAAATAATCAAATAAATAATCAAAATAATCTTCCCCAACTATTCCTTGCACTTTATTAAACTCATCAAAACTTTCTGTGTCAATATGTGGTAAATCTGCCATGTCCCTTACCCCTAAGAATAATTACTAGGGGTTTGAGTCTCCTAAATATAACAGTAGGAGGCTGGCATAAAAGTTAGAAATTATGTTCCTCTGTTGTGGCTAGCTTCAGATGTGGTGATGAGCATCAACCACGATTGTGTGTGTTGTTCCTGCATGGGCACAGGAACAGAGCTGAATAATTCAAAATAGCAATCAAACAATGTTTGAAGGAGACTCCGTGCAGTATTATACTGCAAACAAACTTTATTTCAGTGCTCTCAGCAACATGTTCCAGATCTTTTTCCTTTTTGAAGATCCATGTAAGATTCGAAACATGTTGCTGAGAACAACACTGAAATAAAGTTTGTTTGCAGTGTAATAGAGTCACCTTCCAACATTGTTTGATTGCTGTAATTGCTGCCGGGACTGAGACAGACGGGATTAGATACCATGTGTGTGGGACACATTTTACCAAATGTATCAATCCAGGTAAGTATCTGGCAGGTGGTATTTCTCCTGTAATTCAGATAATGGTCTAATTGTGTTATTATTTATTATTAGGCCAAGTATATGCTATGTCCCCCACTGGCCCTGCTATGTGTTGCTAAGGTAATTTGAGGTATGCTATGAATTAAGAATGACGTTTGGGAAGGACTAATGCTAGGTACACACGGAGGGACCATTTGTCCCAAGCGAGCACTCGGCTTGGACAAATGTACATCGGTCGCGGCAAATTGGCTGCAAACGATTGATTATGCAGTCCCATAGGGAACCCCACGATCGATCGGAATTTACCAACACATCCGATTGTTCGTTCGTCCGATCCAGACGAATGGATGACCGAGTTCAGTCGCTGCCGGCCGGCGCAAACCAGCAGATATTTTCGGCGACTGACCGAAAGTGTTTTAAGTCAGTTGGTCGGACGAAAATATCTGCTGACCAGCCTATGCTCCTTATTAACTCAAGGGGTTGTAGTTGTTATGGTTCCACCCTCTTTGTTGTTAATGTACATATTGAGTTTTATATATTACAGTGACATTCATGGGCTACTTAAAGCTGGGTACTGCTTAAAGACCTCTTCTGGGTGCAGAATCTAAGTACCGTCCAGATCATCTGATAGTGAGAATGTTGTACTGCTCAGGACACCAGGTTGCAGTCCCAGAAGGAAAGCCCAAGAACCAAACCTAAGATACATTGCTCCTTTACCTCCTGTTCTTCAATTAAATGTAGTTTTTGCATTACTACAAGAACGGCAGGTAAAGGAGCAATGTCTTACCCCCCGTTAAAGCAAAAACTGAACAGTTCATTTTATTTTATGGTGGCACACAAACTCCTGATTGCCACCTTCTGGACTGATAGCTTGGGCAACCCAGAACCATAGAAACTGTTGGCTTAATAAGAAGGTCTAGGGGGTAGGGGAATTATTGACCTAGAACTAAAATAGGCTCTAGTAATGTTCACATACATTACAGACTGCTTGTCCTCATAGACTATTGGATTCTGTGCAAAACAATGTACTAAAACATGTAATGAAAGACTAACTATTCTTGTACATGCCCTCAATACCACAGTCAAGAAATTAAAAAGCATTGATACTAATTATGCAGGAGGCTTCTGATTAGAGAAACCTGCTGCTTAATCAATTGCTTTCATGAAGTAGGAACTTTTGTACCATTTAAATGATGAATAATTCTACAGAACTTTCTGCAAATTTCTTGATTTCACTTTATCACTTTAGTTGACTTAAATGAACACTTTGTTCCTGGTACTAATTACATTTCATGACCCATTTATCTGTTATAGAAAGTTACATCCCCAAGAATCACAGGTTACATTAAGTGACTTGAGTAAATATACTGAATATAACAATTAAGCAATGCTCTGCTTGTAATGCTATAAAATCTAGATATTTAAATATATTTAATATATAAATTAAAATATTGACATTCTTATTACAGTTTTGATTCGGAAACCAAACTGCTATTTTGGAGTCTGGAAGTTTCTTTTTACTTTCCTTAAAGACAAATTGAAAGCTTATAACAACCTACTGGCACTGCTTATGATCTGGCAGCTCTTTTTCACAATATGCTGCTCAGTTTGCTATCCAAGGAATACAATTGCTATCAAAATGTGCATATCATTATCGGAAACTTCTCCTCTCATTCGTCCCACTTCTGTTCTGAACGTCATTGGCAGCAGCTGTATCAGACCAGAGCAATACTAATTACTAAGATTTCTTTGAGAAATCTTTATTGAGTTGCATTCAATAAAGAAACATAAAAACACAGTGTTGTCTTTTATCTTTATAGCAAGGAATATGCTTGTGAAGGTTCTCATTCATCCAGGTCATGGTATATCTGTTGTATTCAATTAGATCAACTGGACTTGAAATGTAGTTCTTGAAGACGTTTCGCTAGTCATCCGACTGGCTTTCTCAATTCAGAATGACTTGTACAAGAATGTACAATGCTGTTTTAACACCTTACTCTGGGCGTTCCTATAACACCTCTTAGCCACTATCTAATCACACCCTTAACACCTGGCTGTGATATGCTAATTGGGATTTTCCAGGGTACATAAGTGCCACAGATTCTTGTACAAGTCATTCTGAATTGAGAAAGCCAGTCGGATGACTAGCGTAACGTCTTCAAGAACTACATTTCAAGTCCAGTTGATCTAATTGAATACAACAGATATTTATAGCAAGGAAGCTACACACACATTCAAACTCCAACAGCTACAGTAAAATAAAATCCTATTTAATTAAAGCAGTGATAACAGCTGCCGGAGCTGCTTCCTTTCCCCAAAACCACGGAGTGAATGGTATTTGCTGTAGCTTTACTGTTCATCTCTACTGCACTTGCTCCCCACTCTAGCGGAATCACAGCTTCTGGGAGGTGATGAGCACAGATAGAGGAGAACCGCATACTAACTAGGAGTGAGCTGAACTGAATATAAGGAGATATGGTGAAAGGGAGCCCTGAGAGCAGAACAGGATCAAGTTCATGGCAGCTCTAAAAATATAGAAAAGGATAAAAGTAGGTCATTTTTTAATTTTATTGTCCCTTTAAAAACATTTCTCAAAGCTTAAATACAACAAATTTCACATTTATGGCCTTAATCTAATTCCAACTGGTTTAAATGTCCAAATGTCAAAATATATTAAAATATATATTAAAATAAGGGAAATATCTCTTTTTAATCAATTACCGCATCAATTACCAGTTTATCAATAGGTTTTCCTTTTCCTATTCATGTAAATACTTGGAAAGTGTAAGTCAGATCTATAGATATACAATTCTATATTCCAGAGATGAAATATATGTTTTAACCCTTAAAATGTTCTAATTAGTAATGAATTCTGGTTTAAAACAAACCTGGTTTTGATTTGGAACTGGTGATCTAAAAAATTCATGAATCTGATGGATTTCTTTTACATTTTTAAAACTTTGAACTTATCACCATAAATTGCAAATTTTGAAAATTCCATTAGAAAATCGAAAATTCCTACTGAAAAAAAAAAATTTCCTATTGAATCTGCGAGAAATTTTATCAAAAATGTAAAAAAAATCCTATTCATTGGGCTCAAAACAGATTTTCAAAACTTCAAAAGGTTCTGCAGAATTTATGATGGGAAAAAAACTCATTTTTTTCATCTTTATTTTTAAGACCCCCATTATCACTACAGTTGTCTTAAATTATCTAGACCTGCTAACACCCATTATTTATTATATTATATATATACTGTTGAAAAGTAATAGTCTGGCCTCTAATATTTTATACTGCTTAAAGCAAATAAGTGATATTTTTTTTTCCTACTTAAAAAAACTTCCCAGAATATTAATCAGATTATTTTGAATTTATAACTTACTAAAATTTTTACTCATATTTTATCACACCAACTGGCTACATATTAACTAAGACTGCAGCTTTATCTTAATATGGGCACACCCAAACATCCCACATCTCTAGACTTCCATATCAACTGTACTACTTTTTGTGTATCATCGTAACATAGTAATTTAGGTTGAATAAAGACATCCACCCATATAGTCCAACCTTTATACCCACCTCTTTAACTCTACCTGTTGATCCAGAGGAAGGCAAAAAAAACCACCCAATAAAGGTTTGACATTTATCTTTGTAGTGCGACCCTCACTCTGTTCCTTTTTTCATATTTGTATTCCAGTGAGGGAAGATACCTAGAGGAGTCTGCACTCGGCGTTGGGAAGAGTGCATAGGACTTTTTGCTTTGTTTGAAAAAAAAATCCTTCCTGACTCCAAATGGCAACCGGAAAGTATCCCTGGATTAACCAACAGAACTGCAGTATATTATTAATACCAGTAATTCTCAATATTTTTTAGAAACTTAAACTTATCCAGCCCACTTTTCAAGCTATGAAATGAACTTGCCATTACCACATCTGCTGGAAGACAGTGTACTGCCAACACTTGCCCCTAGTAAATACCCTCCATTTACAGAATTTTAGTTATTTAGTAACATGCTGGTTGCATCTGTATTGCTACCTTGAAAGTGGGGGCTGGGGGAAAGAGCACCCAGGGGACCAACATATCTAATACAAGGGAGGGAGAGTCTAGTGCCCGAAAGGCTAGACAGGTGATAGTTGTAGGCAACTCCTTTATTAGAAAATTAGATAAGGTTACCTGCTGCCAAGACCCTGCATGATGAATATTTTGTTGCCTATCTGGTGCTAAGATTTGATGTGTGGTGGATCATGTAGACAGATTATTGGGGGGTCCTGGGAGTGACCCAACAGCCTTGGTTTGCATTGGTGCCAATGACAAAGTTAGAGGAAGAGAGGTCCATAAAAATGACTTCTGAGAGTTAGAAGCCAAGTTAAAAGTAAAAACCTCCTATGTAGTATTTCCTTAAATACTACCTGGCATGTTTGGAAAAGAAACAGACCATTAGGATACAGGTTCAATGTCCCAGGCTTAATTTCTGTTTCTTTTGTGTTTCTAGGAAAAGATAGAGATACTACATGTACTGGTATACCACCTAGTATGCCTTGTAGCTTAGAGGTAGAAAGCTTTCTTTTTAGCAAGACACAGTATAGAAGGTTGCAGGTACGATTTCCCAGACTTTTACTAAAATGTTTATATTATGTTTTTTACATCCATGCTAGCAAAGATATAAACTGCAAAGATTACTTTTCTTTTTTGTATGAAAAGCAAAGGAATTTATCATTGTTAGGGACAGGAGCAATTGAAATGTGTATTCACAAAAACTGCACTAAAATCTGTGTTCTGTGTCAGAGGGAGGGATGACCTCTGAGCTGTAACATAATTAGCTGATAGCTTCTAGGAAGCAAAGCTGCAGCTTCCTTTAAAGTGTACTCTGTACATTAAATTGTGTGTTCCCAGAAAATGTGAATTATGGGAACTGACCCCTAGTACCCACAGGTTATTTTCATAAATCAACCAGCATCCACAGCAAAGGGAGAGGTTAGACACAGCCTTTTATATCTTTGTGAATGTGCTCTTTCTATTGGGGCAATGTTGTATGGGGACTTTAGTTCCCCTTTAACCTCAATTAGTATGTAACTATTTCACTAGGTGAGCTGTTGTTGCATTGATGACCATTTGAAAGCATAGTGTATTTATATTTAAATATATAATTTGTATCAATGAGTTCCTTATAGTCATGTATTCAGGTAAACTTATGTATATAAGGAATCAAACTTCTAATAAGATATGTAATTCCAAACTGAATAATCCAAAGGAGAAGGCAGAGAGGAATCTGAAAAACAGTCCATGGACAGGCACAAGATCAGGGAAGGCCGCAAGAATCCAAAATCCAAAGCAACAAGGTTCATATAACAAAGCCAATGGTCAAAATCTAAGAAACCCAAGAATAAATAGCTAAACCACATCCAGGAAGAAAAGCTCCCCACAAATGGCATGTGCAAAAGTGACACCACACGCATTGCACAATGACGTTGGCATGACAAGTCACAAATGCAAATTTGGTACCGCCATATTGTACACCTGAGTGGCAGGAGTACCACTTGCTACAAATTTGATATACTAACTGTTACTGGGAAGAAAGATAAACTTTAAAATGCATTGTTTAAATCGGCAATTCTCCAGAGGAAAAAAAAGTAATTTAATATAACAGGACAGGCAGCAACACCTGTGATTGGCTGAGACATGGTGTCTAAGGCTCCGTTTTGCGAACGCGATTGTACATTTTGAATAGTAAAACTAGGATAGACATCATACAAATACATTCACATTCTAAGTGTACAATCGCCTATACAATACCATTGCAGTACTTTAATACCACATGGTATTGTACAACATCTTAGAAATAAATACAATACAATACAAATACAAATACAATACCCCACAGTATGGGAACTTTCTAATACTGCGGGTTATTAAATATGGTCCATAGCTTATTATGAGCTTGTTTGAGGGATGATTTACATATATATAGTTTTTCATTATAGGGTTGGACTTGCCCTTTAACTCCTGGGATGCCTCCATTAGAGGACTTCGGTTGTGCTAGATTGCACCGAAAAATAAAAATATCTCTAAACACTGCAAAAAATGCAATAAAACAATTACAGAAGATCTGCAGAAAGCACCATTTGCACATTTTTTCTTTAATATAGTTTTGCACTGATCTTCATTGGTGTTGCCCTTTTGTTATCCTTAATGGAATCAACCTGTAATTATAGCAATCAATTTTGCATGGTTTTCAGAACTGCTCATTCTTTACATTTAGTTCCTGATATAAATTATGTTCCTCAGCTAGGGTTCCTAATCCAGTATAATATTTAGGTTTTATTTGACTATAATTTGATTTGGCTGCAAGGCAAACATATGTGTATTTCTACATTTCTTTATTTTCTTTTCCATTTACCTCCATTTCAGAATGAATGGTTCATTAACAGCAATTTAATTTAACAAGGCAAAATGCTGTTTGGCTGGCTTAGAGCAAATGGCAATTCTATGCAATTGGCTGATTTCCTTCATGCCTGAATTTTCTAAATAATCACTTTCATTTTCATTTTTGTTTTGCTTCAAAGGTTGCCTTTAATTTGCCTTCGATGTCTCCCACATTTAAAATTACAAGTAATTTTCCTGTTACAAAGTATTATTTTTAAAGGTGAACTGAATGGTTAAATAAACAAGAGAAAGGGTCAGACCACTATTTTAGATCTGCTGCACTTCTGTGATTCAGGACTTATTCAATAAAATTTTTTATTGTTAAAAATGATGCTAATTTTACACCAGGTTTTAGATTTTAAATGTTAAATAAGATCTGATTGGGTGGGGCAAAATAAGCACCATTTTTAACGATAAGAACTTTTAGTGAATCTCCCTGGCATTTAGGACCTATCTATGGGTACAGCAAAAAGAGGGGGGTCAATTTAACATGTTAGTTTCCTTTTAAATAACCTTTTTGCAATTAGAATTTTAACAGGTAATACACCAAAATGAGACCATAGGTACATTTTTTGCCAGCTCAACTGCTGACCATACAGTATGTCCCGAAAGTGTGCACACCCTAACATTTTTGTAAATAATTATTAGATTTTTTTGTGGGAGAATACTGAAAATATGACACTTTGATACAATATAAAGTATTGAATGTAAAGCTTGTATAACTGTAAATTTGCTCTCCCTCAAAATAACTCAACATACAGCCATTAAAGGGTAACTATAGCATATACAAATCCACAATAATAACTGTAGTCTCCATACAAGTGTCCTATATTAAAAAAAACTTCTCATATCTTTCACACAAGCCTAACATAACATATCTAGCTTCTCTGGATCTTAAGTTATGGGAAGTTACACTTCCTTGTCTGCCTTGGCTAGTTACAGACCTGCAAAAATATTCTGTCATTTACTCTATCTATGGAAATCTTAGGAACAGGGGGAAAATTGTCAGGCTTGTGGATAGCTATTAAAAAGGATTTAGAAGTTTGGGTGCAAGAATTATGATGCAGCTGAGAATTCTCTGTCCCAGCAGTATGCATGCTCCAACCCGAGACTTGGGGCCAAGCAGTGCTGCTGGCGATGTCACAGCTCTCAGTACTAACAAGAAAAAACACACTTAATACTGTTGTAACTTTGAATAGACTTCAGCTAGAAGCATGGTCCTGGAGTCATTTTAAAGTTAGGAGTGTGCTTTTTTTCAAATGAATTATTATTATTATTATTATTAGTAGTATTATAATTGTGGATTTATATAGCGCCAACATCTTCCGTGGCGCTTTACAGTTGCATTAAAATACATAAGGAAAACATTCATGTTACATACAAGGGTAGAGCAAGTAATACAAAGTGCAAACAATGTAAGTGCTGGTCCAGCAACATTCAGTGTGGTAAGTTACAGCATTACTGTGGTACAATAGGATGGTGGGAAGAGGTGATTAGAGAGTGGATGATAGAAGATGATCATTAGCAGAGCAGTGGTATCTGTTTATCAGATCAGAGATGTATGGGGGGGGCTGTATTGGGGAGAGCCTTGTAGGATAAAGTTAAATTGGATCCTTTGGGTGATGGAAAGCCAGTGGAGAGATTGACAGAAAGGGGCAGCGTGTGAGAAGTGGGAAGAGAGGTGAATGAGCCTGGCAGCAGAGATAAGGATTGATTGAAGGGGTGCCAGTCGGTTGCTTGGTAGACCGCATAGGAAGGTGTTACAGTAGTCCAGCCGAGGGATGATAAGGGCATGAACTAGAATTTTGGTAGCGTTCTGTGAAAGGAAGGGACAAATGCGTGAGATGTTTTTGAGCTGTAACTGGCAGGAGTTGGCAGGGTATTAATGTGGTGTTTAAAGGAAAGTTCAGAGTCGAAGGTTACGCTCAGGCATCGCACTAGAGCTTCACAAGTTGCCACTGGAATCCTCATTCACTCTTCCATTGTGGAGCTGGTGGAAGTTTGAGGCTTTGTGCTCCTTCACCATCAATTTTAGGATCCCCCACAGAGGCTCAATAGAGTCAATATGGAGAGATGCTTGGCCAGTCCAGTACCTTCATGTGAGATTACTGGCCGACATCCCAGTTTCTGAAAAGCTGGGATCATGATCATCAGTATGTCACAGTACATGTGGACATTTATGGTTCCCTAAATGAACTGTAGCTCCATAGTGCTGGAAGTACTTGTGCATCCCCAAACCATCACATCCCCACCACCATGCATGAATGAAGGTAATACACACTTGTCTTTGTACTTCAAACCTGGTTGTCCACCACACACGCTTGACACCATTATCACCAAATAGATTTATCTTGGTCTCATCAGATCACAGGACATGGTTCTAGTAATCCATGTCCTAAGTCTGCTTGTCTTTATCAGCCAACTGTCTGCTCGCTTTCATGCGCATCATCTTTACAAAATGCTTTCTTCAGGAACAACAGCCATGCAGACCAATTTGAGTTAGTGTGCGTCATGGTCTGAGCACTGACAGGCTGAGCTCTTATACCCTTTAACCTCTGCAGCACTCATACACCTATAATAATACATATAACATCTGGATATGATGCTGAGCATCTGCACTCAGCTACTTTGGTTGTCCATGGTGAGGCCTGTTCTGATTGGAACCTGTCCTGATAAACCACTGTATGGTTTTCGTCACCGTGCTGCAGCTCAGTTTCAAAGTGTTGCCAATCTTCTTGTAGTCCAGGCCATCTTAATGTAGAGCAACAATTTTTTTTTCCAGCTCCTCAGAGTTTTCTTTACCATGAGGTGCTATGTTCACTTGTAATCACTTTTGTTACCAGTGGTTTATACAGTAATTGCTGTGTTTTGAATTATTTTAAGCAAATTTACACTTTTATATAGATATACACTGACTATTTTAAATTGTACAAAAGTATCATATTGACATGAAAAGGTAGAAATAGGGCTATGCACAGAGAGCAGTTATCGCTCCTATTACCCCCTTTAGGCAAAGGAGTTTACCCATTCTGAATCTTTAACACAAGAGATGACCATTCTTCCTAATGTTTGGTTTGATTTCAAACTTTTGAACTTCAGGAAAAGTTTGAAAGTTCAAAAATGGACCCATTAAATTTAATGGGGACAAATAGTTCAAATCTTTGGATAAAATATGGTTAAAATATCAACAGTAACTTACTTTACATGGCTCTGGGACCTGTGACATGGTCTGGGGAACACTTACAAATATCCAGAACTTCAATGTTTCTATAATCTGTCTCTGAATCTCTTAAAAATGGGTGTTCATTAGTATACAAGAGGAATCCTGCCCAGAATGAAGTGGCAACGATTCCTTGTTGAATACCTTAAAAAAAGGGGGTTAATAAAAAAAACGATAAGAACTTTAATTGAATCTCCCTGTTAGTTCATATTGTGCAAACCTAATTTTTCTAATAATAATACGCTCACTGCAGTTTGACAACATTGCTGAGGAGCCAGGCATGCAGGGCCCCTCTGGATACACCCAACACCACATTGGCCTCTTTCTATCGGAGTATGCATCGTGCAGGTGGGCGGAAGGGTAACACATCACAATCACAAGGTACCTGTTGAGCTGTCTTTTATACCCAGTGGGTTGGCACTGCTAAAAATAGCTGTCGTTGGTGAATTTGGGACATGTGGATGTATCTTTTCCCCAAATTTAAAAAATTCTAAAGAGTTCGAAAAGTTTGCATTTGTTCAATCTATTAGTTTGATTCTAGTCCATGTTTATTTAACGTTAGCTATTTGGCACATATGTTAGGAACTGATACATATTTTCCTATATTGGATAAACTCTGTAAATTTTTCCACAAATCCCCTAATAAAATACATGTTGGAATGTCCAGTATGTAATCATTTTATCAAATTTGACTCTTAAGAACATATATTAAAGGGTTAGTGCACTCTCAAAGTAAATGTTGTCTTTTAAGCTTTAAGTGAAGAACTGGAGGTTAAAGAGCTAAGTCTTATTTCCTGTTCTTCACAGGAGAGATGAGGAAAAACATAGCTAGTTTACCTCCTGAATTTCACTTAAAGCTTAAAAGCCAACATTTATTTTGAGAGTGAACTAATCCTTTAATAACTTATCTAAACAATGAGAGAAAAAACATAAATACATTAGTTATGAGAAATTAGGAGGTACTTGCTGTAATTTTGCTTTAACCCTTCATTAAGGCTGTTTCCTTGGCTGCAGAAATGGGCACCCACAGGGACATCTCTTTTATTGTTATTAATTGAGAATCTGTGAGTTCATCATTTGCCTCAGGGTCTGTCCTGTTTCTACTACATATAGTCCTGAGGGGCAGTGAGAACATAAAATCAGATACACCACATTTGATGATTTGCAGGAGAAAGTTCCCTTTATTTCAAACCAACTGTAAGGAACAGTTCTCTATCTAATTGGGACTATTTTTTTTTCTTTGTCTGTTTGTTGACTTAGGTGTACTGTAGCTCCAAATTTACAACAGTTGTCATTTATGCATATGAATTCTTTTGCCCCAACAAATAACACACCTAGAAAGTACATCCTTTTGGCTTATAATGTTTTCCAACAATGACCCAGTAGAAGACCACATGGAAATGTACCTCCAATTAGAACAGTTCCTTTTGGCACTAAATAGGATGTATTTAAAGCTTTCATTGGAGGACAATTGAATTCCTGCATCACACATGTAAAAAAGACAATCCAGTCAAAAAGCAAAACCAAAATGTGCCTCCTAAAAGAAGCAGAGGACAACATCTGCGAAAAAAAGACGGAATTCACAGGCATTACTGTTTGAGGCTCAAGCAGGAGAGTGCACGGAACTCACAGACATTACTGTTTGAGGCTCAAGCAGGAGAGTGCACGGAACTCACAGGCATTACTGTTTGAGGCTCAAGCAGGAGAGTGCATGGGGGGGTGGACATGCCCTTTAAGGGAAGCTCAATGATTTTTAAAGACCACAGTCAGAAAATTAACAACTTCTTTTTGTGCAGGGCTGCCTTTAGAAACGACATTATTATCTATCCTTTTGCGCTAAAATTATACAATTATCTGATTATGTCCATATGTATTTCCTATCAAAAATGAGTTTATTAAATATAAATTCAAGGGGAAAATTAAGATAAAATGCATCATTAAAATGAATGAGAACCACCGCAACCAAATATCAAAAATAACTCAATTGATTATAGATACTGTATATGAAGGAAAGTGGCCCCTTTCCCAGAAAGTTTACAATCTGGTACAATCTGGGGGCTTGAACATTTCCTTCAAATAAATTGGGTCTAGTTTATTAGCCTAACAAAGATCTTCACTTTAAATGTTTGTCATCAAGAATTAAACAGAGTGTAATTAAAATAACCCAGGAAAAGCAGTAAGCTTGACTTCTATGAAAAACAGTGTTGCAGCTGTTCTTAAGGGGGGGGGGGTGCAATGTAATGAGACAATACAGAATTGCCAAAACAACCTATGCAAATGCTGAAGTTACAAATAGCCATTTGCTATCTACAGAAACAGCTGCAGAAATAGAAGAATCATTAAATTTTTTGTGTGCAGGTGTACAGTGTTATGAAGTGCTGTAAAATGTATCATTTATAGCCAATATTTGCATAGAATAAATATTTGACAAAAGGCTGCTGTGAATATTTGCTGGCTGGGGCATCTGTTATTAAATGATTTTCTTTGCAGATAATTAAAACCAAATGCTACTTATTGTTTGATTTAGTTCTGAATATTTATTCTTGAGCTCAGTTGCCTTTTCATTTATTAATTTAACTCCAATAAGAATCAAACAGCTTCTGGTTTGGACAATCTTTTTAGGGGCCCATGGGACTTTATGAAAAATGTAATCTGATGCCATGATGTTATCACGCCTAAAGGGACACTAAACTGCTATTTTTAAGAAAGCACCTGGGCAAGCTATAATTCACAGGGAGGTAGGAAAGCATATTCCTACTTCCTTATGCGCTTTAGAATTAGAGAGATGCAACTGCATTCTTACCAACAAGCTCCACTCGTGCTCATTCTGACAGTTAATCTGCAGACTGGTGCAACATAACACCACTCAACAGTAAACACTGCACTACAGCAAACAGGGAGGTAGGAATATTGCCCTAGTACCCCTAATGATGGCAAGTCCGAAATGCGCAGGGATACACATCCTTGTGACGTCAATTTCAGGCATGCTACACATCTGTATTGTATTACATTGTTGAGTCTGGAAAGTGCCAAGACCATGAGGTCTATTGAGTGAAAATTAATAGTATTTAATTAATAATATTGAGTGGAATTAATAGTGGAGATGATCAATTACACCCTCCCTTTACTACTAACAACTCACTGCAGGTGATCAAACACATTGATGATTCTAACATCTCCCAACTCCCTTCTTGGATCCAGATTTCAGAAACTGGATACAACATTATTTACCCTTCTGCTACTACAGTACACAGAGACAGCAGCATTTTTCTCAGTGATTGATTCGATTTGGTCAAAGTGTTCCTCATTTTTGAGACTGCTCTTTCCCTTATTGCTACTTTCAGGCGTGTTCTGTTTTATTGATACATTTTACTGTTTGTATATACAGCTTGATTTTAAGTAGTCCCATTGTTACTTTTTATTATATTTATTACCTTTTGCTGTGGCTGTTGATTGGCTTCAGCTCCCATAATCCACCTCTTTGTTTTGGTTGAAGTCCTGCGCAGTATACTTCAAAGGAAGCTTCAGCTTTGCTCCCTAGAATAGGACAGCCATTCACATATTCATATAACAGCAGAGAGACATACCTCTGTTAGTCACAGATTATGCTACAAGAGATCCTGCCTTTAATTATATATCAAGAGATCCTGCCTTTAATTATATATCTAGTAGCCACTCCAAGCCCCTTTAGAATCGGAGGTGCAGAATCTAAAGGGGAAACTTGCAGCATTGCAGGTCTTGGCAAACCTGGGGGAAATTAAGGTATTGGCAGGGGCCAGTAAACTGTGGGGTAGAAATAAGGCAGATAAGGTGGTGAAGCAAGATAGATTTATAAGGGTCACCAGGGGCTGTAAGGGTAGGGTCGCTTCTTCCCAGCTAGTCGATCTCAAAAGATTTGCTGTTATACGTGAAGATGTGGAAGACGACGGCTCAGAAGTAGTATGTATGGAGCGGGCCATTCCCTTGAGAACCCAGAGGACCACCATCTCTTATACAAGGGAGGGAGAACTAGGGGCTAGGAAGAATAGGCAGGCGGTAGTGTGTTGCATGCTTGATGCTAGGGTTCGATATGTGGTGGATCGTGTAGGCAGATTATTGGTTGCGTCAGGTAGTGACCTGGCTTTGGTTCAAGTTAGTGCCAATGACAACATTAGAGGTAGAGGAGAGTTTGTTAAAAATGATTTTCGGGAGTTAGGGGCCAGGTGGCTAAGAGGGTGGTGTAAGGAGATGGGGGTTTGAGTTTTTAGAGAATGGGAATGCCTTTTCGGTTGGCTACAGGCTCTTTAGTAGAGATAGACTACACCTCAATGATGATGGTGCAGCTGTTTTGGGGTAGAAGATGGCTAGAGGGTTTTTTAAACTAGGGATACTAGGGATACCCCCCCATACTAGGTATGGGGGGGTACATTGTACTACACAGGGGTAGATACAGAGATACAGAGTTTTGTAGCTGAAGGTGTGTAGATTCCAAGAATAAATAGTTTGTAGGGGGCATGTCTAAGTTATGGGGGTGTTTTGTGGTAAAAACTGCAGACTGGAGTTGGCGGAATATTTTTGTTGAGCCATCGTGCATTGTTTCAGTTTGAGGCTAGTAGAATCCACGTTCTCGTGTCTAACAATGCAGATGGCATACTGATTCAGGACATTTGGGAAATTGATATTTGGTAACTTTCTACCTTCAAAAGTGTTTTTTTTTTTTCAGAAAATTTGCTAAAAGTACAAACTGCTCCCACACCATTGATGAAATGAATGAAGGAACGTCTGCGTGTGTAACCATGCATATGGCATACTGTTTGATTCAGGACATTTGGGTTAGTTGGTAGCTATGTCTCTGAGTACACCCACGAATGTGGCATACCATTTTATTCAGGAGGGATTGGGCTTTCATATTTCAGATGCTTTTGAACTTTCTGCTACAATTTTTAGCTGAAATTAGCATTTTATTTTGTCTCTAATTTTACAGATTGATGAAAAAGAGGAAAATATGAGAAAATAACTTACAATTGGATGAAGAGCTTCACTCAAGTATCTGCATTTTGATTAAAACTTGCCTCAAAATCTTGCAAGTATGTAGTTTCTTAAAATATCTCACTTCTGAGTAGTGGTTATACATCTCAATTTGGTGTAATATTCTTGAAAGTGCTGTTTTAATCTGGGGGGATCTCCTGTACAGGAAAAGTGGGGTACCTACATATATCTGGTATCATTGTACTGGGTAGTATCAGAGCTTTTAGAAACAGTAAGATTTTTGTGGGTAATCTTTAGATAACTATAAATAAAATTTGGAAAAATGCATTTTTTCAAAGATATTTTACCCAAAAATCCAGTAAAACCTCCAGAAAAGTGACACAAATCTGTTATCTTGTTAAAGTATACTTTGTGCTGAAAAAAACAATGTATAATATTCCTGATTTACAAGGGGGATTTCTACTGTAAAATTAGTCTAAACTGATTGAGGGCAAAATCCTGAAAACTCTGCTAGCACTGAAAGGGTTAATATAAAGCACTGGATGGCCGCTCCCCTCATTTCAAAAAGCCAATTGGCTGGGGGGTAGGGAGAAACCTGCTATATTGATCCAGTGTGCAAGTATGAGAAATTCAAAAGTTTGCTAAACATAATTGAAGTAAACCTTCCAGAATGGGGTTACCTTGTGGTGGTTGGAAGGATTTTCATTGATTGATCACAGTAATATATACTAAAACCCCTTTGTTTATTATATATGCCAATGTGATTGATTATCTTTTCTTTGTTTGTATAAATGTTTGACAGGCCAATATGATTGTAACCAATTCCAGAATCCTTCTATTGTATGTATTTATTAGGAAGCTCGGTCAAGCTTCCACGTGGAAATAGCACCCCCAATGATATATTAAAGTGAAATAGTGCTAATTTAATTTAATTCACTTTAATATATCAGTCAATACATCAAGTCAATATATTAAAAAAAATGATATGAAGTAGAATATTTAATATGATGAAGTGAATATATTATGTATGTCAAGGTAAAATAATATACATTCAAATAGATGTCAGTCACTAGGCCCAAATATCACATATATCACAGCTGTGAGAGAACAGTTCTATCTCAAGAGACTCCAGTGTCTTGTGTTCTGTTCTCTCACAGCTGTGATATATGTGATATATATTGAAAGAATTAACTATAATTATAAGACCACCTTAACATGTATGTTAATACAATTTATTGGACTTGAAAATGCCTTTAATATTATGATATATACATGGCACGGGGTTAATTAACAAGGGGAGTGTCTTGTTCACTATGTCACAGGATATGATGTATATAAAGGTAACAATATTATGCACATGTTGGTTTGGCTTGAAAGAGGCCAAAGACTGGGGACCGAAATGTCATGTATAATGCACAAATAAATAGGAGTTTAATATAAATCCACAAGTGCACTGGTAATTTGAGGATTTAAATAATTAATAATTCTCTGGTAGCATTGTGGTCTTTAAAGGAAAGAAAATATGGATACCATACAAAGACGAGTAACTGCCCACTGTGGAAGGTATATATATATTCCACAAGTGTAATGTGACCACACACCTCCTGGTATCTTTGGGATAACACTGGGGTGCTTGTGTATATGTGAACAGTATCACTCTGTCCAGAAATATGCAAAATCCAAAGACACAGCACACCCAAATCTCAGCAATGTGGTATTTATTGATCACAAGCTGCCATAATATGTGACATTTTTCAGGGATCACAGACCCCTTCATCAGGCTAGCAGCACAAACAGTCTGAAATTGGTATACACTTGATACGATATTTAAATCCTATAAACAGGAAGTTACCTCATACAGACAAGGAAATTACTTCACTGAGCTACCCATGATTCCCAATTCAAGAGCCCTGTAAGATGGATACAATATAAAATCCTGGAAAACAGACCTGGACTTAACAAAATAAAAGTAGAGATGATAGTCCCTATTGAGGCCTCTAGGGGCCAGTGTTCCCATTTTTTTTTACCCACCAAACTTTTTGTAAGTTTCAATCTCCCCGTTTAAAAATGTTCCAAGACCAAATATTTCAGGTCTCTTTTTGTATGTCCTGCTCCACATAGGTGGGCCAGTACTGGTTACTTAGTATTTTTCAATCTGATGTCTGATTTATGTTGTTCCCCAACATATCTAAGACAACAGGGACAAATAATAAAGTACACAACAAAGTTACTATTGCAAATATAGTACCCACTAATAGGGATATCCTGTTCCCCTTCTAAACACCTTATACAACCATTTTTTCTACATTAGTTTATTAGTTGTATCCCAAACAAGGGTACATACCACTCTTACGTGGCCCCAAGAAAGTGTTCTAAGTGGTCACTGTATTTTAACAACTGCAGATGTTAGATACTTGCCCAGTGACTACCCGCTCTGATATGATACCAATGGTGGAGTTCCAAATTCTTTGATGTTAGGATATACCATCCTCAGGAGCCCACAATATTTATTCAATATATTTTTTACCCTTCCTGTCTCTGGTGAGAATTGAGTGATAAAGGAGATATGGGGACAGTCTGTCTCTTTTGTATTCCCTCCTTTCCTGCTTTGATTAGTGCTTGGTCCAGGGCCTCCTCTTTTGGGTAACGCCTGTCCAAGAATTTTTCATACATATTATGTGTTTGTTCCTCTCTCTTATCTGATCTAGTAACAAGCCTTGTCAACCTTTTAAACTGACTGATAGGTAGGGAACCCCTAGTGTGATTAGGGTGATTTCTACAGAATAGTGTAAGATGATTTATATCCGTAAGTTTAGAAAACAACTCGGTAGGGAACCCCTCCTCTTTAATCACCATCACATCCAAAAGCGATATCTTATAGCTATCAGAGTGCAAGGTATTACATTTATTTTTATGCATACCATTGAGGGCTTCCAAGAAGTCTGCAAGGGATCAAGCTTAGCCCCTCCATAGGAATAAGACATCGTCAATGAACCTCCACCACGCCAGGCAATGTCTGGCAAATATTCGGTGTCCAAAGACAAGGTCATCCTCCTGCCATGCCATAAAGGTATGGCCATAGGCAGGGACAAAGTTTGATCCCTTTGCAGTGCCTCTTAACTGTAGAAAATATTCTCCAATCTCCATTAAAGGTAACATAACTGTTAGCAAGAATAAATAATTACAATTTTTCCAAGTACTCTATCTGTACAGGGGTATACATGCCACTATGTTATAAAACAGTTTCCTACATGTTGCCACTCCATCAGAATGTGGATTAGCAGTATAGAGATTGGCAACATCTAGGGACACTAACAAGACTTCATCCAAATTGTCAATCTTAAGAGATCTCAATTTATCCAAAAAAGGATAATGTATCCTTGATGTAAGGCCATGTGCTCTGCACAAGGGGTGCAAGAATCCTGTCCAACACGGTGGCCATAGGGCAATATAGGGAACCAATACCTGCCCCTATAGGCCTACCTAGAGGCTGGACAGGATTCTTGTGAACCTTTAGCAGAGCATACAGTACAGGTACCATTGGGTGGTCTATAGAGATGGGCAAAACTCCTAAAATCCATTCCGCCTGCAGATTCGCGGATTTTGGAAAAATTCTAAAATCCACAGAAAAACCCATTAAAGGGCATCTATAGTGAAAAAAACACATTGCCCCTTTGCAAAGTTAAATTCATGTACTCTATGTTGCCTTAATCCTATCTCTTGTCAGTGACTCTGTTTAACCATGGTGTCAGATCTGTGTGCAGCCCCCCCCCCTTCCCCCTCCCCTCTGTTAGCTCCTCCATGTCTCAACTCCGGCTAACCGACAAGCTTATCATGTGCAGTAGGAGTTAAAAGTTCATCAGCCTGAAAAACACACCCACGTACAGTGGCCAATAGAAAGCAAGCTGTCCTGGAGACACGGAAGAAGGAGAT
Source organism: Hymenochirus boettgeri (assembly GCA_019447015.1). Classification (NCBI taxonomy): domain Eukaryota; kingdom Metazoa; phylum Chordata; class Amphibia; order Anura; family Pipidae; genus Hymenochirus; species Hymenochirus boettgeri. The sequence continues at coordinate 160,543,917 of CM033475.1, forward strand.
CAGTACAGTTTACGATCTCTCACTTTGTGACCCATCAAAAATTAGTGAAAGCTATTAAGAAGGGGGGGGTCAAGCCTTATATCTGCCATCAAAGCTACCTCTCTCCCCCTGCTAATGCTCTTATCTCTATGTTTATTACAGAGCAGGGAGGGGGGAATCACGTCACAGGGATTTGATTGACAGTTCAAGTAGGAGTAGAGGAATGCAATCACGTATTCTTCTAACTGGTGTATCTCAGGACAGAGAGTGAATCTGAAAAAAGTGAAGACACTCTGGGGGTTGTGGGTAATTATAGAACACATGGAAAGAAAGAAAAAAGTGAATTTTCCCACTATAGATGCCCTTTAAAGTCAGTAGGAGAAAAAAATCATCCTCACCTTTTCGGCGCATACCGGAAAACAAGACACCAGGGACTCTTCAATGCAACACTCTTTATTTAAAACAGCGCCATAACAAACAGGAAGTTCCCATAGCCGTACGCGTTTCGAGCGTACCCTCCGCTCAGTCATAGGCTGGAAAGGAACTAGCGTGCTTCGTGAAGTGCTTATATACCCACATGACATAATTCAAAAAAGTGTTTACCCTTCATTGTGTTTTATCTCTATCTATATAACATCAACCAATAAAACCTTATAATACATTTTACATACACTTCTACAAAGATATATATATATATATATATATATATATATTGTGCAATATTCTACTTCTCCTAGTACAAAAAACTAAAAATCCCAGAATAGTGAATGAGCATTAATATGCAAAAATGGATAGATAAATAAATAAATAAATAATACATGATGAGTATTGCTATAAATATCAATATGCTTCCAAATTTAATCTGAGAATAAAATGCCTATAGATAAACAAGTGGACAAATAAGTAGATAAATATGTTAATACTCCTATGTGAATTAATTATATATATATATATATATATATATATATATATATATAAATATGATGTGCATAATATATGTATATAATATAATAGGGCTAGGCATAAAATAATTTTAAAACTAATAAATATTATGTCTCGTAAGGACCGACACTGGTCAAGGTTGAACAAAGTTAGTCCTACAAGAATCTAAGATAGTAACTAGAATATTGCAACTAATTGTTATGCACTAGAATAAATAATGTATGTAATATACAATAATAGTCATAAGTGAGGATGATTGCATGCTGTATCTCAAATACCCTACTCACAATTAACATATACATGATATCCATCTGTACTCCCTTTACATAAGTTTCCACAAGAGAATCTGTTGTGGGTGGTATAAACTTTTTTTTTCATAAACCAAAACCCTCCTTCTCTGTTTATTCCACAACCTCATAAATTCTTCTGCTGGAAATGTACTTTCAACATAAGAGAGCGGAAGAGCATTAAAGATCAATATCAAGTTAAAATTAGTGGCGTAACCACTGCCCCCGCCTCCCTGGCAACTAGAGGGGGCCCGGACAGTAGGAGGGCAAGGCACAACCTCCACAAGCAACTGTTTTTAAACAGTTGATCACGCATATGTTTCCTTTCTAGCTCCTCCCTACAGCTTTCAACCCCTACAATTGCACTTCCCAACCTCCCTTCGTTGCTCACCCCCTCTGTCTCTACCCCTACCACTGCACTGTCTAGCCTCCCTTAATTGGTTAATCCCTTTACTTGCCCCCTAATGAGCTTCACCAATATAACAAAACAGGGACTTTCATCTCTCCTATCCAGGACACGTCTCACCAGCTGCCCCCTCTAACCTGCCTTTCATGCTCCACTGCCAATCTATTTATAGCCTACCGATTCCTGTCACCTTATGTCTCACCCCCATATCCTCTAGTCTGTAAGCTCTTTAGGCAGGGTCCTCTTTCCTATTGCATCACGGTATTGCTGTAAGAAACTCCACACTGTTTACTTATATTATGTATTACCTGTGTATGTAATAAGTATGACTTTGTATAGCATGTATTACCCTGTATGTAATGTATGACTATGTAATTGTAAAGCTCCATGGAAGATGTTGCTGCTATATAAATCAATAATAATAATAGGCGCAATCAGCTGTTTTAAAACAGCTGATCATGGACTGCGAAGGGGGCAAGGCCTCAATCTTGCATGGGGGGGGGGTCTGGGCCCCTGGTTGAAATACATTTCATTTACTGGTAAGTTCAGTACTTAGGCAATACTTAATATGCTTCATCTGAAAGAAATTGTTTAGATAATTTGTAAATTATTTGTTGGTTTTGCGTGCTGTTCCTCTGCGTTTGTTGGTCTTAGTCTTTCTTGTAGTTTTTCTTGTGTCTCTGTCCCCCACCCCCTTTTTTGCCTGGGGAGCCATATCCTAAAAAAGACCCTTGTATGGCTTGATTCTGTATCCATTCATGTTTTCCCAATGAGGCAACATCAGGGGTTGAACACAAAGGTTGAGAACCCTTCCCTAATAGGGATAAATCTATCCCTGTCCTTCAATGTACACATGACAAGTTATAGACCATAGCATCCCTGTCAAATTTATGTTTCTTTAGATTTCCCCCCATTTTATTGTGTGTTTTCTGTAATTTCTACCTTAAAGGTCACAATCTCCTGAATGTTTACTTAACCTTTAAGTTGACTTTCTATGTCTTGTATTTTGATTTGTAAAGTTTCAATCTCTTTAATTAAATATTTAAGAGTCAATACTCACTCAGTCATCTCCGTGTATCAGACCCCTACGAGATTGTTATCCTGTGACTTGTAATGTCCTGTAGATTCACAGTCACAGTATATTCGACCCTGCACGGTCTCCCTGCGGACTTCACCCAGTCATTGGCATGTGACGTCACTTCCTCCCTGTCCAATTAGGTGCTTGTCTGCTTGACAATGATACAGATTTTCTACACGGTTTGCAGCAGCACACTATTTCAAATGGTTGATGACGTGCGTATTTCCATAATCTAGAAAATAAAAGGAAGAAAGTTCCAGAAAGTAATAAATTGTATATAAATTTGTCATCACTGGAAGAGTGCAGCTCATAAAAAAAACTAAAAAAAAAAACCTAACCCCCCCTAAAAAAAAAATATATATATATACATATATATATTAGCAAAAGTGTGCCCCGTTGGTGCACAGTGGAAATTATGTGTGTGTAAGTTTGGCTATGGACGTATTGGAAAGACTAATTGGACGTACACCACAAATTAATGTATATACAGGGAGATGCAATATCTTGTGCTAAGGGGAAAATAATCGCTAAATTCACACAAACTTATGTACTAATGTGTTAGCGAAGGTGTTGCGCTGCCTGCACCATGTAGCAATTTTTTTAAATTTTGCACAGCGCAAGCGATGCAATAAATTTTGCACTGGTTTTTGCTCTATTTTTTTGGACGAAAATGAACACGTTTTCAATTGTTTCTTTAAAGCCGTGCGAAAGCTTGCAACTAACTGCTAGTGTTTTCGCAATGTATAAATGGTCGCAAAGTGGTTAATACATTGCAGGAACAAGTGCGGGAAGGTTGCTAATGCGAAACTTATTTCATCTCCCCCTTAGTAGGGTGGGGAGGGGCATTTTGAGTGTGCGAGAAGGAATCTATGAGAGAGGGAAACGTTGTTTAGGGCTGCTAGAAATAGAGAAGTTACTAGGCTAGCTAGAAGGGGGATATAACATACTGGAAAAAGTACAGTAAAGTGGTATGCAGATTAAAAAGTTAGATTTTAAAAATTAGCAGTAGAGATGTCCGAACTTAGCAAAATCCAGTCCGCTCGAGGATCCGCGAATCTTCGAAAAAATTCGAAAATTCGAAAATCCGCCAGCGGACCCGTTAAAATTAAAAAAAAAACTGAAATAACGAGATTTTTCATATTTTCAAAAAATTTCGAAATTACGAGTTTTCAGTATTTTCGAAAATATGTATTTTCGAAAATACAAAGAATCCTCGTAATTTCGTAAATTTTCGAAAATACGTATGTATGGAATTAAGAGGAAACCCTTGTATTTTCGAAAATTTTTGAATTTTTTTTCTCGAAAATACAAAAATTCCGCGAATCGGAAGTTCGGAAGGCGGAAAATCCGGAAAAATCCGCCGTTAGCGAACGGGATAAATCCGTGGCGGATCCGGGTTCGGATCCATGAACCGGCCATCCCTAATTAGCAGGTGAAGAACATAGTGTCCGCAACAACTATAAATATCACACTATTGTTTAAACAACATGCAACGTTTGGCGAGGCTTGTGATCCCTTTGTTAGGCATGGGGAGGGACTATGTTGGTGGGGGTAGGTAAAAGTTATATACATAGGGACAGTAAGCACTTTCAGGGTTATTCAATAAAAGTTCTTATAGTTAAAAATGGTGCTAATTTTGCCCCAACCAATCAGATGTTAGCTTTTCAAATGTTAAATAGTGTCTGATTGGTGGGGGCAAAATTACACCATTTTAACGAACTTTTATTGAATCTCCCTGTTAGTAAATAATTCTATCATTAGTAACAAATATGTAGCAATAACATTATAGTATACACTAATATATATATAATTAGTAAAAGTACTTACATAGCCCTTACTCGTAAGTTATAATAGAATCTTGAAAATGGAATGCGTTAGTTTTATATGGCATGTATGTACACAAAGGATTGAAGATATGTGTTATTTGCGTTTTAGTGCTATAGCGAATGTTGTGGTTACTGTTAGAGAGATAGCATTGCTAGTGAACTATAAAATTACTCAGCTGTAGTAGGAAGTTTAAAGGTGCGTAACATAATATCCGTTTTGTAGCTTCCTTGTAGTAACGTCATATCAGTTTGTAGTTTAATGGGTGTGTGATATCCGGATATGACATAGCACACTTATTAAAATGCAAATGGATATGACGTTGTACAATGTTGGTGAGTGTAGATGTGCGTAATATGTATTACGTATTAAGAAGACACGGAGCACAAAGTAATTTAGTTGTTGTGGAGCTAGCTGTGTGCTGTGTGCTATCGACGTTGTGATATGTCTGTATGTAAAGCAGGGGCGTACCTGCAGGGCCCCGGGCCCCCGCACAAGACAATCACAGGGGTGGCGGGGGCGGTAGTTACGCCACTGATGTAAAGACAACTAATCGTAATTGCCTACTGTACTGCTGGCTAGGAATCCTTATTACTCTAAAAGTAACCACAGGATTGGCTCTTGGAATAAAACGTAAGTGACACATATCTTCCTTTTTCTAGCTGTATGGACACCATGTAGAAAAACGGGAGGTGTGGCTAATTGCACAGTAGGGGTAGAGGCTACGTAAGTACTTTTATTTCATTATATATATATCTACTGTTTTACCTTAGTATATACTTTAATGTCATTGCTACATAGTGCTTAAACATGCACAATATCCTTATATACATAACATTTACTCATCCCCACCAAATACAATGTATTCCCCATTGCAATCACAAATTTATTTATGTAATATAAGGGATTGGAGTGCTTCCACAATTCTTGTATTGTATGTATTTATTGGGAGGCTTGGTCAAGCCTCCATGTGGTAATAGCACTCCCAACACGCCCCTTTTATGGGAGGTCCTTTGCCTTTAATATAAAGCACTGGATGGCCTCTTCCCTCAGTTTAAAAAGCCAAAGTGCTGAGGGGGAAGGGAGAGAGCCTGTTATATGGATCCAGTGTGTAAGAATGAGAAATGCAAAAGTTTGCTAATCGTAATTGAAGTAAAAGAAATTGAAAAGGTTAGACGTTAGGACCTTCCAGACTGGGGTTACCTTGACGTGGTTGGAAGGCTTTTCATTCATGTGATCACAATAATGTATACTAAAACCCCTTTGTTTATAAAGTATGCCAGTGTGCAGATAATATGATATTGTATGGGGCCTAGGAATGTGCATTGATTATCTTCTCTATGTTTGTATAAATGTTTGACCAGATCAGTAGCACTTCCACTAAATGTAGTTGTAAATTAGCCTAATTGGAGTGCTTCCACAATTCTTGTATTGTATATATATATGTATACAGAGTGTTATGTACCTTTAAACTTGACGCCTTTCTGTAGCATACGCCCAGGTGCCTCAGAGATCGGATATGCAGCAGTGAGGAAAGGAGAACTCCTGGGTCTTGGCAAATTAAATTAATTTAATAAACATACTCGTCAACGGGTTTCATCCTGTCCAGGCCATCTTCAGGACAATGTACATGTCATTTCCAGTTACTAAAATAAACTTGTGTGGACACCCACCCCATCACACAGTTACATCCTTACTGTGCCGAACAGTAGCAGATCCAAATCTGTGATCCTAAAAAGGAAGAGCTGAACCCCACTGATATGCTGCCAACCCAGCAATCCAAAAAGTGCCAAGTAGAGATGGCCAGTTCGCGGACCCGAACCTGGATCCGCCGCGGATTTATCACGTCCGCGAACGGCGGATTATTCCGGATTTTCCGGATTTTCCGCCTTCCGAACTTCCGAACCGCGGATTTTTTTTTTTTACGAAAATTTTCGAAAATACGAGTATCTCCGTAATTACGAGAATCCGCGATCTTCCGGGGCCCGGAAAACGCGAAGATCCTCGTAATTACGAGGATTCTCGTAATTACGAGAATTTTCGGAAAAACGAGACATTCTTGTAAATTCGAATTTTTGGGGCTTATTTTCAAGACGGAGCAAGCCACATGACCCAAATTAGCCAATGGCAGCTAACATGATTATTGCCAGCCCCCTGGGTATAAAAGGCTGCTTCACAGGCGACATTTTGTCAGTGTGTTGGAGTGTGTTTAGTGGAGACCTGACAGTGTAGGAGTTGGAGAGAGATTTTTGCGCTTTTTGAGCTTTTTGAGCTTTCTGTGTGTGGATTTCAGTGTGGTGGTTTAGCACTTGTTGTTACCCACCCCTGTATTCACACATCTTGAGACCCAACAGTCCTTTTAAGGACTAACTTTGTGAGACCCAACAGTCCTTTTAAGGACTAACCCCCCTATAAGTCCTTTGGACAAATTTTGTGTTAGACCTTTTAGAGGTCTAGGTGTCCTGTTTTTTTGTTTGTCTTTCTGTATCTGTGTGTCAGTGTCTGTGTGTTTTGTGTAGCTGACAGTGCTGCCTTTAGCAGCAATCAAAAAAAAAAAAAAAAAAGCTTTGTGTTTATTTGTTTGCTTCTGTGTTGTTTTGTTGCTTTGTCTTTTGTGTTTGTGTGTGTGTGTGTGTGTGTGTGTATATATATATATATATATATATTAATTTTTGGGGGGATAATTTGGGAGAGGGAAATGCCTGGCAGGGCAAGAGGGAGACCCAGGAGCAGGGGTGCTTCTGCACGTGGAGGGAGAGGGAGAGGGAGAGGCAGAGGAGAGCCTACTGAAGGCTCTGGCCAGGAGCTACCTGGCCCTTCGCAGGGCAGCCGGGTTACCGTGCCCGATATTTTTAGGGGTAGCCGGGCTAGGGCTATCCCTTCTGATCAAGGAAGGCGGGTAGTAGAGTGGATTACCCAGCCTTCCTCATCCACCTCCTCACAGGCACAGAGCAGCCGAGCTGCTACTGTAGATATTGTGCCTACTCCTTCCTCACCTGAGGCTCCTACTGTGGGCATGGAACCTGATCCGCTCTATCAGGAGTTCGTTGCCCACATGGCCCGTACCTTCGGGGATCCGGAGGAGGAGTCTCAGGATATGTTTTCGCACACTATGTGTGGGGCTAGTGTGCTTGAGGAGGAGCTGTGCACTGATGCACAATCTTTCCTGTCGCCCGAGGCAGAGGAAAGTGCTCAGTGCACAGGGGGACAGGAGGCTGACGATGTCACGCAGCAGTCTGTGAGCAGCCAGGGAACTAATGCAGGGGGTGAGGTTCCAGATGCTGCTCCAGATGCAGCCTCCAGTATTGAGGAGGTGGAAGTGGACGATGAGGTCACCGATCGTCCATGGGTGCCCTCTGTGAGAGAGGAGGAGGATAGTGTCTCTGAGGGATGTCCCTCAGAGCATGAGCACGATCCTGAACCCAGAGGCAGGACTGGGGGCAGGGGCCGGGGCAGAGGCAGTGCACCTAGTGGTGCACGTGGAGGTACGGCACCAATGAGATCTGGTGCCAGTGCCCCACAGCAGCAGGTGACCTCTGCTCCGAGTCGTGTCGGTGGCTCAGCGGTGTGGGAGTTCTTCTCACTGGCTCCAGGTGACAGCACAGTTGCAGTGTGCAAGTTGTGCCTGCAACGTGTTAGCCGTGGGAAGACCACATCACATTTGGGCACCTCCTCTATGAGGAGGCATATGATTCTGCACCACTTTGCCCGGTGGGAGCAGCGGACAGGGAACGTGCAGGCACCCACACGTTCCCTACCTCGTGCCCAGGTAGCCACCGTTCCTCCTCCTCCCCCTCCGGCCCCATCAGCTGCTTCCTCGGTGGAAGTTAGGGAGGAGAGGCAGCCTTTGGCCCCAGCACGCGGTGTTAAGAGGCCTCTTGACACTGCTGCTGGAGCGTCAGCTAAAAGGCAGGTCTCTCTTCCCCAGTTGTTGGAGCGGAGGCAGAAACTGTCCCCCAGTCACCCCCAAGCCCAGCGTCTCACTGCCGGCTTAGCCAAACTCCTGGCGGTGCAGCTGCTACCTTTCAGCCTGGTAGACAGTGCAGCGTTCAGGGAGTTTGTGGCCATTGGCACACCACAGTGGCAGGTCCCTGGCCGTAGGTACTTTGCCCAGAAGGCAGTACCAGCCCTGCACGACCATCTGCAGGGCAATATATCTGCTTCGCTGGACCACAGTGTGGGCAAGTGTGTCCACATTACTATGGACGCGTGGTCCAGCAAGCACGGCCAGGGGCGGTATGTGTCATTTACCGCCCAATGGGTCACTCTGCTAGCCGGCAGAGACGCGGCACGGAGCGCAAGTGGGGAGATGGTGGTACCACCACGCATTGGTGATACGCCAGTCTCCACCCCCCCCTCCTCATCCGGTGAGCCCTCTTCCCGGACAGCTCCGTGCCCCCCCAGAGCCTATGCTTGTGCCAGGCGAGACGGGCCATGCATGTGTGCAGCTTGTGTGCCTCGGTGATAGGAGCCACACCGGGGCCGAGTTGTGGCAGCACTGCAAGGGCAGGTGAGAGGTGGCTGACCCCACACCACCTCTCAATAGGCAAGGTCGTGTGTGACAATGCCACCAATATCCTGTCTGCCTTCGCATGGCAGAGTCACACATGTTCCTTGCCTGGCACACGTTCTCAACTGGTCGTCCAGCGGTTCCTCACCAAGTACCCTGGTCTCCAGGAGGTACTGAGGATGGCTAGGAGGGTGTCAGTCACTTCAGGCGGTCATACACCCACAGCTCGTCTGGCCGAGTTTCAGCAGCAGAATGGTCTGCCGCAGAACCGCCTGATTTGTGACACCCACACCCGCTGGAATCTCGTATTATGATGCTGCTGAGGGCTGCTCCAGCAGAGGCGAGCCATCATAGACTACTGTACGAGTACGAGGCAGATCAGGCTCTGGGGACCTGGGTTTGCTGTTTACCCAGGCAGTGGTGCTGATTAGAGATGCCTGCGTGTGCTCGCGCCATTGAGGAGGCCACCAGGATGGTAAGCCGCAATGATGCCACCATTGCGGACACCATCCCACTGGTGTTCCTCCTTGAGCACACTCTGCGCGGCATACTCGACGGGCACTCGCTGTCGAGCAGCAGGCACTGGAAGAGAGGGACGCCGACACCGTGATGCTTTCCGAGCCCGAACATCACGGTGCAGAGCAGCCGTCCGATGATGAGGAGGGGGATTTAGGTGACCTGGACCAAGGGGAAATGGGGCATTCCTCTAGGGGGACATCTCAACCCTCCCAAGTACCACATGTCATTCGTGGTTGGGGAGAGGTTGAGCCCGACACTACTGTCCTCAGTGACATCGAGGACATGGGGTCCTCTGCGGCAGGCAGTTTGCGGCGCATGGGCTTTTCATGCTGCAATGCCTTCGCAAGGACCCCAGGATTAAGGCCATCAAAGAGAGGAGCAGTACTGGGTGGCCACCCTTATAGATCCCCGCTATAAGGGTAAAGTGTCGGAGTTTATCCCCGCACATCTCAGAGGGAAGGTAGAATGCAGCACTATGAGGCAAACATGCTAAGTTGCTCTGTTCTGCCTTCCCAGGTGCGGCAGGCCTACAGCACCTGATGTTGGGGATCAAGGGCTCACGTCCCCTGTGCCTGACAGGAGGAGCAGCAGTACTGGAGGCGGCCTCGCGGCCAACTTCAGGCTTCTTCAGCCACAAGTTTGCCAGGCCCTCCACTGGCAACTCCACCAGGCAACACCTCAGTCGCCAGGTCACCGACTACATCGGATCCAGGGCCGGTGTAGCCACATCAGAGACTGAGGATCCACTGGACTACTGGGTGGCGAGGCTTGATATCTGGCCCGAGTTGGCACAGTATGCCATTGAGGTCCTTTCATGCCCGTCATCCAGTGTTCTTTCGGAGAGGACCTTCAGTGCAGCAGGGGGTGTTGTAACGGAGAGGAGGACCCGTCTCTCCACTGAGAATGTGGACCGCCTTACATTCATCAAGATGAATGAGGCGTGGATCACATCTCAATACAGCACCCCTATTGCTGATGCCCGTGACTGAAGGCCTCCTGCCCCTGGCCACCCATACTGCTCCTTCCGCCTCATTTTCCACATAGAGGCCTTAGCTGAGCCATGCGTTAGCGGCAAATGGCTATTTTTTCTTATTGGCAGGGCCATATATGGTCCTACCTTGCTCTACTGCATTCAGGTTATGAAATAACAAATGCTCTGCGACAACAGCTACTCTGTGGCTAATTTTTCTAAGATTGGGTCGATCCTACTTGGCCCGAGAGCAGTACTCCATATTTGATCTTCGTTCTTCTCTCCATGAGGCACCTTTGTGGTGTCACCTACTTGACCATCTCATACAGCCGCAACAGCTACTCTGTGGCTAATGTTTTCAGCTTGGGTCAATCCTGGCCTGGCGAGAGCAGTACTCCATATTGATCTGTTCTCTCTCCATGAGGCACCTTTGTGGTGTCACCTACTCTGACCATCTCATACAGCCGCAACAGCTACTCTGTGGCTAATGTTTTCAGCTCTGGGTTATCCTGCCGGCCCGAGAGCAGTACTCATATTTGATCTTCGTTCTCTCTCATGAGGCACCTTTGTGGTGTCACCTACTCTGACCATCTCATACAGCCGCAACAGTACTCTGTGGCTAATGTTTTCAGCTCGGGTCAATCCTGCCTGGCCGAGAGCAGTACTCCATATTGATCTTCGTTCTCTCTCATGAGGCACCTTTGTGGTGTCACCTACTCTGACCATCTCATACAGCCGCAACAGCTACTCTGTGGCTAATGTTTTCAGCTCTGGGTCATCCTGCCTGGCGAGAGCAGTACTCCATGTCCGTGGGGCCAAGCCTGCCTGGCTCTTCAACAATGGTGGCAAACTGCAGTGTGCCTGCTGTAACTCAATGTGCTGTTCACGAAGCATTACCCTTTCACCTGTTCCCTTGCACGATGCATACTCTGAGGGAGATAGGAATGGGGTGAGGGGTATGTCCAGTGGGGCCAAGCTGCCTGGCCCCACAACAATGGTGGCAAACTGCAGTGGGCCTGCTGTAACACAATGGTGCTGTTCCTACGAAGCCTTACCCTTTCACCTGCTTTCCTAGCACGATGCATACTTGAGGGAGAGTAGCCAATGGGGTGAGGGGTATGTCCAGTGGGGCCAAGCCTGCCGGCCTTTCAACAATGGTGGCAAACTGCAGTGGGCCTGCTGTAACTCAATGGGTGCTGTCTACGAAGCATTACCCTTTCACCTGCTTTCCCTTGCACGATGCATACTCTGAGGGAGAGTAGCCAATGGGGTGAGGGGTATGTCCAATGGGGCCAGCTGCCTGGCCCCACAACAATGGTGGCAAACTGCAGTGGGCCTGCTGTAACACAATGTGCGTCCTACGAAGCTTACCCTTTCACCTGCTTTCCCTAGCACGATGCATAACTTGAGGGAGAGTAGCCAATGGGTGAGGGGTATGTCAGTGGGGCCAAGCTTGCCTGGCTCTTCAACAATGGTGGCCAACTGCAGTGGGCCTGTGTAACACAATGGTGCTGTTCCTACGAAGCCTTACCCTTTCACCTGCTTTCCTAGCACGATGCATACTCTGAGGGAGGTAGCCAATGGGGTTAGGGGTAGTCCAGTGGGGCCAAGCCTGCCTGGCTCTTCAACAATGGTGGCAAACTGCAGTGTGCCTGCTAATCAATGGTGCTGTTCCTACGAAGCATTGCCCTTTCACTGCTTTCCCTGCACGATGCATACTCTGAGGGAGAGTAGCCAATGGGGTGAGGGGTATGTCCAGTGGGGCCAAGCCTCCGCCTGGCCCCACAACAATGGTTGCAAACTGCAGTGTGCCTGCTGTAACTCAAGCTTGTGTTCCTACGAAGCCTTACCCTTTCACCTGCTTTCCCTTGCACGATGCATATCTTGAGGAGAGTAGCCAATGGGTGAGGGTATGTCCAGTGGGGCCAAGCCGCCGGCTCTTCAACAATGGTGGCAAACCACAGTGGACATTAGTAAACCAGTACCCCCATCGCCTTCTTTGCCTTGTTGTGTGCAAACTACTATATAGGGGAATGGCCAATGTGGTGTGTGTAATGGCATTAATGGTAAGTATTATACAATTATAAGTACCAGACATATAGCTAGCTAAATAGATATGTATGATTGTAATTTTTCAATAAAAATTGATTATGAATCTATCTGAATAATTTGATATATCGAAAAATAAAGCCCAAAAACATTTTTTTTTTCAGAAACTGTTTTTATATATATATATATATGAAATTTAAAAAAAAAAACTATGTACAAAAATAAACAAACAAAAAAAAGGGGTTACATGGGGTGCCCTCCCCCAGCGGTCAGGCGGCGGTCCAGGCGGCGGTCAGGCGCCGCACCATGGGGCGCATCTCCCGCCGCATGCTCTGTAGTTCTGTGGAGGAAGATATTGAGAGAATTGTGGTGAAGATGTTCGAGCACATTTCCTAAAGCACCATGGGTAGATGCAATTTTGCCACCTGATAACTACTTACAATACATTGTACTGCATGCTATAATGTTGCGGTATGTCATAAAAAGGAAAGCTCAGTATAAGATATCATTATTCTAAAATTCTTAGTTTAATTATGCATACCTAGTTATGGTAACAGTGATTTCTACTGATGGCTGTTGGATGGGTTACCATGCTCAGATCTCTACTGAGCAACTGAATCACCCAGGCGCTGGGTCAAGGGCAAGACCATAACGGTCTCATATAGGGGTCCTGCAAACAGGAAGTCATTATTTCGTTGCATTATTTATACACAGACACAATGTGATTGCTGAATGGGCAGATTAAGGTAATGGGATGGATAAATACTGCTCTTTTTTCCTTAAAGTATATAATTATCATGAACTTCCACTTAAAGCGATATTATTGCATCATGGGGGGGATCACTGATAAACAGCAGGAGGTAATGCTGGCTTAAAACATTACGTTTATTGCTAAATTGTATCAGAACATTCTTGGTTTTGTATCACTAGGACTGTGCTACATACAAAATTTTTTGGAAGTGGTGCAGCCCCCATAAAAGCATTGTCAAACCCACAGTACCCAATGTTGCATCATGTAGCGTGGATTTTACACTGGGAAAATACAGATATTAATAGTCTTGTATATAACATTTCATTAACGTTGCATATGATTTACTTACGATTCTCAAGCATGGCCGCCAGAGTGACTGGAGAGGCAGGAGGTGCTGGAGGGGCTGGAGAGGGTGGAGGGCCTGGAGGGGCTGGAGAGGGTGGAGGGGGTGGAGAGGGTGGAGGGCCTGTAGAGGCTGGTCCTGCTTCTAGAAAAAAAAATGTTTTATTTCAACAATCACCGTCCAATCCATTAGTAATATATTATAAGAACATTTCCTAAAAGGCTATGTAGTGAACATTTCTTGGATAATTTTGGACGTTTGGACCGAATTTCGTGACTTAAGCTTAAAAACTGAGGGACAAGTTACAGCCCAAACAATGGGGAGTTGGGGACAATAAATGGGAATGAGAAATGAGAAGCTCTGTCTCTCAAGCCAAATTAATAGATTTGTTTCCTTTTTTATTTTCAAAAATTTTTATCAGTGAAATAATAAAATTCAATTAATTATCAATGATAATTTCACTAATTATTTGCTGACAATCAAGGTCAATAAAAAGATTAAAAAATTGCTTAGGATGCACTTACGTGTCTGGCTGGTCCCCGGTTCCTCCTCTTCTTGGGGCGGTGGACTGCCCGGTGGGGGCGATGGTGAGCCCGGAGGGGGCAAGGGACTGCCCGGAGGGGGCAATGGGCTGCCCGTAGCCTGAGGGCTAGTTGGTGGTAGTGCTAAAAAAAAAAGGAAATTTATTTTAACTCTCACTGTCATTAAATGTTCAAATACATTTACTAAAACAATTCTCGGAGAAGTTGTCAAAAATTATGCAAACATTTGGATAAAGGGCTTGGACATATCAACGTGTTAAAAAGCACACAATAGTGTGGCACAATTAATGTGATCCTCAATTTTTGCACAATTATGCTATCGTACTGCACTCGCATGGCAATACACATGAGCGCACCGCAAACACGTGCTTGTATGCTTGTTTCTAGAGCGCTCGTGTGTGCTGTAATTTGGCCTTGGACAAATGAAAGATTTAGAAAAAAAATTTTTTTTCAATAGGCTGCACTTACATTCTTCCTCTGGCGGGGACGGTGGTGGGGGTGGGGTATCCGAGGAAGATTCCCCTGCAAATTAAAATAAAAAAATACATAATGAATGATATATCTAAAGGAAATATTTAATTATATACTTTGAATTCTGCTTGAAAATACAGATTAAATAAGGCAATATTTAGTTTCTTTAAAAGTCAATCATATTTCTATGGCAATGATTTCATACCTTATTCTGGCTAAGTACTTATATTTTTATTGTGTGTATTGTAGCCACGGAAAGGGAAAAGTTGGTTGGGTGTAGGGGAGCATCGGTAGCTGTTTGTACTTGTATCTGTATAGATTTTGTGGGTAACACAACATTTTTAATTTTGGAGTGTATAAATCAATTTTTAATAATTGATCAACATTTTATTTTTGACTTTACTTTCCCTTCAAATAGGGCTGCCATGTAACTAAAAGGGTGGGTCAGTAAAGTGTGTTTAACTGTGTCTATGTGTGGGTATCAGTGTGCATTTATAAGATAAAAAGAAATCAATTTTTAATGATCGATTTCATTTTTAACTTTACTTAGCCTTTAAATAAGGCTGCCATGGAAATGGAAGGGTGGGCCACCAAGTGTGTCTATGTGTGGGTATCATTTTAAATTTATAGGTGTTATGTTAAATAAAGTCACTTTTCAGTGATTTATTTTTTGACTTTACTTACCCTTTAAATAGGGCTGATATTGAATAATACAAGAATAATAATAATGTAATAATAACCAGTGAATGAGAAATACAAAGAACTTGGATCTCTCTCTCTCAAGCCAAATTTAAGGATTATTGATGTTTTTAAAAACATATATATATATAAATATGTTTTTGTCAGAAGTGAATTAAAATATTTTACTACGTATTATAATACAGTAATATAATAAAAAGTATACTTGCCTTCTATCATTTGCCGAACGGCAGCCACATATTGAGGCCTCTGCCTCTTGAGGTCTGACCACTGTCTCTGGAGGGTAGAGACAGTGGTCTGGTATCCGAAGCGTCGCAGGATGCGGCGCTGTAGCCCCTCCATTATTCTGCGCCTCCGGCGCCGCACATGATGGGTGCCAGGGGGGAAATCATCATACCCCCTGAGCAGGAGGTAGTTCAGGGCATATAGTTGCCTTGCAGCACTGGCCATTTTGATAGGCAGGAAGTTCCGGTTCCTCGTTTTTACGAAAATCCTCGTTTTTACGGAAATCCTCGTTTTTACGGGAATCCTCGTTTTTACGGAGATTCGCGGACTTACGGAAATCCTCGGTTTTACGGAGATCCTCGTTTTTACGGAAATCCTCGTTTTTACGGAAATCATCGTATTTTCGAAAAATACTGTTCTCGCTAGCGGACTGTAATTTTTAGGTATTGTAGGCATTGATACGTGTTTCTAAGGACATTACCCAGGTCCCTGAGTGATTAACTTAACATTACCAAGGCTATTTAGACCACTTTTAATGCGGATTTTGCCGAACTTTCATTTTAATACGTTTTAACGGGTCCGCTCGCGGATTTTCGAATTTACGGATTTTTTCGAAAATCCGCGGATCCTCGCGCGGACCGGATTTTTCGAAGTTCGGACATCTCTAGTGCCAAGTATCTTAATAAAAAAGTGTGCTGCCACAATAAAAGAATAAGAGATAAAACCATAAGAACAAATAAATAGAAAGCGATCATCTCTGCTACCAAATTCCTTAGGATACCACGTGTTATT
Organism: Hymenochirus boettgeri; assembly: GCA_019447015.1. NCBI lineage: Eukaryota > Metazoa > Chordata > Amphibia > Anura > Pipidae > Hymenochirus > Hymenochirus boettgeri. Next base: position 160,560,304 of record CM033475.1, read on the forward strand.
AAAGAACCTGATAAAGTGCTACAGTGCTGCTAAAAGAAACTTACAGGGTTATACAATAAAAGTTCTTATCGTTTAAAATGGTGCTAATTTTGCCCCAACCAATTAGATCTTATTTAACATTTGAAAGCTAACATCTGATTTGTTGGGACAAAATTAGCACCATTTTAAACGATAAGAACTTTTATTGAATCTCCCTGTAAGTGTCCATTATAGAAAAAAATATAGCAACTGTGTAAGATGGAACCATTTGAATTCTACTAGCACCCGATACAATGATAAAGACAACTACATGAAAAAGTGTCACAGTGCCACAGTGCTTGACTATAAAGTGCATGAATGTACTAATAGCACTATTGTTCTTTTAGTACAATTATGCACTTTATAGTCAAGCACCCAGTGGGGCCAGTAGTGAGTTAAATTGTAGCTTGAACATGCCCTTTAAAGCTCAGTGTTTCACAGGTGTGGTTATTCAGGTGACGGCCACCAAGATGGCCAAAACTTGTTGATCATTTCCACTACAATAAAGTTTGTTAAAGAAATCTGGTTGAGTGCACACTCTCACCTTTTTCTATTTTGATCTTTTGATCTTTTGACTGGAATGCCCCCTGGTATCAAACAGTAAAGTTGGAGTGCCACTAATTGCTTATCATATATATACAGATTCGTAGGTATCCTTCGCACTCCCTCTTACATGATTCCAACCAGGTGCCTCCGTAAGATAGATACGATAAGTGTACAGGTACAGTGCACTCCTGGGATTTTGCTTCAAACAAAGTTTTTTATTTAGGTGAACAAAGATATATATATATACTAGTAAAAGTGTGCCCATTGGTGCACAGTGGAAATTATTTGTGTATATTTCCAGGTAATCCTTCCACAATGTGCAGTTCAACCTAAACAGCACCATTTTTATTTTTATTGAAAACTCGGGGTCATGCTTTTCAGATACCAACACAAAGTGCACAAACATACAAGTGATTTGGGATCTGTCTGCCTCTCCCTTAAGCCAAAGCTGTTAAGCTGTAGGTCCAGAGAGAGGCTACTTCGATCCGTTCAGCCGGTAGGTATGAGGAACCATTCCAAACTTGCTCTCCCTTTCCACTCCCAGCAAGTATCCAGGGGGAGGCTCAAGTGGTATAAGTCTGAAAGTCCTAAAAAGGACCTAGGCAATCCCACCACACAACATGAGCAAACACACATACCCTCCCTTATCTATTTGACATGCAAGATAGACCCAGGCAACTATGCCACAATGCGCAGATCAAACTAAACAGTGCCATTGGACAACCTGAGACCTTATACAGGATCCAGAATAACATGCTAGGCTCATCTTATTGAAAGCTCGGGGTACGTGCTTTCTGTGATCGCCACCACAGTGCAACAAACGTGCAAGTGGATCGGGATCCATCTGACTCCCTCTTATGCCCATAGCTGTTAAGCCGTAGGGCTAGAGGGAGACAACTGAGGTCCCTTCAGCCGGTAGGCGTCAGGAACCACCATACTCGCCCTCCCTTTCTGCTCCCAGCTGCCACCAGGAAGCTTCCAGGGGGGGTTCACATGGGAAAGGCCTGAAGGTCCTAAAAAGAACCCAGGCAATCCCGCCACAATACGTGAACAAACCAAACAAAAAACACAAAATAAGTGCTACGTGTTCTAAGTGCTAAGTGTTAATAAATAAGGGAGGGGGTGAATTTAATAAAAGGTGACCTAATTAAAGGCCCAGGCCTTTCGGCCTGAGGTATAAAAATTTTTCCGCCATAGCCGAAGCTATGACAGGAAAGTGATGGGAGTGCTATTCACACGTGCTCCCAGTGCACAGTAGTGCTGGAGGGAAGCCCGAGCTTTCACACTCCCCTGCCTCAAGGCTTCGACCAGGCTCCGCATCATCTCAGTACCAGGCGGGAGCTTGGAGGGTGCTTGGGACGTACACCCCCCTCTCAACCATGCACTGGCCAGGATTGGATGCTTCACACAGTCTTATTCCAAAAGACAGGGAAGTGGTGCTTCTGCTTTTGTCAGATCATAGTGTAGCGTGCAGACCTGCCCTTACATTACTGGGGGACTGACCGCCAGTGACCAGAGGCAGCCCCTTTTCTTTGTAAGAACAGATACTACACTTGATCTTAGCCAAAAGGCCGAGAAGCGATGCTAGGCTCATACTTATTATCACAGTATTTACCACAGCAGGTCCCAGATCTACAATCACTATAGGGTAAGGACAGCACAGGATAGTGATTAGCTATAAAGATTAGGGAGAGATGTTTTAAAAGTAGCTAAAAGCTCCCAGAGTATAAAATGAAGTAGAGACTTCTTATAACAGAAGGTACCTCACAGACTCATGTTATTATAATAGCATTGCCCTAATAATTTAACATATAAACACATATTTCTCACTTCCAAAGAAATGGGTGGGGACATGCAAAGTATCTTATTTATTGCCTGTAGCTAGCTGATGAACTGGAGGGCTGACTTACAGTCGCTGGGGAACTGGTGGGCTGACTAACAGTCACTGGGGAACTGGAGGGCTTACTTACAGTAGCTGATGAACTGGAGGGTTGACTTACAGTAAATAATGAACTAGAGGGATGACTAACAGTACATGGTGACCATTAGGGATGACTAATACTGGCAGGTGACTTGGAGGCCAAACAAACTGAGCTGGCTTATGGTGGTGAAGGGCTGACATCTTTGGGGGAACATTGCTGAGATCTCATTACCACAACCCAGCTCTCACAGTCTCAGCTCTCACAGTGACAAACTTATTAACTCCTGCTGCGCTGTTGTTTTCCTCACTTTGACTGCCTCTGGTCTGGATCGCATGCCTGGTTCTCCAGCTTGAAGCTCCACCCCTCCAATATTCCTCTCCTCGGCTGCCTGCATTGAGGTAGAATGAGGATCTCTGGCCTTGCCCCCAAGAAACACTTCCGAACATAAATTGATGACCTCAGGAGAGCACTAAATGTTTGACAAATAATGGTAATAGGCAGGGGGCAGTTATGCTGGGAAAAGTGTGCCAGATAGCTGGCGTTAAAGTTTCTTAATGGGAAAACCCCGTTCGCTATTCACTAAGGGCCTGTATCAGCTCAGTGCATTGCCTAGAAGAGGCAATAAAGAGCCCTAATAATCTTTAAGATTCTGTCATTTTTTTTAAGATCAGGCTACACACAGTCCTGAGCGCTACACACAGACTACACGCAGTCCTGAATGCTCAATCACATTTATATGTCTTTCAAAAGTGTTTAGACTATTTTCTTTTACTGAAAAACTGTTGATGATTTTCAAATTTCCAATTGAGTGTGTTAATGGCTAGAAACACCCCTGCTATAAACCCTAATTATCAGTTACAACCCTGGTCTGGTATTGGGAGAAGTTCTAATGATATTTATCTATTTTACTGCATTATCAGACTTAACACAGTGAATACATGTGTTGTATTCAGTTAGATCAACTGGACTTAAAGTTAAGTTCTTAAAGATGTTTCACTAGTCATCTGACTGGCTTTCTCAATTCAGTTGATCTTACTGAATACAACAGATATACCATGACCTGGATGAATGAGAAGCTCCACAAGCAAAGTGAATGCAGCGTTATTACTAAATTGATGGTAATCAAATTGATTGCAAAATACAGTGTGCATAAAATATGTGTAATTACAACATTAAAAACACAAGTGTGCCATAGGAAAAATGTTCATTGCCAAGAGTCTGAAAAGGTTTCTGAAAAGGTTTAAAAAACCACTGGTATAACTTGCACTGTACCTGCACCATGTTTAAGAGTCTACAGCTCCTGTACTAATGATTAAAAATATTTTAGATATAAGGTATGTCATTAAAGATTTTTGCTGCCTATTTGTGCCTTTCTTTGTTTTGTTATATTTGTTATATATCGCAAACAATCGGCTATTGCCTGTTCTTGAAATGCTAGAAATGATTGGATAGGTTTCTGTAGTATTGAATAAGGCTTGGTTCACATGATCTTTACCCCAAGTGAAAGTTTGCCACTAGCGAGCCGTAGGGTTGGACAAATCACTGTCGGCCGCCCTAAAAGTAGACACGTCCGACATTTTGCCATGATGATTGTGTGGACCATAGGAGACTGCATGATCAGCTGTTATTTACCGGCATTCCTGATCGTCTATTCTGCATGATCCAGCAGCTGGCATCTGTCATAGCGGGGTACAAAAACACCCTTAGATTTTTTGAGCCCACCAACCAATACATGGAAATATTGGCTAGTCGACCTGAAAAGATTTCTTGTGTGTACCCAGCCTTAGTATCAGTCTAACTGCTATATTGCATTCAGTTTTCTATTTTTCACTCCAGTTGAGTAACAGATGTTATTGGCCTTTTTAAAAGTAAAATAGATTTAATTTTATTGTAAACATTCTCAGTGATATAGGAGAGATGAGTATGCATGTTATTATGTCTTACCAATATTAAGACATGTTTGTTGGCTTTGCTAAGAAATACTTTTTACTTTAATAACTAATCTTTTCTGACATGCTTAATGGTGCCGTTGTCATAAAAAGTGTGGTCTGTTAATCATGCAAGGTTCATTTGGCTTGTATTTGGAAAACACAAAAGGAATCCTGCAGGGAACACTTCTGAAGCAATATGGATAATACAGATGGATTTTATCTATTCTCTTTGTCAGCTTCTGCCACTTCAATCAGTTTTTCCAATGAATTAAAAAATGATTTCACAGCAAACATCTAATTCCAGGGATTCAGGACATCAGCCACACCATCTGCTCAGAAAGAATGGTTTGGTTGTTTCTTAAAAATTTACGAGTGCGCAGAATTCAGCTTTCCTCATATTTCTGCTCGATAAGCTCTGTATGATGTGTCAGATAGCCAATCGCATAGTCATGGCGTTTCATTTGTAATGAAAAAATCCTATTATCATAGTTTTACACATTCATTCTTACATTATTAAAAAAATGAACATACTGTAAAAACGAAGTGGACCATGTCATTTTTCTTCTAAAATGGATGGTTATGGCTTAAAGTGATGACCAGAAGTTTGTTGGGTGAAAAGAAACACACCAGAATACACCTAATTATATTTAATTTAAACTGTACCGTACCTGTAAAAATTGGAAGTTTTGTTATTAGAAATGGGCAACTATAAATGTATTCATTGTGTGCGTCATTTTTATGATTTGCATTACGTTAGGTCAGGGATGACAAAATTTCAGATATTTGAAAACGACAACTCCCAGCATTCCCTAGCTGTAGTATGCTGGGATTTGTAGTTTTAAACATCTGGAGGGCTGCCAGTTTGACATCCCTGCATTAGGATTTTTTCCCTATATTGTCACAGTGTATCATATTAAAGGTTTAGAGTAACAACAAATTTGTTGTTATATTTGAAGTTATTTCAAGGGGCTATTTATTTTTTCTAACATTTTTGGCATTGGTCATCAGTATAATATGGCAACAGCACCATCAACAATCCATGCTGGGTGGATGCAATCTAACTGCTTCTCTGGAAAACAAGCTGTCCAGATGGAAGGCAAATTTGGAGCAAAAAATACCATCTGACAATCATTAGGACACTGTGAATAGATCCTAATGTGTTTTAAACCAGAGGCTTTTATCAACAACATAATTATAATTATTTTAGTAGCCATAGAAGAGTTCATTGGAAATAGATGCACGGTCATCACATGTGGGTTATTCACCGAGTGTGCAAGAATTAGCACAAAAACTCCCACAAAACCCATTATTCAAAATCTGCCACAAAGCCACTGGTGTATATAGTTTTCAATCTTAAATTTAGCAAATGACCTGCAACAAATGGCAATAGAAAGCATTTATGAAAAAGCCAAACACTAGAGATGACCAAACTTACAAGAATCTGGTCTGATTTCAAATTTTGGAACTACTAAAAAAGTCTGATCCATTAAATTCAATTGGGACAAATACATGGTTATTCAATAAAACTTCTTATTGTTTAAATGGTGCTAATTTTGCCCCAAACAATCAGATGTTAGCTTTAAAATGTTATATAATATCTGATTGGTTGGGGCAAAATGACCACCATTTTTAATGATAAGAACTTTTATTGAATCTCCCTGATTCGTTTGGATAAAATAAGGTTAAAATAGCAATGGTGACTATACATGGCTTCTTTTATGGCCTTGCAATAGACATCCTGCTCACTTGGCAATTCCACAAATACCTCCAGGACTTTGTCTTTCAACCCTGGAGTTAGGTGCCTACCCCACAGTGACTGTGGCACGTGGTACTGATGGCAGGCCTTTTCAAAAGAATGCAAATACACATCACCGTCACTATCCACATCCATAACTGGGTCACAGCCAAAGGTGATTCCCCATGCTCCAGGGAACTAACAGATTGAGCTTGTTGATGATGCTGTAGACTAGCCATCCCCAAATTGTGCCACCAGGAAGATTCCACTTGATGCTCTGCAGACTCTCTCTTAGCTTGTAATGTCTCCCGCTCAGCTTTTCCCTCAACATACTGTAGGGATGCCATTGGGTCAGTACTGCTTAACTTTTGTAATACCTCCTGGAAATGTTGAGAGTCACTTCTAGACACAGAAAGTCTAGCACTGGCATCATCAGAATATGGAAAAGTCCTTATATCTCCCTGTTGGATATTATGTTTGTTTTCAAAACTATCCCTTGTGTTGTAGTTCCATCCAGGGTCTCCTGTGCTTGGAAATCCGCCTTGTAAAAATCCCAAATTAACATCTATTTCAATTTGCCATAAGTTTCAATCTGATATTCCTCACAAGCATTGATTAAATCACTTTTCTCCTTTCTTTTGTAATCCATTGGACAGGGGCGTATCTAGGGTCTAAGAAGATCAGGGGCACTTTTGGGCACTTCATGCGACGCGCAGAGATTTTTAGGCCACGCCCCTTTCTCCGCCCAATTAGGCCACACCCACTATGTACTTATAGAGATTGCTAAAAAGATACAGACAGATAGACAACCACAAACATAGACACACAGCCCGATAGAGATAAATAGAGAGAAAGACAGTGAAATAGACAGACAGAGATAGAGATCAGAGAGTTGGATAGAGAGACACAAATTAATGACACAAAGGCACAGTAAACTGGCAATTTCATTATATACTGGTAGCAATTTGGTCATTTTAAACTTACTGCTGTGTTCAGTTGTAGTCAGATGCTAGCTATCTATCAATCTATCTAACTCTGCTATCTATCTATCTATCTATCTATCTATCTATCTATCTATCTATCTATCTATCTGTCTAACTGCTATCTATCTATTTAACTCTGCTATATATCTATCTATCTAACTCTGCTATCTATCTATATATCTATCTAACTCTGCTATCTATCTATCTCTGCTATCTATCTATCTATCTATCTATCTATCTATCTATCTATCTATCTATCTATCTATCTATCTATCTATCTCTGCTATCTATCTATCTATCTATCTATCTATCTATCTATCTAACTCTGCTATCATCACTATACTATATCTAAATAACTGCTATCGATCTATCTAACTCTATCTATCTATCTATCTATCATCTATCTATCCTATCTGATCTATCCTATCTATCTATCTATCTATCTATCTATCTATCTATCTATCTATCTAACTCTTGCTATCTATCTATCTATCATCATCTATCTATCTATCTATCTATCTATCTATCTATCTATCTATCTATCTATCTATCTATCTATCTATCTATCTATCTATCTATCTATCTACTATCTACTATCTATCTATCTATCTATCTATCTAACTACTATACTACTGCTATCTATCTATCTATCTATCTGCTATCTATCTATCTATCTATCTATCTATCTATCTATCTATCTATCTATCTATCTATCTATCTATCTATCTATCTATCTAACTCTGCTATCTATCTAACTCTGCTATCTAATCTATCTATCTATCTATCTATCTATCTATCTATCTATCTATCTATCTATCTATCTATCTATCTATTATCTTTCTATCTATTATCTATCTACTTATATATCTTTGTGATAATCTATCTATCTATTTATCTATCTATTATATTTCTATGTTATCTATCTCACCTTCTTATGATTATCTCTCTCTCTCTCTATGACTCTATGACTCTCTCTCTTGGTCTTTACGTTGTTTTTTTTTTTCTTTCTGTAAAATATAATTTGTGAATCTTTCGCCGGAAGAAATTTTCTTTGTTATGTTTCTCTATACACGAAATACAATTCCCACACAAAATATATTTTAAAGCACAGCAAAATAAAATGCAGAAAACCCTCACAATACTATCTATCTATCTATCTATCTATCTATCTATCTATCTATCTATCTATCTATCTATCTATCTATCTATCTATAATCTATCGATTTATCTTTTATCTATCTCTCTATCTATTATCAATCTATCATCTATCTATCTATCGATCTAGCTATCTGTCTGTCTATCAATCTATCTATCTATCTATCTATCTATCTATCTATCTATCTATCTAACTCTGCTATCTATCTATCTAACTGCTATCTATCTATCTATCTATCTATCTATCTATCTATCTAACTCTGCTATCTATCTATCTATATATCTATCTATCTAACTGCTATCTATCTATCTATCTATCTATCTATCTATCTATCTATCTATCTATCTATCTAACTCTGCTATCTATCTATCTATCTATCTAACTCTGCTATCTATCTATCTAACTCTGCTATCTATCTATCTATCTATCTATCTATCTATCTATCTAACTGCTATCTATCTATCTATCTATCTATCTATCTATCTAACTCTGCTATCTATCTATCTAACTGCTATCTATCTATCTATCTATTTATCTAACTGCTATCTATCTATCTATCTATCTATCTAACTGCTATCTATCTAATCTATCTAATATCTAGGCTCTGCTGCTAGTACTGCTACGGTGCACTGCTACCTATCTGGACTCCCTCCCTGATATCTCTCTTTTCGCGTCTTGCAGGGGGCACAGGCAGTTAAAACATTCGGGGCACTTTGCCAAACATCCGGGGCACGTGCCATGGGACCAGGCATGGTTGCAAAGTAAGATATAGGATAGAAAAAAGTAAGATAGGGATGGAACTGTTGCTATATGTTTGTCTAAATAACAAAATATTGCACTGGCTTATCTCTTAACTGTTTCCACGCAGATTACAGTCCTAATACAGTGTTAATACTAGTGATGGCCCAGTTCGCAGATCCAAACTCGAATCCGTGGTGGATTTACCTCGTTCGCGAACGGCGGACTTCTCGTATTTTCGAAAATGCACGGAAAAACGTATTTTCGAAAATGCAAGAAAATACTTATTTTCGAAAATTTTCTAAATTATGAGGATTTTACGTATTTTCGAAAATGCGGGAAAATACGTATTTTCGAAATTACGAGGATTTCTCATATTTTCGGGGATTTTTTCATTTTTATGGGTTTTAATGGGTCGGCTCGCGGATTTAGAATTTTTCTGAAAATTTGCGGATCCTCAAGCGGACCGGATTTTGCGAAGTTCGGACATCTCTAATTAATACACTATACTATAACCCTCTGCCCAAGGGCTCTCTGAGGAAGCTTAGCTCACTTCGACAAACCGCAAAACCCAATTAAGAGTTGTCTCCATCACAATAAACCATCAGTAACTGCCACCATGTGTGTTACAGGTACACAAACCTACACTGCATGCACAGCTATACAATTAAACTAATAATAATGACTGTTCATTTATTACCAAGTACAGGTAGGAATATAATGGAATACAATAGAATAAACTGGTTAATGTAGCATCTCAGAGGCAGAGTTCTTTAGTGCTAATTAGAGCATTCAGAGATTTACATTAATGATTTAAATACTGTAGTTACTGACAAAAAACACAAAACAAGCAGCAGTAAAACAAAATGGGATAAAAAAAAGAAAATTATACTTATGTTCAGTCCTTAATGTACAGGATGAAGTGGAGGAAATATTGTAGATTTGTGAAAGATGGAGTCCAGAGTTACCGGCCCTCAAAGTAATTCTTATTTGTCCAAAATAAGATGTAATGGAGAGCTCCATATTTGGGTTTCAGAGCCATTCTTATACCCCTGGACAGGGACGTAAAAAGTTACACACACCAAATCATAGAATGTTGTGGGCTGAGCAAGAGGAGTGTAACACACCTCAGATGGTCCTACAGACACAGCCACAAGGTGGCTATCCCTTCAAATTCCCGTATTGCGTCTAGGGAACGCGCCATAAACACCCCAACTTACAAATTCGTATCCAGGGCAGTTATATGAATTTGTAGATACCAAATTTGATATGCTTACTATTTAATTTAATTTATTAATCCATAAAACATCCAAAAGTTTCTCTCTCGTGTTCCACACCAAGTAGACCACAGGTGTTTGGTTTCCCATGAACAGCTTTTACCCCTGAGTCCACTTTTAAAAACAGTTTACAGAAATTATATGTAACAATCCTGATTAGGAGTTGTAAATGCGCACACCGGTACTCTAAATGAAGGAGCTCTAAGTGGTTAAATCAAAGATATTTATTCGGCATAGTCAGCCACAAACAACAAACAAACGATCCCGCGTTACGCGTTTCGAGCTGTAGGTAGCTCTTACTCATAGACTAAAGATTACATACTTTTAGCCCCACCTCTTATAGCGAAAACCTATTGTTCAGAAGGGATGGCTCACATGAACGTAAGCTGTGATTGGATACAGCATAACATTAAAACAATGCATCAAATACATAGGAAAAAACAAAGTAACCATACTAAATAGAATATGTCCATTACTACTGGTGAAAGGACTTTTCCATGATTGCTGTGAGTGTATGAAAATATACAGATATACATATGCCATATTATATTAGATGTAAACTTGTCTGAAGAGCTTGCTGATAAGTGAGATCATATATACTTGAATAAGTATGGCTGAGAAACAATGCTAAACTGCTTGAGCTATTACTGTTGCAGCATAGATCCTGGGTAAATATCATATTATAAAGTATAACCATTATTTGCATAAAATCCCTAATAAGGGGAAAGGGAACATACATTTTGATAACATAAGGTGTCATACCTGGAGTTCAAACCTATAGGGACTTGCGTCCATTTGACTAAAGCTTTTCGTAACAAGGCTAACATATCCTTATTACGTTTGTCAGGCAGACTTTTTGTGTCCCTTGTACCTTAAGATATTTTAAGTTGGACTGGTTACAGTCCCTGAAATATCTGCCAACCCGACTGTTTTCATTAGTATTCACCTAATCCTCGATTAAAGGGAACGTGAGGTACATCCCACATATTGGATGTTGCATAAAGTACAAGTTATTAAATATACCATGTAGTCACTTTTACAATTAATGTATTGTTGTATTTTATATGATCTGCCAGTTGAACTGTAAAACTCACTGGATTTAAAGGAGAACTAAACTTAAATTTTTTAAAACCTAATGTGAGAGTTTTTCTCCCTAGAACACCTATACATTGTAAGATTCTTCTCTAGTAAGTTGCATTTAGTAAATGTGAGAAATAGATTCTGTAACTAAGAAGGTTTCCATGTTGTTGCCAGTACAACCCACAGCCCATGAAGTCATCAAAGAACAATGACCTCTGATACCCAGTATTTACTGTCTCTATGCACAGTGTGTTTTCTATAGAGATGTCTCCACACCAATATGGAATCCCTGATAGGACTTTGAAAGTTGCTTGTTACCTTGCAGTTTATTTATCAGTCAGTGTGAGTTGGGTAACAAGCAGCTTTCAAAGTCTTATCAGGGACTTCCATATTTCTAACAAAAGATAAAGCTTCAAAATGTACACAAATTCTCTGCTTATTCAGTGTTGGCGCACCGGGTAAGACACCTGATTTTAAAAAAATGCAAAGTTCAGAAGGTCACAAGTTCGATATCCCAGATGTATCTTTTTGTTTCTATTATATTCCATGCAAAAGATAAAGCATCTAAATGTACCTAGGTTTTCAGCTTATTTCGTGGTGGCTCACATTGTAAGATCCCTGGTTTAGAAACACACAGTTCAGAAGGTCACAAACTTACCTTTTATTTTTTGTTTTCATTATGTTCCTAGTACAATATTCTCCATGTACCAAAGGTTTATATAGTCTTCTCTTAGCCTAGCGGTAAGAGTTCTACATTTAGCAAGACAGAGTAAATGTACAAGTTGCAGGTTCTATTCCCCAGACTTACTTTGATTTTTGCTGAAATGTAAGTATTCCATTTCTTACATCCATGCTAATCTATGAAATACACTGCAAAAATGACTTTTCTTTTCTGCAATGACATGCAATGACTTATGCAAGCATTTGAAAAAGAAGGAAGCAAAGAATGTGATGCCAATCTATGCACATTTTATAGTCTGAATATCATATATTACCTACATCTGATTAAGACATATCTATGTAAAAAAAAAGTGGAGCATATTTTGCCATTTTTCACCATTGCAAGAGAACAATAGGATGACTTCCCATATCACTAAGTGATCCAACTGGATTTATCACCTAATCATGTTGATATAAACATGACTTTTTTTATTTTTGACTAATGCAGTAATTCTTTAGCCCCCGACAATTTTCTCACATCTTTTCTTTGCTTAAAGGGACCTCACAAACCTCCCAGGCATTCCTATACTGAGATACTCACCCTGAACTCCTGTGCACTCTTCACTATTCTAGCTTTTTCCCAGAACAGCAGTGCACCATGGCCCTGTCAACAACCTGGTAAGAGGATGGCATTCTTCTATATTCAATACAGGAAAGACGGACGTTAAGTAAGTTTTGAGAGGTTAAGGTTTTCATAGGATGGTAAGTATAAAATTTTGTGGGAGGGGTAGACTTACCCTTTAAATATTCCTCTATTAAACATATATCCCAGAGAAATATTTGAAAGCTATGGTTAACCCAGTATGTCAGTTGAGCATTAATCCATTGTTAGGCTAAAAAGATTTGCTTTAAAAATAATGTATTACTAGTAATTAAGAGATATAACATATTAAAATCATTATAATTATCTATCTTTTCTAAAGCTGGCATCCCCTTTTGTTAAACAGAGAACTGCTTTCTAATGGGCAAAAAAAGGAAAGACAAGAACTTAAAACTAAGCATTTAAAAAATATATAAACTGCAGGAAAGAATCGCTGGCACAGACTTAATGATACAAGGAATAATGCGGCAAATGAGTAGGAGTAAGTATCAGCTATAATACTCTGATCAGTAAGGAAGCTTGGGTGTAATCTATACAGCTCAGACTTTACATTCACTGAAATCCCTAAAGAATTGCTTAAGGCAACTTAGAAGCTCACATTTTATATCTAGCAAAAAACAGCTAAATAAAGACTTCTCTATCATAAAAAGTACAGCGCACAGTAGGTAAAACCACTGTTAATGGGCGACTGTATTGGTAATAAAATGTAAATGAAGACATCACAGCTAGCAACATTTTACATGCTTGCTAAAGAGAGCTTCCCACTGTGTTAGCCATATCAGCTTTGAGCTCATGTTGTCCTTTTACCTTAGAGGAGACGGATAGTACAAAAATGAGTTATTGTAAATGTGCAGAAAGTGCTATACTTAAGAACTTGTAATTTATTTTTCCTGTTTTAGAGATATTTTGATTTGCTATGTTGCTACTGTATGTTCCTGACAAGGAGAGCAGGCCTGAGTTGGCTGCAAATGTACGGTGTGTATTTTAGGACATCATCATGTATCAGAATCATTTTCATTCTTCATGTATCAGAATCATGGTTCATTCTTCAAGTTTTGTAACTCATGTATCATGAGTTCATGAGTCATGTTTCATAAATTATGTATCAGAGTCATGTTTAATAAATCATGTATCAAAATCATGTTACATAACTCACGTATCAGAGTCATGTTTCATAACTCATGTATCAGAGTCATGTTTCTTAACTCATGTATCAGACATGGTTCTTTCTTATATCAGATCCATGATTCATTTTCAGTTTTTATCATCATGTTTAATTTTTAAGCTTTATGCCAGAATGATTTTAATTTTTTTACTGTCACTATTAGGACCAATTGTTACAGACTATAATTACGGAACTTCCTTTTTATTATTGTCATGTATATACATATATTAATATACTCTGCCGAATCCTTCACACTCCATTTAATCACTTTCCTGCCTGGGTGCTGCTGTGGAACATAAAAGAAGCAGAGACATAATGCCAGAGCACTCCAAGGACTTGAAAACTTGATATTTTATTTCAAGAAAAGTAGGTTTGTACTACCTACGCGTTTCTGCAATTTGCAAATAGGCCCTGATGAAAGCCTATTTGCAAATGGCCGAAACCTGAGATGGATTAATATCACGTGGGGCCCTTGGTAGGGCCATCATTTAGGGCCCTTTTTTTGTTAAATATATTGTATAGACTATAATATTGTTACTGCTTTTGAAGCTGGGCCCCCAGAAGTTTCCTGGGCCCTAGGCGGTTGCCTAGGGTTGCCTTGTGGATAATCCTGCTTTGGCCGAAACGTGTAGGTTGTACAAACCTACTTTTCTTGGAATAAAGTATCCAGTTTTCAAGTCCTTGGAGTGCTCTGGCGTTATGTCTCTACATATACAAATATATATCTTATGTAAATTTAAAGGGGAATTTAAGTCTCCAGACAACATTGTTCCAATAGACAGAGCACATTCACAAACATACAACAAGCTTTGTCTCACCTCTCCCTTTGCTGTGGCCATTGGGCGATTTATGAAAATAACCTGTGAGTACTAGGGGTCAGCTCCCGCAATCCACCTTAGCTGGGTAAACCCCCAGCTAAGTGTCTGCGTACAGGTACATGCTCTGTAGAGCTCAACAGAGCTCAAAACGAGGAAGTTGCAGCCTTGCTTCCTAGAAGCTGACAGCCAATCACATTATAGCACAGAGATCCTCCCTCTCCCTGACACAGAACAGGAATTTCTGCTTTTTGTTTTCAAACACATTCAAGGCTCCTGTCCTAACAATGATATAATCCTTTACTTTTCATACAAAAAGAAAAGTAATCTTTGCAGTGTATTTCAAAAGCATGGAAGTAAGAAAAGGAATACTTACATTTCAGCAAAAATAAAAGTCTGGGGAATAGAACATGCAACTGGTACATTTACTCGATCTTGCTAAAAGCAGAGCTCTTACCTCTAGGCTAAGGAAGACACTATACGAACCATTGGTATATGTAAAATATCGTACTAGGAACATAATGGAAACAAAAAATAAAGGAAAGTGTGGGGATTCAAACTCATGACCTTCTGAACTGTATATGTCTAAACCTGGTGTCTTATGTGAAGATGTATCTTTTGCATGGAATATAATAGAAAGAAAATAAGTTATATCTGGGGTATTGAACTTGGGACCTTCTGAACTGTGTATTTTTTAAAACTTGTTCCTTACCCAGTGTGCTAACACTGAATAAGCAGAAAATTCAGCTACATTTGGAAGCTTTATCCTTCGCTAGGAAAGGAATAATAAAAAAAAATAATATAGAAGTCCCTGATAAGACTTTGAAAGCTGCTTTTTACCTTTTAGTTTATTTACCAGCAACTCATATTGAATGGTAAATAAACTGCAGGGTAACAAGCAGCTTTCAAAGTCTTATCAGGGACTTCCATATTGGTGTATAGAAAACACTCTGTGCATAGAGACAGTGGATATTGGGGTTAGGGGGCATGGTTCTTTGATGACTTCATGGGCTGTGGGTTGTACTGGCAACAACATGGAAGCCTTCTTATTTACAAAATCTATTTCTCACATGTGCTAAATGCAACGTACCAAAGAAGAATCTTACAATGTATAGGTGTTCTGGGGAGAAAAACTTTCACATTAGGTTTTTAAAAAATTACGTTTAGTTCTCCTTTAAAGAACTAAAACATTATAGTGTGAAATAAAATGTTGGTAACAGTCAAAATTTGCATTTGTATTTCCTATTATCAACATTAAAAGACATGTAATAGCAGACAGTAATGCAGAACCGATTACACTGCAGCACATTAGTGGAAATCACACTAGGTTTATATACATAGGTTTATATAAGAGACCAGGGGCCATATTTTTTAACCTGCAGTATCAGAAATCTTCGTTACCACTGCTTATCATAAAAATATGATTGCATGTGTAAATGAACAAACCTTTGATTGTAAAATACCATGCTGTATCAAAATACCGCAATGGTATTGTATGGGTGTGCATTTTTTCTACCTTTGTCCTTTGTGTATACTGTTTTTCCAAAGGATTGTGGGTAAAATACACCAAATAAACAAATGAATGTCAGTATTTTCCAATGTCTTTTAAGGTGTGGTATAACAACACCTGTATTAATACGACCCATGATGCTAGTGGTATTTGCACTGCAGTCGTAAAACAATGGGTGCAGTGCAATATACCAATACCACGTGGCATATAATTAACGATTTTATCATAAAGTACTGGTAATGCTGTGGTACTTTACTGCGGATTACTGATCGTATAAAAATTAAAATGACCCGATGTATCAGAATCATTTATTTTTCTTACTTAAAAGGTTAGGCCACGCTACAGTCGGCCTACGGGGCTGGCAACTTTATAAGAGTGCATGCAATCACCATTTTTTTGTGTATAGAAAAACTGATCCAATAACCGATCAATGCTGCAATTGCATGGAATCACACCTTCGCATCCTTTTCTAAAGGATAATAGTATGTAAATCACCCCCCCCAAACCCTGTTACTGTGTAAGTTACATACAACACCACAATCACTGTCCATGTCTACTTTCCAATACCTTGTAACATCTGTCAGTTACGCCTGTGACTCTGGTATCACTGTCAGCGGCTGACATCTGTTACCAAATGAGTCTCCACTGCTGCTGTGCCTGCTCATGAGTCGTAACCAGCTTGTAACAGCAGTGGAGGCATGGACCAGGCGGTGAGGGATTGCGTGTTTGTAAATTCATTTTCACAGCATGAGAGCATCAGATTAAACTACAACTAAAATGGAAACAGGGTTTTGGGGAGGATTTACATATGGTGAATAAAATTAATTTCTTTATTGGATGTAGCTATCTAGCCATGTCCTAAATCCTTGTCATTCAAGTTTCAGGTATCATGTATTAGGTCTCTTGTATCAGGTATCATGTATCAGCTTTCCTGTTTCAGTTATCAGAATCAAAACAAACATTTTAATTGTAAAGAGCTACGGAAGATGTTAGCGCTTATTTATTTTTACTGTAGTTACCCTTTAAGTATGGCTGCCACAAAGATGAAACAGGAAGAACAGCAATTTGGCTTTTCAAGCCAAAAATACTGTAAACCTAGAAATAGTGCCATTTATTGATGTAACAGGCAGATGAATAATACCTGATACATGAGGAATGACAAGGATTTTTCTGTAAATTTTAGGACATGTGTAGACATGTTACATCCAATAGATGGTGCTTTATTATCCCATATTTCTAGTTTATTATTAAAGGACAACTAAAGCCTCAGAACAACATTGAATTAAAAAGGCATCTCTCTTTGATATAAAAACTGTAATCAGTGTCTCACAATTTTATGGTTTTTGAGAAATGTAACTTTCTAACATGAGGTTTGTGTCTTATTTCCCAGTGTTCCAGTATTGCACAGTGTGGTCACTGACCATTATGTTCTTTACACATGCTCAGTCCTAAGACACTACAAGAACTTGTTACAGTTGGTCACAACTACTATTAGCCTCTAGCCAATACTTTTACAGGACAGAATAGTCAAGGGAGCATGTGTGACCAGTCCTTGTACATACACACAGTTATTTCATCCAGTTCTTTAAGTGGTAACATTTACTTTAATGCTATGTACTGTATTGCTATTTTACAGTTTATTGGTGTTTTTAGAGGGGATATGTTTAGATTCTGCCGTGTAAAAATGTATTTGGGTTTTGTTCTCCTTTAATTTTGAGCCAAATTACTTTTCTTTTTCTTCTTCCCCTTTTTTGGACTCCATCTACTCCCACAGTTTTTGAGCTAGAGACACAAAGAATTTTGTACAGGATGTGTGCTATTACCTAGCTAAGGAATC
Source organism: Hymenochirus boettgeri (assembly GCA_019447015.1). Classification (NCBI taxonomy): domain Eukaryota; kingdom Metazoa; phylum Chordata; class Amphibia; order Anura; family Pipidae; genus Hymenochirus; species Hymenochirus boettgeri. The sequence goes on from CM033475.1 coordinate 160,578,338, forward strand.
CGCTGAAGCATTTCCATGTTATTGGTGAATTTTGGGACATTTTTTCCCATAGAATATAGGGGTAAAAGCCTCAAATGTGCATGTCACGAACACCAGTTCGCTGGGCACATGATCTGACCAATCAATCGGTACAAGCTGCCACCACTTATGGCCTTAAAGATGAAGACTACACCATTCACTCCAGCAACTAACTGGTTAATTACCATCAGTCCTTCACAAGCAGTCACAGAGTTAGTTAGCATTTACACTGCAAAACATTCCATTCAACCACATATAAACTTATCAGAGGCTAACTGAATTCTTTTAGAGCATCAAAGACAAAACTTATTAAATTTTAGATTTAATATTCCAAAAGGTAGACAGTGCATATAATACAAAAATAAAAGAAAATGGTGTTACCATAAAATGACATACAATAGGTACAACAGTTATATAAAATAAAAAGGATAAAAATATTCACAGACCCTACTACTTACTAGAAAAGTCCGGTGTTCCGGGGCGGGAAAGGGAATATTTAGCATGTCCCCTCAGTATGAACAAAGTTATAGGGGCTACAAGGATTTTTAAACCCCTTGTTGAACCACCCCCCTTCTGGGCTATGCATGAGGTGGGAGTTTCTAGGAATGTCCAGATTTACGACTAGCCAAAAGCATTCTTTCCCCCTCAGTTAGGCAGATTCCATATAAATGTAGATATATACATTGTACTGGGATATAGACCACATATTCCTCTCCTGTATTAATTATCAATTCCTACAATACCAAACATGACCTGTATGTAATACATATTTCCCAAGATATCAATAACTCACCTTGGCAAGGGAATAAGGTCTCCATGTTGGATATCATTTTAATAGGCCTACCTTCCCATTCACAAATATAATATTGGTTTCTGTCTCACATATTCACATACTTAAATACATGTATTTTACATGTATGACTGTCTGTAGAGAATTCCAGATACACGGTTCGGCCCCACATTGTCTGGAAAAGAAGATCTGGTTCCATGCTTCACTAATCGTAATATAAACAATGGGACTGTTCCAGGGTGGAATGGCATTTTATTGGTCCTTTGAAAGACCAAGTACCAAAAGTTAACCCATTCTTGCCAAGACACTACACACTGTCCTGACAGTGCATATTTCCACACGTGATCAAAATAGTTAGTTTTATGGTCATAAAACAAGCCAAATTCAGGGTTTATACTTAAAGGGTTTATACTTAAAGGGTCACTATACTCACTGAGACAATTTTACATTTTCTAAAACTACAATTTGAGAGAAGTAAAATTGTATATGTGGTACTCACATATTTATCTGTTGTTACTGTTTTGTCATTAAATATGTCATTAAATTAATAATGCTTTGTGAGTACTCCTTATTGCCCCCCACCTCCCTTACTCACTGCCTCCTTGTAGTGTCTGCAACACTTATAGGTTCTGCACAGCCTCATCATAGACATTTCCCTGCTTACACATATCCTGCCCCTCCATTTTTTTTTGCTGATTCTCTAAAATGTTGCATAAAGTGTGCTGTCAGCAAGGCAAAGAGGTCAGGGCTGGGTAACATAGTATAATTTCTGCTTCTGGAGTAACAGGTCTTTTCCTTGTAAATGCTGTGATTTCAAATGATGATTTCTCAGAATCTACAGCTCAAATTTAAAATCCGAAAAAAGTTATGAAGCAGTGGGATCTTGTACAACTTTACATTTAAAGATACCCTTTAAACTTTCTCTTCCTGGTTTGATTTATTATAGGATTTTATTATATAATCAGTCATATTGGATGTAACAGTCTGCAGTAAAATTATTATGATTGTGACTCTGATACACGATACCCAAAAACTGATGCTTAACGCATGATGCCTGATACATAATACCTGAAATTTGATTCCTGAAACATGACAAGGATTTTTCTAGGACATAACGAAACAGCTACATCCAATAGAAAATGCTATTCCTAGCTTTAGTTGTTTATTATGATAATTTAGACAATACTTATTAGTTGCATTTTAATCTGATGCTCTCATGCTGTGAAAATTAATTTACAACCCACAATCCCTCACCGCCTAGTCCACACCTCATCTGCTGTTGCTGTGGCAGAGGAGACTTGTTTGGTAATAGCCATCAGTTGCTGGCATGACTGACAGATGTTACCAGGAAGTGGAAGGTAGCCACAGAGAGGTATTGTGGTTTTGGAAATTAATCTTTATGCATCAGGTTAAACTGTTACAAAAAAAAAGAAACAAGCTTTTCTGTAGTAGGTGTACTTTTACCCTTCAGGAAAGGCCACACTATGCCACATAGAAGTCACATGTGAAATTGCAATTGTGAATGCATGATTCCATGCAATTGAGGCATTACATAGTAAGATAGTAATGGGGGTTGAATAAAGACATACGTCCAACTTATTCATCCTCCTTTCTAATCCTACCTAACAATTGATCCAGAAGAATGCAAAATAAAACTGCTGAAAAAGGGGTGAAAATTCCTTCCTGACTCCAAATGGCCATCAGAAAGCATCCCTGTATCAACGAGAACTACAGTATAAGGATTAATACCAGTAATTCTCAATATTTTTTAGTTTTAGAAATGTATCTAGGCCACTTTAAAGGCTATTCAATGAACTTGCCATTACCACATCTGCTGGAAGATAGTTCCACACAGTGGCGTAACTACCACCCCCACCAGGGACCGGACAGCAGTAGGGCCCGCCACGTGCTGAATGAGGAGAACCAAGAAATCACAGAGGGCAGAGCTAAGGAGAAGAGACTGCAGATCCAAGATGTCAGGAATTTTCCATCACCACAGGTAGGCTCAGGTGGGATCTAGAAAAAAAAGTGTGTGTGTGGGGGAAATGATTTGTTAAAGCTGCTTCTTTCAATTACACCTAGCTCATTTTTACAGTGTAGTTATCCTTTAAGTAAGAAATAGAAATGATTCTGATACATTGGGGTATATTTATTTTTATATGAACAGTTAGCCGTGTTCTAAATTTGTTCATTTACAGCATGATCCAAAATTCAACTCCACGGCTGTAAAATACCACTGTGGTTGGTAAAGACCGTAACATTATTCTAAGGGTGATTACGGGCAGTAATTATATACCACATGGTATATTTACGTTGTTTATGACCACAGTGCAAAATACCACTAGCATCATGTGTCATATTTATAAAGGCATTGTAATACCACGATTTAAACAACATTGAAAAATACTGAAATTGATCTGTTTATTTGGTGTATTTTACCCACAATCCTTTGGAAAAACAGTATTCGCAAAGACAGACGACACCATTGCGGTATTCTGCTAATGCATGGTATTGTACGAATGAAGGTACGTACATTTACATTCACAATCGTACTTTTACAATAACCCCCGTAATCAGAGATTTCTGAAACGTGAAGAATGAACCATGATTTTGCTACATGAACAATGAAAATGATTCTGATACATGATGTCCTAAAATGGATACTGTACATAAGACAGGAAATGCAGAATGTTTTATCACCCATGGGACTTGCAATGTCCGAAACAAAAAATCCCACAGATGCACACACTGGTGAAGTAAACTGCTTTATTGTGATATTGTCCACTTGCGGTCCCCTGCACTTCCTGCTTCCTGCTCTGAAACCTGTCAGTCAATCTGTCCTGTGTCTCCTCCCCTTTGCAGTCCCACTGGTCCCTCCCACTCATGGACCCCATGGTCCCTCCAGTTGCAGGCCCCCCTTGGCCCATTCCCTTACAGACCCATGTGGCCCCACCCACTCACGGGTGTCGTGGCCCTGCCCACTCATGGGTGCCTAAGCCCCGCCCACTCATGGGTGCCTAAGTCCCACCCACTCGTGGGTGCCTAAGCCCCCCATTCACAGGTGCTGTGGACCACTCTGACACCCCCATACCCCCCCTGAAAACTCTGTGGAAACAGCCTTTTCAGGCAGAGTGAGAGCTCTGCCTTAAAAGGCTGTTTTCACACTGTGAGAGAGAAGGGCTGTAGATTCCCTTACCTTCTCTGTCAGGACTACACACAGCAGAGAGGAGGAGGGACTTCCTGTCTCCCTCACACACTGAGGGAGTCTAAGGCTGTGCTTGCCGGTGGCACTCTGCAGGAGAAGCCTAAGGAATGTCACATGTCAGCCTCCCACCCATTAACTTTCTGGTCAGTCATTTATTTATATCTTGGACTCTGGACCACGTAGAGAGGTGGTTGATGGCTCGTTTTAAAGGTAGGAAATTGGCCTTTCATTTAAACGCAACTTGTTTGGAGACCACAGTTCCCCTTTAACTTACAGTATGTAATGGTGGGGTTGGCCACCTGAGGCAAGTGACTTACTCAGCAATATAGAGAGTATATCTGCATGTCCATACTGCACTGTTTATTGGTTTATCTGCTTAAGAGAAATATGTATGTGTTGTATCCCCAATTAGACTAGAGAACCTTTAAAAATCACTAAAGACAAAACTCTGGCTGGTAATTAGGTACCTCACACATTGTGTTCCCTGTATTAACGTTTACAATATGCTATAGGCTTTTCTAATTTGCAGTCTCCTGTATAATGATAATTATTCTCTTGGATATATTGGAGCCTGGGTGCATAATGAGTGTATTTTTTCCTCTTATTTGCCTATCACAGTATTAATAAAACATAATCTCTGAGTCAATGCAAAGAAATGTGATTAATTAATTAATTAAATCATAGCGCAATTATCACATAGACCAATTTTTTCAGATTTACTTTTGAAATCTTATTGATACCTTTCTCTTTATTCATAAGCCCTATAGTAATGGACATATATTTTAGTGCAGTATAGTGTATTACAAACAAATGGATACAATATTTCTTTTACAGAAAAATCTGTTTAGTTCAGTAGCTTGAGGAGCATATTTTACTTTATATTCATCCTCTGTTACTTCTTGCAAAATAACAGTGCATGAAACTTCTCCAGAAATATAATAATGTTTCCTCAAAAATGATTTCTTCATTGTTTGTTTAGCTAATTGCAATTCTTCCTGCCAAATATGAAATACAGTTATTATGCTTTAAAATAGAAATGTAGTTTTCAGCAGAAATTTCTTATGTGCCAGATTTTTACTGACTGTATTTAGTTGCATTGTCACATGAATGAAAGTCTTAAATAAGTAAAAGTAAATATGTAGAAGTGCTATATTTAATATTTTCATATTCGAATGTTTCTTGGCGCAACTAAATAGTTAACACATTATGCAAAACGTTTCTCCAATCGGTTACTTTCTGCAGAATGAGCTATCCACATTACTTATTTCCTAGCTATGTGTTGCTTTAAAGACATGAACAAAATTGGGGCGATTTATGGTGAGACACTAGCGGCTTTTTTATGTACCAAAGGTTAACACGGCTTGAAGAGCAAGTTAACGGCAGTTGCGGTGGTGTGCAAAAACAGGGTTGCACAAACTGCCACATTCAATGCACCAAGCAGATGAAGCTTTTTATGAACAAATCTTTAATGGCAGCAAATAGCTGGCATTAAAGGGTTAACTCCATTCAAGCTGCATAGAGAGCCATGGGGGTATAAAGAGCAATAGCGTCTCTCTATACATCAAATGTTTCCCTGCACACTATAGCACAGAATTAACAAAACAAACATGAAAATTATGATATGGAGGTTTTGTCGATGATTCTTACTTATGAAGGAGACATATTGAAAGTTCACAATATTGCCCCTTAATAACCACACTGATACCTTTTTATGACGTGGCTATCAAAGATAATGCAGCAGTCTTAAAATATTCGTTTTTCGTAGTTGTAAAATATTACTAGCAGTAATTTGCAACCAAGATAAAGGATCGATAATGCAATTTAGCAATATTGCTCCTTTAACTGCCCACTGTACAAACATTACATTTATTTCTGATATTGCAGCATGGGAGGAATGGGATTGTGTCAAATTATCAATGTGAATAGCAAATCAACTGTTTACTGCTTTTTTAACTAGTTGTGTAGGACAGTAGGCAGGGGAGATTCTTTCCATGCCCCTGGAGTCTGGAAAAGCCAGTAAAACAAGGCAGTTGGGCATATCATTTTGCAAAAGCATTCTGATTAATGTAACAAAACGTTTTTGAGACCACCAGTCTAAATCTTTCAATAATCTATTCCATATGGATCAATGTACAATAATATCCTTCAAATTGGCACGCTGCTGCATAGTAGAGTGATGATTATAATGTTACAGAAGTAACTGGAGGTTACTTTCACAAATCTCCCTCATCTGGACTTATAAGGAGAGTGAGTGTCAGTGCAGTCCAGTAGAAGGAAAAGGTAACATTGTTTTTATATAGCTATCAGCTTTACTGGATGACATGAAGGGAGGAGGGATAGAGAAACATAAAGTGTGTGGCTGGAACAATCGCCAGGGAGGGGTGAAAGTTGGAGGAGGCTGAAGTTGAACATCAGTGTTGGGAGAGGGTGAATTTTATTTGCATAATGTACCCTACCATAAATTACTAGGATGTTAGTAGTCACCTTTGAGGTCCGTGCCCTTTATAAAAAGTTCTGGGGTCACAGAACTCCTCAGTGACTCCTAATACCCTTTTAATTTACAGTTAGGGTACATTATCCACTATATATTGAGCTACCCATATGAAAGTGTTTCTGGCTTTGCTTTATCCTGGGATTATAAAGAATATCCTCCCTGCTCAGCATAGTTCACAATAAATTAACATGTATTATAAAAAAATGTCCAATTGGTGATTATATTTAGCTTCATTTCTTTTGCACAGACAATAAGGAACTAGTGTACTGTTCTGGCTGGCTGGCTGTGTTGGAGGAAGCAGGGATGAAATAGAGATGGATAAATGTGCCTGGTGTTGTTTACCACCAAAAAGTTTTGAGGGCAGTGAGAGGGGAAACTTTGATGTTAGCATGATTAAGCCATAATAATAGTGTACAAAGTGCACAAGAAGCTGGGAAACGGTAAAGGAAGCAAGTGGCATTGTTCAAAGCATTTTAAAATTCAAGTGTTATGGGATCTCCAGTTTCACACATTGTGGCCAACCTTTACATGGAGGAGGTAGAAAAACAGGCGCTTAAAACCTTTAAGGGCATAGCACCCAGCCACTGGTTCAGATATGTTGATGACACCTGGGTTAAAATCCACCAGAAGGAAGTACAAGCTTTCACAGAACACATTAATGCGGTTTATCCATCTCTATTTCATCCCTGCTTCCTCCAACACAGCCGTCCAGCCAGAACAGTACACTAGTTTCTTATTGTCTGTGCAAAAGAAATGGAGCTAAATATACCGTATTTTTCGCCATATAAGACGCACTTTTTCTTCCCCAAAACTGGAGTTTAGGAGTCTTATACGGCAAATGTCTATCTGGGCATATGTGCACCCATGCCCGGACCCCCAGATGGCCTGCAGCCGTCTACTCACTGTTCTCTCCGTCCACACTGTTCTCCCGCGGAGTGTCTGAGAGGCGGATCCTGCTGCTCTGTGTCCTGTGCTGCATGCTCTCTGCCTGTGTCGTGCTGCCGGTCACGCCCCTATAACAGTGGAGACGGGGGCCGTGCTGTAGGTAAGATGTCTGTCACACGATGCAGCAGACATCACACTACTATTAATCACCGCACATACACCGTCACTGATATGCAGACCTGGTTCTACTCCCCATAGAAGATCCATTCATTTTTTTGTCTGATATCATATACTGGTATCATACCATAGGAGTGCACAATATCTACTGTATAACACACATCCCAACCCCTATTTATAGACAGGGGTGCACATAAACTTTTTGAGTGAGCTACCATACTCAGATGAGTACCAGGAGATGGTGTGTGGTACTCACCCTGTACAGTTTGAACCCACAGATCTCTCAATAGTGCAAAACCTGAAATTTTCTGGGTTAGTAACTACCGTAACCAGCACGTCTCTTTCTTAGCTGGCTGTGCGAGTACCCTCGCCACCATGTGCCAGTCCCGGGTACCATTGTAGGGTCACATGACTGGGGAGGCCAGTGTTCTGACGAATTGTCCTACTTTGTCGAGATGTCATCTCAACAAAGTAGGACAATTCGTCAGAACACCGGCATAACTTTTTGTGGTGCTTTATTGCAGGCCTATTTGTATGTGTGTGCTGCAGACTGAATTTGTGGCATGTTTTTTCATTTTTGCATTTCTTGCAGAAAATTACAGTACTGTTACCGTACATCCTTTACAAGATGTCTAACCAGAAGAGACTAGCATATAAAGCTGCTTTCAAGCTGGAAGTAATTAAATTTGCAGAGCATGGAAACAGAGCAGCGGAGAGACACTTCGGGCCACCTCCAACTGAGAAAATGATTAGAGAGTGGAGGAAACAGGAGGATCAGTTCCAAAAGTTGGGTAAAAACAAACACAATTTATGTAGACCAACTGCAAATTGGCCAGAGTTAGAGGTAGAAGTGAAGGAGTGGATCACACGTCACCGGCAAAATGGAATTTCTGTCTCAACTAAAATGATAATCAATGAGGCCAAACGCATTGCTGTGGAGAAAGGCATTCAGGATTTTACTGGATCACCATCGTGGTGTTATAGATTTATGAAGAGATCTGGCCTTTCTATGCGCACCAAAACCAGAATTGCGCAAAAAATGCCAAAGGAATATAAATCCAAGATTCTGGCTTTTCATATGTTTGTTATTGATGCGAGGAAGAAGAATAACTTTGAAATTAGCCAGATTGGGAACATGGATGAAGTCCCACTAACGTTTGACGTGCCATCTAACAGAACCGTAGATAGCAAAGGAGCCAAATCCATAACCATAAAAATCTCAGGGCATGAGAAAACCCACTACACTGTTGTGCTGTCCTGCTGTGCAGATGGTACCAAACTGCCTCCGATGTTGATCTTTAAAAGGAAAACATTGCCAAAAGAAAAAATTCCATGGGGAGTCGTCGTGCATGTTCATGATAAAGGGTGGATGGATGAAAATGGCATGAGGCTGTGGATTGACAAAGTGTGGTCCAAACGCCCTGGCGGGCTTCTCAAGAAATCTTACTTGTTGGTGCTTGACCAATTCAGAGCGCACATTACGGAAACTACTAAAAAGAACTTTAAGGAAGTTAAGACCCAAATAGCTGTTATTCCTGGTGGTCTTACCAGCCAGCTGCAACCTCTGGATGTTGCCATTAACAAACCGTTCAAAGTTCTGATGCGAGAGGAGTGGAACACCTGGATGGCAGCTGGGAACCATGATCTGACTCCTACTGGGCGGATGAAGAGGCCCACTATCACACAAGTGTGTGAATGGGTTAAAAGGTCATGGGACTCCGTGAAGGAGGACATTGTTGTAAAATCTCTCAAGAAATGTGGCATTAGTAATGCCTTGGATGGAACAGAAGATGACGTTATATTTGACACCAGTGAGGAAGAAAGTGTTGACATTGACTGTGTGGATCTGTCCTTCCTCATTTCTGATAGCAGCGAAGAAGAGGAATTCTTGGGGTTTGAATAAAAACATTAAAGCCTTAATTTTGTTATTGTTTACTGACTGTTAATGAGAGTAAAGATTAAGTTAAGAGTACTAAGTTCTTAATATGTTACATGGTTGACATAAAATTGTTCTTAAACTGTTGTTAACCTTATACAGTTGATATCAAATATTTTACTACAGTATTTGGTTCAGAATCTTTTTTTTCTAGATTTTCCTCCTTAAAAATTGGGTGCGTCTTATATCCCGGTGCGTCTTATATGGCGAAAAATATGGTAATCACTAATAGGAGAAATAGGAGAAAATTCGCCTTTTGAGTTTTACACTATTTATCATATCTTTGTCTGAAAAAAACACCAAATGTGCTAGGCTATTTTTAAAGGGTATCTCCACTGATGGAAAAACGTTTTTTTTTTTTTTCCCCTATATGAAAGTTCACCTTCCCCCAACCCCCTCCTACCTTTTTCCCCCCCAAAATCAGCTCTGTTGCTTTGCAGCAGCCTCTGCAAGTTGTGTAGCTCCTGGGGGTGTGTCTGCTACTGTGCTGGGTGGGCTGTCAGTCAATGTGCATCATCACATGCATATTCATGATTTCTGCCACTCCCACTTGACCCCAGTGATGCCTGATGTAAACAAAGCCTTTCCTCCCTATCTCTGTATGATCTATTCACAGCTAATAGTGCAGGGAGAGACAGAGGGGGAAGTTATAAGGTTCAGCCACACAGCTTTATGTAAGGAAACTTTTTTTTAACAATTGCTAAATTAATAGAATTTATAGGAATCAAATTGGGGGGGGGGGGGGGGGGGGGGGTTGGTGTTTGGAATGGAGATGGAAGTTGTATTTCAGTGGGGATGCTGGGAGTGTCACTAGCTGTATTGCAGGGGGAGTGCTGGGAGACAGATGGCGTATTTCAGAGGGGATGCTGGGAGTGTCACTAGCGGTATTGCAGGGGGAGAGCTGGGAGAAAGATGTGTATGTTCAGAGGGAAGCTTGGATGTCATATGCTGTATGCAGGGGGAGTGCTGGGAGACAGATGGTGTATTTCAGAGGGGATGCTGGGAGTGTCACTAGCGGTATTGCAGGGGGAGTGCTGGGAGACAGATGGTGTATTTCAGAGGGGATGCTGGGAGTGTCACTAGCGGTATTGCAGGGGGAGTGCTGGGAGACAGATGGTGTATTTCAGAGGGGATGCTGGGAGTGTCACTAGCTGTTTTGCAGGGGGAGTGCTGGGAGTGTCACTAGCGGTATTGCAGGGGGAGTGCTGGGAGACAGATGGTGTATTTCAGAGGGGATGCTGGAGTGTCCCTAGGCGTATTGCGCAGGGGGGAGTGCCCGTCTAACAGTTACATAGTAACATAGTATTTTTGGTGACATAAAGACTTTAGTCCATCCTGTCCTACCTTTGTACCTTATCCAAAATGTCCAGAGGTTGTATAAATAAATATGGCCATCCACTCCAACATTTATACCCTACCCGATATGCCCATCTAGCAGTTACATATTAACACATTTTTTGAGGTTGAATAAAGACATACGTCTATCTTGTACAACCTTTGTACCCTACCCAAAAAATGCCTGTCTGACAGTGACATAGTAACCTATTATTAGCAATTTTATAAAGACTTACATCCATCTAGTCCAAACGTTATACCCTACCCGAAATGCCCATCTATCAGTTAAATAATAATATAGTATTGGAACTTTTATATGGACTAATCTTTGTAGCCTACCAAAATTGTATGTCTAAAACACATTATATGATATAAGTAGCACATATCAAACATATTACAATATTTTTTAAAAATCACTAATAAAGATATACATAATAATAATAATCAATGATATAAACTGTCATAAAAACACACACACACCAATCAAAATAAAATTCATATATACACATACAAATAAAATACACAAACATACATGAAAAAAAAGTTTGGTCATGCAGTTAAAAAATACACACAATGAATAAAAAATAATTTCATTTGGATTAATTTATAAAATTCATTACTGTAGAATTTATAAATTCTACAGTGTATTGTAGTACAAATGTATTGTCAATCAATATAAATGAAATATATAAATAATCTTAATTGTATACGGTACATGCATAGTCATGTATACAAAGTGTACACAAAGTACTACAATATATATAATAAAAAATGAATGTATATAATGTATAATAAATTATGTAGATTTAATTATTTGAATTAATGTGAATATATATATATATAAACTGTAAACAGTAAAAATAGAAAAGTTTTAGATTATTTCATTTGTTATTATTTAATTATTTAATCATGTTCTTTTAAAATAAAATGTAAATTATATATCCAAGAGACTAACCTGTGCACAACCTGAGGACAAAGGACTCTGCCCCTGCCATAAACATGACCCTGCCATAAAGAGACCCTGCACCTGCCATAAACATGCCCAATACATACATTTTGTAGAGACAGAGCGGGTTACAGCAGCGCAGTTGTTGTCAGTTGTAGCCATGGGAACGTCGTGCGTACATTCCTATTGGCCGTCGGCAGCAGATGCCGGGTCAACCAAGTCCCGACTACGGAAGTGACGGAAGTGCGCATGTCCAACAGGAGAGTGCGCGCGTCGGGTACATAACAAGTAGGCGGCATGTCAGAGACAGGGATAAAACGGCAGTACAGCATTCCGGTTGGCAGAGGCAGCAGATCGGAACAAATATGGCACAGATGAATCTGAGATTCCAGGTATGGGTTAATGTTACTAAAAACTACTATATTAGCCAATGTAGTTTTTTTCAGTGGAGATACCCTTTAAAAAAGCAAAATCTCATATTGTATTACAGTAAATGCTGGAAAATAGTCTAACACTCCCCTGGGTACTTATTAGTATTGAGAAACACTCCACAGTGTACTGACACCTTCCATGGACCCATTGGTAGGCTAAATAAATAGCCACTTATGCGTTTTCGTCACCTCAGACTTGGCGGATTGGAATGGCTGAACTTAATGCAAAAATACACTTTTCACCATTTTATAAATATGTTTAAGCGGTTAGCGCAGCGATGCATGGCGAAAAGCAAAAAGTAGCGGTAATGATCTTTCACTACTGGTTATCACTGCTTTATAAATAGCAAAAAGTCCAAATTTGGTGAAAAGGCAGCGTTAAAGAAGGCGAAAAGTTTAACGAACCTTTATAAATATGCCCCTAAGTTTAATAAGAAGACCCTGGAGTGCACCTTCTTCTCTTATATATGAATTGGAAGGTTTCACAAGCACACACTATACAAGTGCAACTGCCTGGGTGCTACTGGGTGATTAAGTTATCCAATGGTAAAACAGATCAGTGCACTCCAAGGACTTGTATGAAAAACAACAAATTTATTGTGTCATCCAGCGGCAACATTTCGGGTCCCTGGTCCTGGACCTTTATCAAAGTCCTGATAAAGGTCCAGGACCAAGGACCGAAACGTTGCCACTAGATGACATATCACAAAAAAGAAAAGATGTCCGTTTTGTACTTTTTCCTGGTATACACCTTGTACACTTTACACTTAACACTTTATTACTGGAGATGGCCGAACTTGCAAAAATCCATAAAGCGGAGTTAAAAAAATCTGAAAATTGTGCCTGCCTTTATGGTATATATAGTAATGGTAACTTACTGTTAATAGCTCAGGGACCTAGGAAATGGTCTGAGGAACACTTATCAATGCCCCAAATCTTTAAAAAAAATACACCCAGTATTGAAAACTTCACACGTTTCCTGTTTTGGTACATGTGGCTGGATCCTTTTTAAAAATTTGAGAAAAAACATTGTTTGGAAAAATCTGAAAAGTGATCAGCGGATCTTGGAAAGCCGCCTCGGAAACAGGTTTGGGTCCATTACATGTCTATTTATTACCTCTTTGAGCCTTTTTGGACCTAAAAGGGTGTTGGTTAAGAATTGTCACTCTGTAATAGGTGGGTGGAGTTTGGGCTATAAGGAAATTAATCACTATTGAACTGATGTTGATGGCCCGAGTTTAGGCAGAAACATGTTAACCACAAAATAAATTATATACTGTTCGACACAAAACCCGTGAGTGTGACCGATTTTTTTTTTTTGCAGGACTTGGAAAACTGTGATTGACTTTTATTCAAAAGCGTTCAATGCATTTTTACCGTTCACTGCGTCTGTCGTCAGGAAGGACAATTTAACAAGTCCTGTGAGTGCTCCAAATCCCTACTACTACTACTACTACTGCATATATTGGATGCTACCTGAGTGCACAGCTAGCTCTATGTGTTATTTATACATAATCATTAATCTAGCATTCCATGAAGACCTGATGTGCATTGCTTTATGTGAAGCTGGTGCCCTACTTATAAAAATAAACTTTACATACAGAAATATACTAACTCTCCTTTGTTCCCTTGGCTCTCTTCATAGCCGACATCCCCATCTGTGATTGGCTGCCTCACAGTCAATCAGTAACGTGGCTGCCGGTCTGGCCCATTTGCAACTTCTTGCAAGCAGAGGGACGGGAGCTGAGAGCCAAAGGAACGAAGGAGTGTAAGTAGATTTTTGGGTCTTGTTTTTCAAAACAAACTTGCCGTTTGGGGGTGGGCTGGTGTGCCCTAAACTACGGAAAACTTTTTTTTTGGGGTGGAGATATCCCTTTAAATTTACAGATGCTTGTGTAACTGATTAATTTGGATTCAGCCATATTCCTCCTCCTAAAAGAAGGGTGCTATGTTCTAGCTAAGGGATAATTTCTGGACATATTTGCCTATTTACTTTAAAAAGGCATGTAAGTAAAGCCTATGTGCCACCTTCTTAATGTGTAGTCAAAATCAATACTTGGCCACTTACTGGGCAAAAACAAGCAAAAGCTACTGCCATAATTGATGAACATTAACAACAACCTTGGTTGTGGCCAAATAAAACATGACATACTGTACCTCTTGTGGTAGAAAATGGGCTCCAAATATCATTGAACGTATCTACAAATTATATGCCAGCAGTTACAAAAACAACTGGCACAAATAACCAACTGAACCAGGAGTCTCCTGCAAGAGGTGTTACTGTTAACCCAGGCTAAACTGTCAGACACATACCAAATCTCTGTGTTCAGTGTGTGATAAGTTACAACTGCTGTGAAAATGATATATGCAGAAAAGTCAAAAAAATATGCCAAAATAGTATACATAGCAGACATTGACAGTTGTTAGAAGGTAGGGAGGGACAAGATTGAACTTAGCCAGAGCCAGACAGGAAAGGAATTTATAGCCCTAACCTTCAGAAACAAAGTTGTAGTCCCCATACGCCCACTTGATTAGCCTTGCTACCTTCTTGCTTAAATACACCTGGATTGGAGAAGTGATTAAAGCCTATTTGCCACTTTTTTAATCTTTCTAAACTGGATGGGATTAAATTAATTTGCCATTGCAACATCTGCTGGAAGACAGTTTTCAGATCTCCAAAAATCTCTGAAACGGAACGGATTTTACAAACTTTAAAGCCACACTAATCCTCATTAGACAAAGAATTTAGGATGCCCAACTCAAAATTAAACAAGATCTTTATTTTAATCCCGTATTAACCTTGCAGCAGGTCACCTGCCCTATGTGTTTTGTAGTAACCCACTTCCTCAGATGCTCGGTGATCCCTTCCTCTGGATGTGTTCGTATAGATTCAAGAGAGTGATATCACAAGCATATATAAAAGCCGAAAGGCTTTACACGGTTTACAAGGTTTACACAGATGCATGTGGTACATGATAAAAATGACAAGCTGAGAATGGATAGAGGGAAAAAAGGGAAAAACAGGAAAAAAAGAAAATACTGAAAGAATACCACAGAAAAAAAACCCATCATAGTCCATGGAGGCTCTAAAAATCTACCTAATGGACACAGATATTCAATTTAAAAGTAGCAGTAAAAAGAACAATTCTTAGAGATCAAAAAAACTATTTAATTCGAACTCCCCGTTTCTGCCTGCTGGTGTAATAGTGTGCAATTTATTTATCCAGAAGGCTTCCTTCCAATCTAAGGAGATGTTTATGTCTATCTCCTTTTCTAATCCAATCGATTTGACTAATCTTTACATTAAAATTATAACTTTGTCGCCTTTTAGATATGCCCGTGACATCACTCTTTTGAATCAATATGAGGACATCTGGAGGGAGGGGTCACCAAGCCTTTGAGGAAGTGGGTTACCAAAAAACGCATCAGGTGGGTGACCTGCTGCAAGGTCCATGTTCTGATTTTCACCTCCTTGTCACTGAACATAAATCTTTTATTGAGGATAAAACTAAATTAGTTCTTTTGATTTTAGTTTCCCTTTAAATATGGCTTCCATGGGAATGGAAAGGTAGGTCAGTAGGTGGGTGTACCTGTGTCTGTGTGGGGGGTTGGGGGTATCACTGTTTGTATTTATGACCATGAAACAAACTGTTTTGAAATATCCACATTTGAGGATTGTTACCATTATAGTCTATGGGAAAAAATGTCCAGAAATTCGCCGATAACGCTGTAACGCTAGAAGATAGTGCACTTCTCCTATATGCCCCGCACGTCTGTACCGAATTTCATGTCTCTAGCTCAAAAACTGTGGGAGGAGATACAGTCCAAAAAAGCAGAAGAATAAAACGGAAGAAGAAGAAAAAGAAGAAGAAATAGAAAGAACAGTGATTTGGCTTTTTCAAGCCAAATTAATTATCACACATAAACATGTTACTGTGACTGTAAAAAGTGAATAAACTGTATGTTCAACCTCCAAATCCACCATTGTTTTTGCTTTATTCCATCAATATTTCTCTTCTGTTTATTTTCTTATCTATTAAGCAGATTAGGAAGACATGCTTAACCGTAAAGGGTATCTCCACTGAAAAAATAAAGTTGTGCCATTTAGATTTATTGAAAAACGGGAGGTAAAGAAGCTGTAAGGAGGTAAGAGACATCTTCTTTACCTCCCTTCAATAAATCTAAATAGCACAACTTTATTTTTTGAGTGGAGATGTAAAATGTAAGCTTAAGGTTTAGTGTTGTTGGTAAATGTGTTCTGCACAGCTATTTTACCCTAATCTAGTTTTAAATAGTGTATATAGCTGTACCCTAAACAAGACCTAATCTATTTATTGTGTGGCAGGCATGTATATTTCCTGGTAAGTTCTTGTTAACACTGAAATTATATTCTCTTACTTTACATTTACTATTTCCCTGTTTATTGGCATAACCTTTGTCATGTGGGGCATAGAATGTGGAGCAATGCAAATAAACCTGTGCATATCCCTTTCTAACATATCTTATCAGTTGCTCTCAGCCTTGGTCTATGTTTTGCTATAATCCAAGCTACATCACATTATTTTCCACTCTCCCACACTGTCTCCATACTAAGGAAAACTGTAGAATTCTTTAAGAAACTTGCAGCATTTGAATTTAAATTGGATCAGGAAGCAAAAAGTATCCCAAAGGTTTTTTTTTTACTTTTAGATAAGTAACATATGGCAGGTCTACTGCATATTAATTGTCTGAGGCAGAGTTGCTGTAAAAACTGGATAACAAAATGCCCAGGGGAAATCCATTAAATACCATGTCAGTAGTTCATTTGCTACATTTTGCCATTATCTGTTTTCAGGGCCACCGGAATATTAAAATCTAAAATGAAGTTCTTATATGTCTGCATGCCATTTAATATAGTGAACACAAGCCAGGAAATATTAATATTAGATGCTTATTTCTATTATTACTATTAGTACAGTTTGGTAAATAAATAAACAGGGTTATTCAATAAAAGTTCTTATCAGTAAAAATGGTGCTAATTTTGTCCCAACCAATCAGATGTTAGCTTTCAAATGTTAAATAATATTTGATTGGCTGGGGCAAAATTAGCACCATTTTTAACGATAAGCACTTTTATTAAATCTCCCTGCTTGTTTTTTCCAAATACATTGTCAAAACAAGTAAAAATATTATCCACTCTTTAATACACAAATCAGACTGGTTTCTATGTTTTCTATGTTAAAGGTTTCTGTTTTATTGTCCTGAAATTGCTGCATTAAGAATTAAATCACTTCTTGAATTCCTAACCAATGGCATGGGAAGGTGGTCGTTTATATATATATTATTTATTACAAAAAGGAACCACCGTCTGTGGCTTAATAGTGATGATGATGTTTTGAAATAAAGGAAAACATAAAATCAAAATATCAGAAGATGACACAATCCTTTAGTTACTAGAAAATGGGCACAGATGAAAAATGGACAACACTTTCACCATTCTTATCTTGCTTGCTATTGTAAAATAAAGCAGCATATCTGCCCTGTTAAGTATCAAACAACAGAAACACTCTGGGTACAGTCTATTTGGTGCCAATGACAAAGTTAGTAATTCATTCTGAGAATTAGGGGCCAAGTATGGATCTCCAGGGTAGTATTTACAGAAATACTACTGCAGCCACATGCTACATTAGGGAGGCAAAGTGAGCTTAGGAGTTTTATGTAAAAAAAAAAAAGTAGATGATAAACTAAAATATATTATTACAAATGCAAAAAGTGTTGCTGAAAAAACTGGAGAACCAGAACTAATAGGTGTAAAGAAAAGAAATTATGAGATTGGTATAGCATAAACATGTCTAAATGATTCACATGACTGGGCAGTATATTTAGAAGGATGCTCCTTATTTAGACTTATTTGGACATGATAGAGTTAATAGGAAATAAGGAGGGTATGTTCAAATGTTAAAGAAGAGTTGAACCCAAATCTGAAAGATGAAATAGCTAGGGGTAAAAACGATAAGGCTGAAACGATATAGGGGGAGCTGTGCATGGCAAGCAAGAAGGTGGGTGAACTTATTGTAGGTGTCTGCTACTAGCTACCAAATGCCAGTGAGGAAATTCCCTTCCATATGCAGTGGTGAGAGCTGCAGGTTTTGGTCACATTCTGGTCATGAGGGATTTCAATTTCCCCAATATTGATTATAGGAAAACTGCCAACATCTCAAAAGGTTTTAAGTTCCTAAATTTGCTATATCAGCATTTTCTGTCACTAATGCATTAAATAAGGTAGGGAGAGAATTCAGGCTTTGATACTCCCTTTTCAGCAATATGCAAATAAGGAACAAAGACTTCTGGGAATTTACCATGTTTACACATGGAAGCTTTTAGGAACACCATGTCTTTAAAAAGACTTTTACAGCATTCCACAAGCTAAATGCAAAACCACAGCACCAACTACAGACCGGTTTCGGCTTATTTGAGCCATCATCAGTGTAGTGCAGGCCTCTGGTTTTGCAGTGCAAAACCAGAGACTTGCACTACACTGATGATGGCTCAATAAAGCCGAAACCGGTCCGTAGTTGGTGCTCAGGTTTTGCCAAAATTTTTTGGTGAACAAAATGTACAGTGGATTGAAACAGAATTTTTTTTTTCAATACAAAAAGTGGTGAAATGAAACATTATGTGGCAAAAAGAAAATTTGGTAGACCAAATAAATCTTGTAGCGCAAGTGTATGTTTTAGTACACAAAATGAACTAAGGTAAAACAAGCATACTTTTTGTCTTAAAAATGCAATTTTGTGCACCAAGAGTTGTGTTTGGTTATGGTAAAGATAAATGGCAAGTTTTCCCTTTAATCTTTATTAAAAAAAATATAAACTGGAAAATGTTGCTTTCCCTTTAATCCCTTCAGAAAAAAATGTGCACACTTAATGACTCTTGCCCATAACATATTCCCCTTTAAACTCTTTAATAATAATTATCTGGTGTATGATATACTTCCCCTTTAAAATGGTAATGGTCATGCATTACCTAAATAAATTCTGGTAAATAAAGAAAGTTTAATTTAATCTCTGCTGTAAGAAAATACTACTGAATGGCACAGTCCTTATTTTCTTTTAATGGGCAAGGCCCCACTAGGCAGCACGCAAGAATTGTGCAACGCAGCGAAATCAGCAACGTTGTGTGATTTATGTGCACTACCCGGCATGTGCTCTGCGTTTGCTTTGATGTTACCCTATCGCAGCACATGTGATGAACACCAAAAATGGTGATCGCATGTGCTGCAAAAAGGGTCGGCAGCTTAAGGCAGCGGAAATAGTGGGGCCATCCCCATCCTCTTCTATTGGTGTGCGTGGAGGGCTGAGCTAAAGCAGCGCACAGCACACACCAAAATAGGCTAGTGGGCCCTAGCACGTGGTGGAGACGGGAAGGGGGCATGGCATACAATGTTATCTAGGGGTGGAGCAGAGTTAGGGCATGAAGATGGGGCATTCTGGGAGCATTATGGACATAAAAGGGGCATTCTGGGGGTGGAAAATACAGGTGCTTGCAATCACAGGAGTCTGGGAGACTTCTGTGACTGTCAGGAGGGGTTGAATACCTGACTAGAGTTGTTCTGAGTTAAATTTTCCTTGAAGAAACCAGCTTAATAAGAAACCAACTACTGCCTCATCTATCTATCTAAAGTATTGACATCCAACCTGCGGCCCGGGCGCCAAAATTATCGTAAAACCCATGCAACTTGATGTATTATTGGGTTTGCATTGGTTTTATACTAGTTTTGTGTTGACTGCACTATGTAATATAGGCAGCATTAAGTTTTGCGCTACCTTGTAGCATAGAACTTTACGCCTTTAAGGCAGAGGCACAGAGCTGTGCTTCTTACCTGATGGGGATCCCGCGATTAAGTAAATCTCGCAAAGGTATTTACAACATTGTGGCATCTCACAAAGGTAAGTACTGCTGCTTCTGGTTCTGAATTGGCCCCTATGTTTATAAAACACAACAATCTTATAATGTTCACCAAATAATTTCTGTAGAACAAGTCTATCAATTCTGTTCACCATATAATTTCTGTAAAACAAATTTGCACCAAACAATTTCTGTAAAACAAGTCTATCAATTCAGTTCACCCAATAATTTCTGTAAAGCAATTATGTTCACCAAATTATTTCTGTAGACCAAATTTGTAAATTTTCTGCGTTTTATTTTCCAATTACCAGAATTTGCATGACAATTACCATTTTTAAAGGGGAAATATATCATACACCAGATAATTCTTATTAAAGAGTTTAATGGAAATACACATTTTTTGTGTACACATATTTTTCTGAAGGGATTAGAGGGAAAGCAAACAATTTACCAGTTTTTTTGGCAAGGAAAGCTTGCCATTTACCATTACAATTACCAAACATAACTCTTGGTGCACAAAATTGCATTTTTCAGACAAAAAGTGCTTGTTTTTCCTTTTGTGTACAAAAACATACACTTATACTACAAGATTTATTTAGTCTACAAAATTTCCTTTTTGCCAGCATAATGTTTCTTTTCACCACTTTTTGTATTAAAAAAAAAATTTAGTTTCAAGCCGCTGTACATTTTGTTCTTCTTTTGGTCGACTAAATATAGTTTTGTCCCCAAAATGTGGGGGGAGTGGTTGTTCACAAAATGTATTTTGTTACCACTGAACTTCTTTTGGTCACCAAAGTGAGGCTTCACAAATTTCACTAACACTATTGCAGACACCCCTCTGTGAATCATATATGGTGGAGCTCATCCATCACTAATCCTGAGCAATACAGGGTGAGGGAAAATTAGACAGAAGTCTTCTCTACCTCTTGTGATTCCTCCATTCCAGTGCTAGAAGCTACATAAAAAACACTGCAAATAAAATGATTAATATATATGGCAAAAGTCCACAGCACAAGAGTATTTGAATATTTAGTAAAACCTTTTTAGCCTTTTTAGTTCCCCTTAAATTATCTGAAATAATACTGAGTCTGCACATTTGTTTTTATTAATTTAACACCTTTACTTGCCCAGTTGCCCTTTAAATATTAAAAGAATGTTTTGCATATTCCCAAATGCTACAGGAGTGAAGAAAAAGATGCCGGTTTGCAAAAATATGTGATAAACTTTGCTATTGCATCTGTAACAACCAGATTCATAAGCAGTTTTAGCACATTAAATCTCACAATTTTTAATAAATCTCAGGAGAAAACTCTACAGAACCACAATGGAAAATTGATAACAGGATAACATTATTACTGCCTTTTACAACGGTAATGTTAATTCACTTCTTCTATGTTGTATCAAAGCAGATACACTGCTGAGCCCCCTTAGGGAAACATCTATTGGCATGTGCAGTGAAGAAAACTGTGGCATTCAAACTAGTTGCCATCTGCTGCCATCTCTCGGAAATTTACTGAAGGTTTTTATACAGTTCTCTTCTGTGCTGTAACAATGTTGGTTATTTACTGAGACGAAAACAGCACTGGGATTAAATTGTGGTGGATACTGTATTGTATTGACAGGTTTGTATTGACCTGTATCAGTAAAACACAGACAGCTTTTTATGTTGACTAATTCACTGTATAGCCAGCACCTTGTTAATGCAACCCTTTTAGCACACATATGTAAATCTTTTTTATATTTACTATTCTATAATATTGAGACTAGTATTACATTCTGTAATTATTACAGCTATAAACTAAAAAACACTATAGTTTATTTCTGCATGTTTTCATTGCACTAATACTGTATAAACCAGAGGTGAAACCAGGTCCCTCTATGGAGAAAATAAATTCCTTTAGCCAACTGTGCTCCCATGCTCATAACCCTCCCAAGGTGATCAATATCAGAATAATACATAAGAGGCTCAAATTATAATGGGAGCAGCAGTGGAATATTGTGTTATAACCTACCCCTGTAGTAGATTGTAAGATTATTGCCTCAATATTCTTCTAATATCCTTATAATTTAAAGTTGGGTGCATTATCTACTATATAATAGTAACAGTAGCTATGTCACTGAATGATTTTTATTGGTAAATGTTTCACTGCAGCTCCCATACCCTTCTGGCCATCCCAACGTTCCAACCAATAACTTTTTTAAAAATGTAAAACTATCACTGAACTACAGAGGATTAATCCTGGTTAACCTAAAGTTGGGGAAAAAGTAAATCACAGTCAGTTTCTTCTTTCTATTAATTTGGTTTGAAGAGCCAAATTACTGTTATTAATTTGGCTTGAAGAGACAAATTACTGTTTCTTTTTCTTCTTCTTCCATTTTATTCTTCTGCTTTTTTGGATTGTATCTCCTGCCACAGTTTTTGAGCTAGAGACATGAAATTCAGTAGAGATGTGCAGAGAATATAGGAGAATATACCTAGCTAAGGAATCCGAGGAAGCATTGCGGCATTATTGGCGAATTTCAGGAGATTTTTTCCCCATAGAGATGGTAACAATCCTCAAATGTGGATATTTCAAGGTTTAAGGGTCATGAGATCAAAACAGTTTGTTTCATGGTCATAAACACAAATGCTGATACCCCCAACCCCCCCACACAGACACAGATACAGTGACCTACCTTTCCATTCCCATGGAAGCCATACTTAAATGGTAACTATAGTCAAAAAACTAATACCCCCAACACATACCCCCAATTATGAGTATAATTGTCCTTTAATTACCTATTTGACTCTTGCAAAACCAGATTGTGACTATATATGATTGTGTATTAATGGCTAAAATACCTAAAGTGCCTATTCTATATAACAGGAGATATCAAATTCACAATTTAAGCCTTTTGGTAAAAGGGTCCCTAATTCAAAAATCAGTTTAGCATCTTGTCTCAGAAGTAGGGTTAACATATCACCACCTCTCTTAGGGGGGGTTATTCTCTTTATGCCCTGGACTTGCAACATCTGTAGATTACACCCATTGAAACTCATAGTATCTAGCCACAGGACTAGTTTTGTCCTATTTTTTGACACTATTAATGTGCTCACGCACTCTAGATTTCAACTTTCTTGATGTACATCCTACCTACTGTATTCCACATTGTATACAGGCTAATAAATATACAACCCATTTTGAATTACAATTAATATATTTCCGTATTTCATAAACTTTATCCGGTACCGCTCCATGATATTGATTACCTATTTTTATAACTGAGCATGTCACACACCTCTGAGCTCCACACAACCTACATACTTTAACCAATTGGGTTTACTTTTATCCTCCTGGCTAAAAAATAGACTAGGAGAGAGGGAAGTAGCCAAAGTTGGCGCTCTACGAGATACACACTTAAACCCCTTAGTACATAAATCTGATTACTAAATGCTGTTGAGGAAACAACTGGTTTATTACCCTGTTTTTTATTCTGTGTCACATACCTCCTATTGCTGGTAAAATTTGAGGTTAAAAGTTCTATCCTATCTTTTTTATATGCCCGTTCTAGGCCCATAGCTAACTGCTTTTCCCAATATCCCCTCTCAATAAAATGTATCTTAAGCTCTCTAGCCTGATACAAAAAGGTAGGTTCATTGGAACAGTTTCTTCAAATCCGAAGAAACTGTCCAAAAGGTATACCCTGCTGACAACCTTGGTACCCTGGAATTCAATAGTCAGGTCAATGAAAGTAACACACTTCCCTCCAAAGTAAAGCTTAGGTTAAGGTCCACATTATTCATAAGTTTAACAAAATAATTAAATGTTTGTTAAGGACCGCCCCCCGTCAATATATCATCTGAAAAAAATAATAGACTGAAAAATCTTAAAGGGGTCATCAAGAAGGATTGTCTTCTCCCACCTGCCAAGATAGAGGCAGGCTTACATGGGGCAAATTTCGCCCCCTTGGCTGCCCCCCTCTTCTGCAAGTAAAAGACACCATCAAACGAAAATAAATTATGGTGTAATAGACACCATACAGAATCTAGAATAAAGAATTTCCTATCCTCATCATACGTCCCATGAACATCCAGATGGTATTTTATAGCGTTTAAACCCTTGGTAGGTGGGATACATGAATACAGAGAGAGAACATCCACAGTTGCTAAAGAATGGGTCTCAGATAAATTAAGCTCACCCAAACTTTGTAGGGTATGTTTAGTATCCCTAAGATATGATTTTAATCTAGTCACTAAAGGTTGTAAAAATGTATCAATCACATTAGATAACCCCTCGTTAAGGGAATTGATACCCGCCACGATTGTGCAGCCTACAGGAAGACGAGTCTCCTTATGTATTTTAGGAAGGAGAGGAAAAATCGGAATAATTGGTAATTGGATTTACCGGAAGTAAATATTCCTTCATCCCCTCAGTAACACATCCCATATTGATTCCTTCCAGAATCAATACTTCTAACTTTCTCTTAAAGACTGGTGTGGTGTGTCTTAAAGCCTCATTACTATAAGTTTCTGTATCTAAAATTACCAGATTATCTCCCTTATCTGCTCCACGAATTATAATTGACTTGTCCTACTGACCTATCCTTCCATTTCCATGGCAGCCCTATTTAAAGGATAACTATAGTCAATAACAAAATTTGACTAATCATCAACAAAGATTGTTTTTTTTATCCCCAAACCTGACCCAGGTACACACACCTACTAACCAACCCATCCATTACTGCTTAAAGGGTAACTATAGTTAAAAAATAAAATTTTAATCAATAATCAAAAACGTTTGATTTTTTAACTTCTAACCTGACACAGGTGCACACACCAACTGAGCTATGCATTCATTCATGTGGTAACCATATTTAAAGGGTAAGTATAGTCAAAAAACATATTTTGACCAATCATCAAAAAAGTTAGTCTTTTATCACCCAACCTGATATGAGTACACACGCCAACTGACCTACCCATTCATTCATGTGACAGCCATATTTAAAGTGCAAGTAAAAAACAAAAATGTCCTCATCATTGTCTTTATTGAGCTTTAAAATCTGCAATACAAACACAAACTCCCAAAATGCGGCCTTTAAGCCAAATTCAATGTTTATACTTAAATTTTCCCTTTCTAGTTTACTTTTAAAATGGCAGCATTGTAATGGTTCTGAAGAAAAAAGCTGTACACAGCTTTAAGACAAAAACATTTAAATATATAAACCTTATGTATTATAAGAAACTAGCAAACCCCCAATTTTTTAAAGAATCGCAAATCCACCACTAACTGTAATATGGCAATCTTTTGTGTTTATGTCTTGCAGTTTCCCTGCAAATTATTGTAAGTGGGCGAGATAAATAATACGCAAATAATTAAAAAACAGATCTCACAATACAGATCGTCGATCCAATGTTTACCACTTAACCTGTACCCGAATACTATTTGGAGAAGGGGACACTCAGCTGATGAGTAGTGATGGCCCAGTTCGCGGATCTGAACCCAAATCCGCGGTGGGTTTACCCCATTTCGCGAACGGCGGATATCGTGGATTTTCCAGTTTTCCGCCTTCCGAACTTTTCCGAACCGTGTTTTCGAAAATTTTCGCAATTACGAAGATTTCACGTATTTTTGAAAATGCGGGAAAATACGTATTTTTGAAAATTTTTGAAATTACGAGGATTTAACAGATTTTCGAGGATTTTTTCATTTTAATGGAAAATTTCGAAAATTCGCGGATCCTCGAGTGGACCGGATTTTGCGAAGTTCGGACATCTCTACTGATGAGATCAAATTCTTTGTGTTAGAACATATAGGCAAAATGTCAAGACACTGTGAAGTGGCCTAGATTGATAGACTTGATACATTGTGTCCGAAAGGCTTGAATAAAAATGATGATGTCCATGTATATTTGGGTATATATACCTATACCAAAAGTGTTTTGCCTTTAAAGGGCATGTCAACCCCCAAAACTATAATTTAACCCACTACTGGCCCCACTGTGTAGTGTAATTAAATCCTTACCTTACATCCCAGCTCCAAATGGCTGCCCTGCAATGCCTCACCAAAGTCCCAAAAACTGGCCACCAGGAGCCTGGCAGAGTCCATATAGGCCTCATGTCTCTCCTCTGTACTGCAGCCCTCCCCCTCCTTCTCCCACCCGTTTTGCTCTACCTCCCCCTAGTGTAAATCCCCTTTGATATATAATAGGTCTTCCTTCCCCAGCCTCAACCACTATAATAGATTTTTAAGAAACTCCCCCAAACTCTACTTACCTTACCTCTTTCCCCCGGTGTTCTACCTTACCTCTTTCTCCGTTCTGGCCCCTTGCTTGCAGTTTCATGCAACGTAGGAAAGAGGGAAGTTAAGTAATGATCGGGGGAGTTTCTGAAAAATCTATTATGGTGTTTGGGGCTGGGGGAGGGAGCCCTACTATGTATCAATTTTTTTTTAATTTGCCCTGTAAGATACCAGTCTCTTTAAATAACTATTGAAACTGTTTGATTCTTTAACCCTTTCACTGCCAGGAGATTTTCATTTTTTTTTGCGTTAACTGCCAGAAGAATTTTCAGGATTTTGTCCTTAATCGCTTTAGACTAATTTTACAGTAGGAAACCTTGCAGTAAATCAGGAATATTATACATTGTTTTTTTCAGCACAAAGTGTACTTTAACATGGTAACAAAATTTTGCAACTTTTCTGGAAATTTTACTGGAATTATGGGTAAAATATGTAAAAAAAATGAAAAATTTGCAAATTTTCATGGATTTTTCCCATTTTTACTTATAGTTATCTTAAGGTTACGCACAAAAATCTTAATGTTTCTAAAAGCTCAGATACTCCCGAATACAACGATACCAGATATATGTAGGTACCCCACTTTTCCTGTACAGGAGACCCCCCCAAACTTACACTGGCACCTCCTAGAATATTACACCAAATTAAAATGTCTAACCACTACTGACAGTTAACATAGAATATCTACCAAATTATCTAAAATATCCCCAAAGTGAGATATTTTTAGAAACTACACACCTGCAGGAATTTACGAGTGAGGTTAGTTTCGATCAAAATGCAGATACCCGGACGCAGCTCTTCGTCAAATTGTAAGTTACTTTCTCACATTTTCCTTTTTTTCCTCAACTGTAAAATCGGAGACAAAATCAAATGCGAATTTCAGCTAAAAACTGTGGAGGAAAGTTCAAACGCATCTCAAATATGAAAGCCTAACCCCTCCCGAATAAAACGGTATGCCACATTCATGGGTGTACCCAGAGACATGGCTACTAAAACCTAGAGCGTGACCAGTGCCAAATGTCAGTAGCAGCAAAAAAAAATTAGCCAGTTTGTATTTGAACAGTCTGCAGTTTTTCCACAAAACACCCCCCCCAACTCCAAAATACCCCCACAAACATATATTCCTGAAATCTACACACCTTCAGCTATGTAACACTGTAGTTCATTCATTCATATCATCAATGGTGTGGGCGCAGTTCTTCGTAGAAGTTTGCACTTTTACCAGATGTTCAAAAAAAATGAACATCAAACAATATCTGTTGTATTCAATTAGATCAACTGGACTTGAAATGTAGTTCTTGAAGACGTTTCGCTAGTCATCCGACTGGCTTTCTCAATTCAGAATGACTTGTACAAGAATCTGTGGCAATTATGTACCCTGGAAAATCCCAATTAGCATATCACAGCCAGGTGTTAAGGGTGTGATTAGATAGTGGCTAAGAGGTGTATAGGAACGCCCAGAGTAAGGTGTTAAAAACGCATTGTACTGGCAGACAGTTGGTGTCGAACCCCCCCACCTCTATTTAGGCTTGGTTTCTTTATTTTCACATAAATGGCCTCCTTAACACCTCTCTTGAACCAGTCATTCCTTCGCCAGTATATTAACATTACAATCTTCAAGGTATGTCCTTTATCCTAAGTGTAGATACACGGCTGAGTCCTGACCCGAGGAATTGGCTCTTCTGTGTGGGCCATACGTTGATGCAGTTGCTGTTTGGTCTCCCCCACATACAAATCAGAGCATTCTTCACTGCACTGCACTGCATATATGATGTCGCTTTTCTTGTGTTTTGGTATTGGGTTTTCGGATGTACCAATTGCTGCCTCAGTGTGTTGTTCGGTTTTAAAGCAGACAGGGATACGATGTTTTTTGAAAATTCTTCTTAATTTCTCGGAGACCCCTGCTACATATGGGATGACCATGTTTCCTCCTCGTCTTGCTTTTCCCCTTCACTGTTGTTATTCGTGTTTCTTTCTTTCCTTCTATTCTTTTGACAAAGGCCAGTCTGGATATCCACAAGTTTTAAGGGCTCCTCTGAGATGTTTCATTTCTTTAGCCTTTGCCTC
Source organism: Hymenochirus boettgeri (assembly GCA_019447015.1). Lineage (NCBI taxonomy): Eukaryota > Metazoa > Chordata > Amphibia > Anura > Pipidae > Hymenochirus > Hymenochirus boettgeri. Next base: position 160,606,784 of record CM033475.1, read on the forward strand.
TGTGCTAGTGGGGATGTTCTCGGTCTGTGTTGCAGGGTTCTGATGACCCCCAGCTTCTGATCTAAAGGGTGGTGGGAGTCAAACATCAAATACTGATCTGTGTGTTTGGTTTTCTGTAACATCTACTTCCAGTTTACCATTTTCTTAACTTCTACCAAGCAGTCCAGAAAGCCGTTTGTTGTTTTGTACCTCTTCCCTTGTGAATTTAATGTTTTGGTCCAGCCATTAATGTGTTCTGTGAAAGCTGTATTCCTTCTGGTGGATTTTAACCCAGGTGTCATCAACATATCTGAACCAGTGGCTGGGTGCTATGCCCTTAAAGGTATTAAGCGCCTGTGTTTCTACCCCTCCATGTAAAGGTTGGCCACAATAGGTGAAACTGGAGATCCCATAGCACATCCATGTTTTTGCTTATAGAACTTATCCCTGTATTTGAAATAGGTGGTATTCAGGCACAAGTCCAACAAGGAACACACCTGTTCTGGTTGAGATCAGTTCTGCTGGTAAGAGTGCTGTCTTGGCCCAGCCGTTTCTCACCATGTCAAAAGCCTCCTTGGTGGGTATACAAGTGAAGAGAGATGTCACCATCATAGGACACCATAGTTTCTTCTACACACGAGTAATATATCTCAATCTTGTTGGTGAAATCCTGAGAGTTCTGGATGTGATGCTTAGAACTTCCCACCAAAGGTCCTAAGAGTTAGCTATATTTTGCCACCTTGTAGTTACCGAGTTGATGCTGCTGACTATAGGTCTTAGTGGGACCCCTTCCTTATGTATCTTTGGGAGTCCATATATGCATGGATGTGCCTCACCAGGGTAGAGGCGATGATACATGCTCGGTCAATGGCTTTATCCTTTTGAAGCTGTTGTAGTAGTCTATGACTCTTTTCTTGTAACGGCTGGTGGGATCCTTGTTAAAGCCTCATATGTGTTGTTATCGGCCAGGAGCATGGTCACCTTATCATGGTAGTCTGAGGTGTTGAGTACCACTGTGCTTCTTCTTATCTGCCGGTAGAATGGTGATACTGGAATCTTTCTTGAGGGATGTTAAGGCTCTTCTTTCCTGTGTAGTCAGGTTAGATGAAGGAGTTTTAGCACTGGCTAAGGCTGCAGATACCTTAAGGCGAAGTTGTTCTGCCTCACTCTGTGATACTTATTACTGTGGATAGAGGCTCTGTGGTGCTAAAATATCCACCACAGGGATGGCTTAGGGGTGATCTAATTGAATACAACAGATATACCATGACTGGATGAATGAGAACCTTCACAAGCAACATCAAACAATGTACAAAGGTAGAAATCATGCCAAAACCCCATGAATGTAAAAAAAAGTTACAAATATCAATCTCCCAAATGTCCTAAATCAAACGGTATGCCATATGTGTGGTTACACACGCAGACGTGGAAGAGAAAAGCCACAAAGTGAGACAATGCACGATGGCTCAGAAACAGCGAAAATATAAGCCAACTCCGAATTTGGACAGTCTGCAGTTTTATCCACAAAACACCCCCGTAACTTAGAAATAACCCCCCATAAACTATATATTCCTGAAATCTACACACCTTCAGCTATGTAAAGCAGTAGATTATTTATTCAAACCATCAATGGTGTGGGCGCAGTTCTTCGTAGAAGTTCGCATTTGTCTGAAAAAATGAACAAAAAACAACTTCAAAAGGTAGAAATCATGCCAAAACCTCATGAATTAAAAAAAAGTTACTAAATATCAATCTCCCAAATGTCTGAATCAAACGGTATGCCATATGTGGTTACACACGCGGACGTGGAAGCGAAAAGCCACAAAGGGAGACAATGCACAATGGCTCAGAAACGGAGAAAATATTTAGCCAACTCCGAATTTGGACAGTCTGCAGTTTTTCCACAAAACACCCCCGTAACTTAGAAAACCCCACAAACTATATATTCCTGAAATCTACACACCTTCAGCTATGTAACGCTGTAGTTTGTTCATTCATACCATCAATGGTGTGGGCGCAGTTCTTTGTAGAAGTTCGCATTTGTCTGAAAAAATGACAAAAAACAACTTCAAAAGGTAGAAATCATGCCAAAACCTCATGGAATGTAAAAAAAAGTTACTAAATATCAATCTCCCAAATGTCCTGAATCAAACGGTATGCCATATGTGTGGTTACACACGCGGACGTGGAAGCGAAAAGCCACAAAGTGAGACAATGCACGATGGCTCAGAAACGCGAAATATTTTAGCCAACTCCGAATTGGGACAGTCTGCAGTTTTTTCCACAAAACACCCCCTGTAACTCAGAAATAACCCCCACAAATATATTCCTGAAATCTACACACCTTCAGCTATGTAACGCTGTAGTTCGTTCATTCATACCATCAATGGTGTGGGCGCAGTTCTTCGTAGAAGTTCGCACTTTCTGAAAAAATTAAAAAAACAAACTTCAAAAGGTAAAAATCATGCCAAAACCTCATGAAATCTAAAAAAAGTTACTAAATATCAATCTCCCAAATGTCCTGAATCAAACGGTATGCATATGTGTGGTTACAAACGCGGCGGGGAAGCGAAAAGCCACAAAGTGAGACAATGCACGATAGCTCAGAAACGGCGAAAATATTTAGCCAACTCCGAATTTGGACAGCGTCTGCAGTTTTATCCACAAAACACCCCCGTAACTTAGAAATAACCCCCATAAACTATATATTCCTGAAATCTACACACCTTCAGCTATGTAAAGCAGTAGATTATTTATTCAAACCATCAATGGGTGGGCGCAGTTCTTCGTAGAAGTTCGCATTTGTCTGAAAAAATGAACAAAAAAACAACTTCAAAAGGTAGAAATCATGCCAAAACCTCATGGAATGTAAAAAAAAGTTACTAAATATCAATCTCCTAAATGTCCTGAATCAAACGGTATGCCATATGGTGGTTACACACGCGGACGTGGAAGCGAAAAGCCACAAAGGGAGACAATGCACAATGGCTCAGAAACGGGCAAAATATTTAGCCAACTCCGAATTTGGACAGTCTGAGTTTTTCCCACAAACACCCCCGTAACTTAGAAATAACCCCCACAAACTATATATCTGAAATCTACACACTTCAGCTAGTAACGCTGTAGTTTGTTCATTCATACCATCAATGGTGTGGGCGCAGTTTTTGTAGAAGTTCGCATTTGTTGAAAAAATGAACAAAAAACAACTTCAAAAGGTAGAAATCATGCCAAAACCTCATGGAATGTAAAAAAAAGTTACTAAATATCCATCTCCCATGTCCTGAATCAAACGGTATGCCATATGTGTGGTTACACACGCGGACGTGGAAGCGAAAAGCCACAAAGTGAGACAATGCACGATGGCTCAGAAACAGCGAAAATATTTAGCCAACTCCGAATTGGGACAGTCTGCAGTTTTTTCCACAAAACACCCCTGTAACTCAGAAATAACCCCACACAACTATATATTCCTGAAACTACACACCTTCAGCTATGTAACGCTGTAGTTCGTTCATTCATACCATCAATGGTTGTGGCGCAGTTCTTCGTAGAAGTTCGCAATTTTCTGAAAAATTAACAAAAACAACTTCAAAAGGTAAAAATCATGCCAAAACCTCATGAAATCTAAAAAAAGTTACTAAATATCAATTCCCAAATGTCCTGAATCAAACGGTATGCCATATGTGGTTACAAACGCGGACGTGGAAGCGAAAAGCCACAAGTGAGACAATGCACGATAAGCTAAGAAACGGCGAAAATATTTAGCCAACTCCGAATTTGGACAGTCTGCAGTTTTTTCCACAAAACACCCCCGTAACTCAGAAATATCCCCCACAAACTATATATTCCTGAAATCTACACACCTTCAGCTATGTAGCACTGTAGTTCCTTCATTCATACCATCAATGGTGTGGGTGCAGTTCTTCGTAGAATTTCGCATTTCTACACAATTTTCTGGAAAAATAGAGAAAAATACATTTCAAAGTTACAAAATCACACCAAAACCCCATGTAATGTAAAAAAAACTTACCAAATATCAATCTCCTAAATGTCCTGAATCAAACGGTATGCCATATGTGTGGTTACACACACGGACGTGGAAGCGACTAGTCAAAATGTAAAACAATGCGCAGTGAGCCAATAACAGCATTTTCCCAGATTTTTCAAACTGAACACCCCTCTAACTTGGAAATACCCCCGCAAAACTATATATTCTCAGAATTTACATACCTTCAGCTACGTAACGCTGTAGTTTGTTCATTCATACCATCAATGGTGTGGGCGCAGTTCTTCGTAGAAATTTGCATTTGTCTGAAAAAATGAACAAAAACAACTTCAAAAGGTAGAAATCATGCCAAAACCCCATGGAATGTAAAAAAAAGCTACTAAATATCAATCTCCCAAATGTCCTGAATCAAACGGTATGCCATATGTGTGGTTACACACGTGGACGTGGAAGCCAAAAGACACAAAGTGAAACAATGCACAATGGCTCAGAAACAGCAAAAATATTCAGTCAAATCTGAATTTGAACAATTTGAACAATTTTTCCCCACAAAACAACCCCCACAAACCATATATTTCTCGAATCCTCACACCTTTATCTACGAAATTCTGTAGTTTGTTCATTCGTACCATCAATGGTGTGGGCGCAGTTCTTCGTAGAAGTTCACAGTTTTAGCAGATTTTCTAAACAAAATTGAAAAAAAACACTCTCAAAGGTAGAAATCATGCCAAAATCCCAAGTAATGTAAAAAAAAGTTACCAAATATCAATCTCCCAAATGTCCTGAATCAAACGGTATGCCCTATGTATGGTTACACGCGCAAACGTGGAATCAACTAGCCACAAAGTGAGCCAATGAACAATGGCCCAATTACAGCAACTTTTCAGATTTGTCAGACTAAACACCCCTCTATATTAGAAATTCCCCCCCGAACTAGATATTCTTGGAATCTACACACCTTCAGCTACACAATGGTGTGATTCCTTTATGCATACCACCAATGGTGTGGGCGGAGTTTCATGTAAAATTTCGCTTTTTTACCAGATTTTCAGGAAAAATTTATAAAAATACAATTCAAAGTTAAAAATCATGGCAAATTTCCATGTCATGTAAAAAAAAACTTGTCAATTATCAATCTTCCAAATGCCCTGAATCAAACGGTATGCCATATGCGTGGATGTACACAGGGACATGGCCACCAACTAGCTCAAATGGGACACATGCACAAGTGTAATTACAAGAAAAAAATCAAAGTGCTCTGTAATTTCAAACAGCCCCAAAACTTGAAAATGCCCCCCACAAATAAAACTCCCAACTAAATATCAATCTCCCACATGTTCTGAATCAAACGGTATGCCCTATGTGTGGATGCACACAGAGACGTGGCCACCAACTAGCTCAAATGGGACGCATGCACAAATGCAATTACAAGAAAAAATCAAAGTGCTCTGTAATTTGAACAGCCTACACTTTTTCTAAGGAAACAGTCCAGAAACATGGAAATTCCCCCCACAAACTATATATTTTTGGAATCTACACACCTTCAGCTACGTTACGATGCCATGCTTTCATACATACACGAAGAATTCCAGACCCAGTGATCCAAAGAACTCTGTGTTTTTAGGAGGTTTTGTGAAAAATAAAATAAGATGATTCAAGGATTGAAATCCTACCTAAACCAACTTGACAAGCAAAAAAACCCACTAAATCTCAATCTCCCACATATCCTGCATCAAACGGTATGCCATATGTGTGGGTGCACACAGAGACGTGGCCACCAACTAGCTCAAATGGGACACATGCACAAGTGTAATTACAAGAAAAAAGTCAAAGTTGTCTGTAATTTCAAACAGCCCCAAAACTTGGAAATACCCCCCACAAATAAACCCACCCACTAAATATCAATCTCCCACATGTTCTGAATCAAACGTTATGCCATATGTGTGGGTGCACACAGAGACGTGGCCACCAACTAGCTCAAATGGGACACATGCACAAGTGTAATTACAAGAAAAAAATCAAAGTTCTCTGTAATTTCAAACAGCCCCAAAACTTGGAAATGCCCCCACAAATAACCCCCCCCACTAAATATCACTCTCCCACATGTTCTGAATCAAACAGTATGCCATATGCGTGGATGTACACAGAGACATGGCCACCAACTAGCTCAAATCGGACGCATGCACAAGTGTAATTACAAGAAAAAAATCAAAGTGCTCTGTAATTTCAAACAGCCACAAAACTTGGAAATGCCCCCCACAAATAAAACCCCCCACTAAATATCAATCTCCCACATGTTCTGAATCAAACGTTATGCCATATGCGTGGATGCACACAGAGACGTGGCCACCAACTAGCTCAAATGGGACGCATGCACAAATGCAATTACAAGAAAGAATCAAAGTGCTCTGTAATTTGAACAGCCTACACTTTTTCTAAGGAAACAGTCCCAAAACATGGAAATTCCCCCCCAAACTATATATTTTTGGAATCTACACACCTTCATCTACGTTACCATGCCATGCTTTCATACATACATGAAGAATTCCAGACCCACTGATCCAAAGAAGTCCGTGCTTTTAGGAGATTTTGTGAAAAAATAAAATAAGAGGACTCAATGGTTGAAATCCTACCTAAACCCACTTGGCAAGTAAAAAAACCCACTAAACAACAATCTCCCACATGTCCTGAATCAAACGGTATGCCATATGGGTGGGTGCAAACAGAGACGGGGCCACCAACTAGCTCAAATGGGATCCATGCGCAATTGCAATTACAAGAAAAAATAAAAAAAACGCCACAACCCACCCCCCACCCCTATCCCCACTCCCCCTTTTAGTGGTATTTTAGTGAAAAGCAGTTAGTACGGAGAGTCCCACAAGTTTTTGCACACTTTTACTGATCCTAAAAGTTAAATCTGGTCTTTTTTTGGTACCTCTGCAAAATTCCCTACTAAAATAGGCTTAGTTTCCCTTGAAATCGAACAAATAATGATCCGCGTTTACTTTAGCGATATCACCGGGGACAATGGGAAGCTTGGAGAAGACAATTTTTTTTGCTAATTTTAGTTTTTTAGGTTAAAAAAAAAAGGTGTGTGTATCACTTTAAGATTTTATTTTGTGTGCATTTCCCCTATTTTTTGGGGATCATTCCCAAAGATGATCATCAAATCATCTTAGGGAATGATACCGAACTTGGAATACGGGCATAAATGCCCGTTTTCCAATTCGAAATCCGATCGGAAAAATCACTTCCCGGAAATCATTTTCCAGGAAGTGATTTTTCATTCATTGGCAAAGATCAATAAATTGGTGATCAGAAGTGATCACCAAATTTTGATCTCTGTCCCCATTTTTTTTCTAAGTCTTCGCTAAGTAGAAAAAATCCTATTTGTGAATGGAACTTTGAGTTCCATTCACAAAATGTATAGTAAAGCTGTTAGCTTGACAGCTTGTACTATACTTAGGGACTGCAGCATGATCTCCATAGATCATGCTGCAGTACCTCCACTGGACCACCGGGGGCAGCAGTGTACCTCCATATGGGAAGACCCCGGTGAAGGAGGAAGTTCTGTGATGTCACCGGGGTCTCCCATTCAGCTTCCTCCTCCGGACCGGCAGCTTCAAGGTAGGGAAAACTTCAATGCAGGATATCTCCTGATCCCCCCCTCGGATTTGGACGAAACCGAGGGGGGATCGAGGGGACTAGGGGGGCAGTTGAATGCTTCCCCCCGATCGGCCCTAGCAGGGGAAAAAAAATTTTTGGAGGGGGGAAGCCACAGATCGTATATTCACGATCTGTGGCAGTTTGTGCAGTCACTGCACAAATCGTGAATATACGATCTGTGGCAGTGAAAGGGTTAAAATGTGTAGTATGTTATAGTTTAGTCTATTTATCTGGAATTTTTAAAAAGCATGCACCCCAGTTAATCATTGTTACTCCCCGCATTCCATGTGTAGGGAACTGATAAACTAGTTACTTTTTAGTCTTTTTGTTCTGGCAATTCAGGATTTAGCCAGCAGAGGCCACTTTGTAAAAGTATAAAAAAGGGAAGCATTTATGTGCTTAGCCTCTTGACTCTGACTTCCTGGAGTTTCCCCAGAGGAGAGGGGAAGAGCCTGGGACTTTAGATAACAGGTAAGCCCAGTTAGTGAGAGATCAGTCACTGTTATAGATCACTCTACGAGTGGTAGATAGGAGTAGGGTAGCGAGTGAGCAGCCTGAGCTCCTACAAGGTCTAGAGTCCTGGGTATACCACCCAAGAATAGGGACTGACAGTCTCTAGAGAAATTACGTACCCCCATTTTACTATCGCCTTACACCTGGATGCCTTCTAATATTGTAAGTGCTGTAGTGGAAAGCTGGGAGTTATATTTTTCAAATAAATGTAGGCCCACAGGTAGGCGATCACTGGTACAGAGTACAATGTACATTTTATATAATATATCCCTACTTTCCCCAACTACCTAACCATGGGCCTCTACTGTCCCCAACTTCTACCTACCCATGGGCCTCAGCTCATTTTAAATCTTTATCTGCAACTATTTTCATGTTGATCTGTGACAGGGATAGGTAACCAGTTTGGTTTAAGAACTAGAACTCCCAGCAATTACTCTATAGCCTTGGAATGGTGGGAGTTTTCAAACATCTGGAGACCTACTAGTTACCTATCTATGATTTTATAACTATGTCGACTACTCCTAGCATTACCTGTCTGCACTCTGCTGCTGTACATTGATTGGGAGTTTTAAATGTCATCTGGAGGTGCACATACCTGCTGTAGTTCTAGCTGAACATCATCAAATGGTAGAGATGTCCGAACTTCACAAAATCCGGTCCGCTCGAGGATCCGCGAATTTTCGAAAAAATTTGAAAATTCAAAAATCCGCGAGCGGACCCGTTAAAATGGAAAATATTCTCAAAATTACGAGATTTCTCGAAAATACAAGTATTCCTCGTAATTTCGAAAATTTTCGAAAATACGTATTGACGAAAATACGAGAAATCTCGTAATTTCGGAAATTTTCGATAATGCGAGAAATCCGCGGTTCGGAAGTTCGGAAGGTGGAAAATCCCGAAAAATCCGCCATTCGCGAACGGGATAAATCCGCGGCGGATCCGGGTTCGGATCCGCGAACCGGCCATCCCTAGTGGTAGATTGTTCTTATCATCACTAGAATCATTCACATCCCATAGATCATTATAGCCAGAAGGATTTACAAAGTCCAATAAAATAACATCGTTCCCATGCAGACACTTGCTCTTCTCTCATGCATAGGTGCAGATACAGATAAAAGATTGATGCTTTGTTTTATGAGAGATTGTTACTCTGCTCGCTCTGAGGTCAGAAGTTTAACCCCTGCCTTTACAGTCACTCCAGCATTAACTGATTTATTACCCAGTGATCTCTGCAAAACCTTCCTAGGCACTACAAGAGTTCAACATAGCTGTCTCTATTCCTATCCACAATGGCATCCTGTATAACATTCTAAGTACATTATAGCTGTTAATAACTCAATATTTACCCAGCCAAAAACACAGTTAAGGTGGCCTTACACTCTAACAAGCATTACGGACGGTCGGGAACGACTGGAATTTTATCTTGTATTATTTTATCCCTTTTTAACATGATCACTAACTTTTTTTTTATATGTATTGTTCTTAGTTTATGTGTTATACAGAAAAGCTATATTAATTTGAGTTAATTTCCCCTTTAACACTTAAGTTTTCCCTCCCCTTTAAGGAAATGATTCCTAGCACTGATGTCACTTTAGGAGGTGTGGTTAACACAAATTTTATGTATAAATATAACCTGTGAATTGCTTGTATTATGGATTGATAAAGGTCCCAGGCACGGACCGAAACATTGCCTTGTCTCGAGGTGAAATAATAAACATCATAAAAAAAAAATTCCAGGTGTGCACTTATGTTTTAATGCATAAGTTACACTCCTGTAGAGAGAAGAGAAAGACTGAGAGAAAGACCAAGAATCCGTTTTTTGTATCTCATGCATTTTGCGCATCACATGGTGTTCATGGACACTATATGTGTTGTGCTTCTGCTCCGTTTTCCCATTGCATTAATGCTGTAATTTTGACATGCTTTTTACACACTGTCCAACAAACAATACATTTATTCTTAATGTGGTTGCATGAGATGAAATGCAAAAATGGTTTGTCAAATGCCAAATTTACAGGACTTCAATACATAATATTAGCAAATTAAGGAGATTGTTTTAAGGGGTATGTTTACTCTATATTATATATTTACATCAATATTTACAGCAAGATCCCACTTCTCCAAGACTTTTTTTTCCAGATTTTAAATCTGAGCTGTAGATTCTGAGAAATTATCATTTGAAATCAAAGCATTTACAGGGAAAGACTTGTTACATCAGAAGCAGACATTATACTATGTGACCCATCCCTGACCTCTTTGCCTGTCTGCCAGCACACTTTCTGCCACAAGGCTGGAGGGAGGGGAAGATGTGTAAGTAGGGCAGTGTCCAATTAGGAGCACTCACAAAACATTAATCATTTAAAGACAAAGCAAGCACAGATAAATATGTGAGTACCACCATTTTACTTCTCTCAAATGGTAGTTTCAGAAAATGTAAAGTTGTCTGAGAGTATAGTGACCCTTTAAACTCTAAAAACAAGCCATCTTTTTCTTTGATTAAATAATGCAAGGAATTTGCTGCCATCAGAACAAAAGGTTAAGTTTTTTTTAGGGCTTTGAGTAAATTGCAAAGTAATTAATTTTAAACTCTGCAGTCTGGGTAAGATGCTATTTTCATTACAATGCATTATCATTTCTAAGCTTTTTCTGCTCTCATAATTATTCACCTTGTTCTAGTATTCAAAATGAGCACTGTGTCGAGAATGTAAAGTGGGCTTTCCTAATACTAAATGCAGAACTCTCTTACCATAAACCTTTACTTAAAAGAAATGTTATTTTTTAGAGTAGCATCATGTCCTGTATGTTTTGGACTTTTACACTGATTAATTGTATAATGCCCAGGATTTTGTAATGTGATTGGATAGGATGAGAAACTGACATACTACATATCCAAAGTTTTGAGGGTACGTATCCACGCTTCCTCGGGATTTGGAGATATGCCCCCCCAAAACATTGGATTGCTTTGTGTCTGAATAAACTATAGGGGTTGTCCAACTTTATCACCTGTTCACAGTGTTCTTGCTCCTCTTTTGTTCTGCAGTGACGATTGGCCCTTTGGAATGGGGGTTCAATGGAGCAGCACAGAAGAATGGTAGCAGGTGTGTGCGAGTGTGCCTATAGTTTATACTTTGCAACTTTGGCCACACCCACTTTTATTAGGCCATACCCAATTTCCATGGGTTGCACCCAATTTTAAGATAACCCCCCAAAAAAGAGGATATGCATACTGCCCCACCCAGTATGCTGATATCAGTGTTTATTTATTTGTGTTTGTCTATATCTATTTTTATATCCTGGTCTGTATATCTATCTATGTCTTTCTGTCTGTCTACTTATTTGTCTCTCTTATATGTATCTCTCTATGTACCTGATTATCCATCTATTAATCTCTTTCTATCTACCAATCTGTTTCTCTATATTTAGCTTTCTATCTACTTGTCTATCCATCTATCTCTTTCTGTCTACCTGTATACTATCTATACTGGTATACTGACACACTACACACATTACACACACATGAACTGATATACTGACACACAAAATCTTATCCTCAGCATCCAAGACAGCCCCCAAGGTCCAACACTAGATATGTGCACATTATGGGTATAATGTACCTAGCGAGCAGTAACAGGCACTGCACCCCCTGGCTCTTACAAGTAATTAGTACTGACCCAGCAAGGGAAGGGGTACTAAGTTGCCTGTTACTGAAAACAAACCCCAGATGGACATTGTAGTTAGTTTTACAGGCAGATCCAATCTCTGTACTGACCTAAACCCATGTTTTTTTTTATCTCCCTCTCCACGCAGTATCCCCAGTAGCTCAGTTCTCTACAAACAGCCTCATCCCTACTAGGCAGGAACTGTGGGTTTCCAACTGACTGGTCTAGGGATGATGGATTCCCTCTGTCAAATCTAACTTAACCTTAATAAGCAATAACACACACGGACACAAAGGAGAAAAAAGGCCGCAACACTTAATTTTGCATATTTTAAACTGTACAATCCTGAACCAATTTGATTTCCCAGCCTGCCCCTGATGTTCTCCCAGTGGGCAGCCCTGAAATCACTTTTACCTTGTGAGTTTTGGCTCCCCCTTTAAATTCAAGTAAGCCAGGAGCCTACAAATTTCAACATTAACTGAAAAATGGCCATTACATAGGGGCATATTTATAAAGGTTCGTTAACTTTTCGCGGCCGTTTTGGCGGACATTAACGCATAAATCACGTTTACCGCGATTTATAAAGGTCCGAAAACGGCCGCGAAAAGTTAACGAAGCGTTAACCTTTCGCGCCGATACTTACCTGTTACCGCCGCTTCTATTTATAAAGCGGCGGTACTGGTTTCGCTCGGCTAGTATCGGCTGTTTTACTTCGCCACCTTGAAGGAGGCGAAGTCAGCCGATACTAACCTCCCGCGGCGGGGATGGGAGGCACCGAGGCGGGGTGGTCGCCCACCGCCCCCCACCCGCGGCCGGCACGCGGCGACCACCGCCGCCGCCGCACTTCCAGCAAGCCCCTCCCAACCCGTTCCCCGTTCGCGGCAATCTGAACGGGAGGCTAGGAGGGGCTGCCGGGAAGGGGCCGCAGCAGGTGGTCGCGACCACCCCGCGCACCCCCCCCGGCAACCCCTCCAAGCCCCCCGCCCCGGCCGCTCCCGGGAGGGGACGGGAGGGAGCCGCTGGGGGGGTGGAGGCTCCTCCAGCGGGGCCCTGAGAAGGGCCTTTTGGGGCTTAGGGGGTCCCGCAGCTCGAACCGGGACCCCCCCTCCCCGCCTTATAAGGGCCCTTGCGGCACTACAAGTGCCCTTGCGGCTTATAAGAGCCCTTGGGGCTTAGGGGTCCCGCAGCTCGAAACAGGACCCCCCCGGCCCTAGTAAGGGCCCTTGCGGCACTTACAAGTGCCCTTGCGGCACTAATAAGTGCCTTTGGCGGGGGTCCCGCACGTCGAACTGGGACCCCCAGTGCCCTTGGGCGACGTCTTCGGGCTGGCGACACCAACCCCACTCAGGTCGCCGATGCCAGGCAGACTCACTGCGGCCGCCAGTGAGCCCGCTGGCACCGCCGGCCTCAGCGGAGCCGATGTTGCCAGCCGTTCTTTTCTTTCTTCAGCCATCTACTGCGATGGCATCTGAGGTCAATTTTTAATACTTGCTTTACATTAACCAATCAGATTTCAGAACTTTCCAGAAATCTGATTGGTTAATGTAAAGCAAGTATTAAAAAATTGACCAATCAGAAACGGATTATGGATTTCTGCAAACCTATATAAAGAGGAGCTTTCCGCCGCGGAAATCAGATGCCATCGCAGTAGATGGCTGAAGAAAGAAAGAAAGAAGCGGCTGGCAACATCGGCTCTGTGAGGCGGCGGGTGCCAGCAGGCTCACTGGCGGCCGCAGTGAGTCTGCCTGGCATCGGCGACCTGAGTGGGGTTGGTGTCGCCAGCCCGAAGACGTCGCGTCGGATCAAGACGCCGGCAACATCGGCCTCGTTGAGGTCGCCGGCGCCCGCCGGGGTACCCCTGGCGGCCGCAGGGGTACCTCTCGGGGGGCGGCGGCCTCGGCGGAGCTGGTGTCGCCGGGACTGGAGAAAGAAAGAAGACGTTCTCCAAGGGCTCTTTAAGAGCCGCACTGGGGGTCCCGGTTTCAGCTGCGGGACCCCCGCCAAAGGCACTTGTCAGTGCCGCAAGGGCCCTTGTAAGGGCCGGGGGGGGGGGGTCCCGGTTCGAGCTGCGGGATCCCCTAAGCCCCAAAAGGCCCTTCCAGGGCCCCGCTGGAGGGAGCCTCCACCCCCCCAGCGGCTCCCTCCCGTCCCCTCCCCGGGAGCGGCCGGGGCGGGGGGCTTGGAGGGGTTGCCGGGGAGGGGGTGCGCGGCGGGTGGTCGCGACCACCTGCGCGGCCCCTTCCCGGCAGCCCTCTAGCCTCCCGTTCCGAGATTGCCGCGAAGCGGGAACGGGTTGGGAGGGGCTGCTGGGAAGCGGCGGCGGCGGCGGTGGTCGCCGCAGGGGTGGTGGGCGGGGTAGGAGCGGGTCTGGAAGGGATTTTAAGTCCCTTCGCGGCGATACTATACAGTATCGCCGCAAGGGGCTTAAAATTACCGCAGCACATCGCGGCCGCGGCCTCAGCGGAGCCGATGTTGCCAGCCGCTTCTTTTTCTTTCTTCAGCCATCTACTGCGATGGCATCTGAGGTCAATTTTTAACTTGCTTACATTAACCAATCAGATTTCAGAACTTTCCAGAAATTGATTGGTTAATGTAAAGCAAGTATTAAAAAATGACCAATCAGAAACGGATTATGGATTTCTGCAAACCTATATAAAGAGGAGCTTTCCGCCGCGGAACTCAGATGCCATCGCAGTAGTAGATGGCTGAAGAAAGAAGAAAGAAGCGGCTGGCAACATCGGCTCTGCTGAGGCCGGCGGTGCCAGCAGGCTCACTGGCGGCCGCAGTGAGTCTGCCTGGCATCGGCGACCTGAGTGGGGTTGGTGTCGCCAGCCCGAAGACGTCGCGTCGGATCAAGACGCCGGCAACATCGGCCTCGTTGAGGTCGCCGGCGCCCGCCGGGGGTACCCCTGGCGGCCGCAGGGGTACCTCTCGGGGGTCGGCGGCCTCGGCGGAGCTGGGTCGCCGGGACTGGAAGAAAGAAGACGTCTCCCAAGGGCTCTTTTAGAGCCGCACTGGGGGTCCCGGTTTCAGCTGCGGGGACCCCCGCCAAAGGCACTTGTCAGTGCCGCAAGGGCCCTTGTAAGGGCCGGGGAGGGGGGTCCCGGTTCGAGTGCGGGATCCCCTAAGCCCCAAAAGGCCCTTCTCAGGGCCCGCTGGAGGGAGCCTCCACCCCCCAGCGGCTCCCTCCCGTCCCCTCCCGGGAGCGGCCGGGGCGGGGGGCTTGGAGGGGTTGCCGGGGAGGGGGTGCGCGGCGGGTGGTCGCGACCACCTGTGCGGCCCCTTCCCGCAGCCCTCCTAGCCCCGTTCCGAGATTGCCGCGAACGGGGAACGGGTTGGGAGGGGCTGCTGGGAAGCGGCGGCGGCGGCGGGTGGTCGCCGCAGGGGGTGTGGGCGGGGTAGGAGCGGCGTCTGGAAGGGATTTTAAGTCCCTTCGCGGCGATACTATACAGTATCGCCGCGAAGGGGCTTAAAATTACCGCAGCACATCGCGGCCGCGATAGGTATCGCGAGAATAGCGCTCGCCGTTATAAATACGGCAATAGCGCTATTTTCGCGGCCGCGATGTGCGGCGGTAATTTTTTTGCAATATTATCGATTCTTTATAAATATGCCCCATAGTGTTGCGACAAAGGTATAATACATTTTCTAAAACACATTTTTTGTATTACAACATTTTAAATCATTAATAAGCTACACATATATTAAATTATAAATTATTTTTTATTCCTTATTTATGGGGAGGGAAGGTGCACTTCAGGTATCCAAGAACTGCTGGTTGAGGGAGGGGGGGTGGAACCCTGCTTTTATTCCCTAAGGACCCCACCCCTGGGACTTAGCTGGCCAATACCCACTTGTCTCTGGGGACCAGCCACAATTGCCAGTTGGCTATCAGCCAATAAGAACTAGGATGCTGAGGACCTTATTCTCCCCAGCATCCCAGGACTGAGCGGTCACCATCCCCCATCCCAAGTCTGACCAGGCTAAAGGCCTGTCCAAAACCTGGTCTAGGGATGATGGATTCCCTCTGACAAATGTAACCTAACCTTAATAAGCAATAACACACACGGACACAAAGAAGTGGAGAAAAAAGGCCGCAACACTTTATTGAATTTGCATATTTTAAACTGTACAATCCTGAAAACAATTTGATTTCCCAGCCTGCCCCTGATGTTCTCCCAGCGGGCAGCCCTGAAATCACTTTTACCTTGTGAGTTTTGGCTCCGCCTTTAAATTTCAACATTAATTGAAAAATGGCCACATCAAGATCATTTAACCCATTAAATTGAACTTGACCCCTTCCATGCCAAGGCCTTTTCAATCGCCAATTGAAGGCCGAGATTAAAAATATCTAAACCAATATCGGACAAATGAATTGCATCTTTCCGATACAGGCCCAAATCACCACCTTCAAGATCTTTGTGCTGGTGTGTGCAGAAATGCTAAGACTTTGCAAATTTAATTATGGCCAGGTTAATTTTACGCCTGTTCTTCTCTAGGGCCTTTAGTGATCTTGTTAACCATATTAAACGTGGGATAATTTCTGACCACACTAAGATAACATCTGGTAGGAACAACCGAATATGGGCAATGTCCCTTTTCATTTTGTTAATCAAGGAAATGGTAGACATTTTACCTATTTCATTCCCTCCTAAATGAATAACAATTATGTCTGGGTAACACCATTTAACTAATAACTGTGTTAAAACAGGAACTAAATTATCCCAATTCAGGCCTCGTAAACCCATCCAGTGAATTTTGACTCTGGACTTATCAAGATTAAGGTGACATCCGTAGACCCGATTTGACGCTCTGCGATTGAACCAGTAAACAAAAGAATGTCCCACTATCCAAACACTGAGTAACCCACCTGCAAAAGATAATTCAATTATGAGAACACGTCTGGAAGAACATAGCTTTTGTATTTGTCCGATCGCCACCTACCTATCTGTTTTATGGTTGTCGCGTATTAAACCCAGTAAAGATGCGTGGGTGGCGGCACCAATACAGAAATGAATGGGTTCTAAAGTCCTTTTCAGGAATATACCAATGCTCCCAACAATGGCTTAGGACCCTGGCAAATTGAAATCTTGAAACAAATGACTTGTCCATATGAATGAAAAGGGGGCCAGATGATGTAGGGCGAAGTGCCTTAAATGATAAGAACGACTGGATGGGACATAACTCTGTGATAGCAAAGGAACCCAACCATGACACTAATCCTTTTCCCATTTTATCAGTTTTGGATTGTTTTATGTTGATGCAGAGCTTTTCTTGCACTAAATAAACACTCTCAACCTCCAATCCCCCCGGACGGATTTTACTAGGGGAAACTGCATTGCTCACCCGCAGGGCTGCGAAGAAGGTTAAAATAAAAAGGCACCTAAATAGCGTAGTCTCATATTCATCGAAACAAACTTGGGGTAAAATGCCTATCAATTTTTCTAGTAGGGGGAGGGTAATAGGGCGCCTAGAATCGGGGGAGACTTCTTAGCTTTTGCTAGACCTTTAAAAAATTGTTTCAAAAGGAAGGATCGAGTAAAGTCATGTTTGCCTAATAATTTTAGGATGAATGAAATTCCTGCTAACCTTTTCTTCATATAAGATAGTGAATAATTAGCTGACAGATAATTTAATAGAAAACAAACGAGAAGATTGCTATCCGATAAATGTACAGATAATTTGCTCTGGGCTTTAAACTGAACCCAAGCTTTCCAAGCAGATATATACTCATTCCAGGTTTTCTTCGATAGGGAATCCAACAGTGCTTTTTTAAGGGGTCCTAAATCAACTCCCATAAATAGCTCGGACATAACAAGCCCGTTGACTCCGCTTCCAGTTCCCAAAATGCAGCAAACTGAAATCGAGACAACAATTGCTGTTTTATTGTCTAACCTCGAATGTGCTTCGCTTTAAACCAAAAGTTGAACTGTAGGGATCTCAAAACCAGATGCCTAAGCAGTCTGAGAACTGGAGGAGATTTGGATGAAAGGCCGTTTATTACCTGGACCACCCCCATATTATCGCATCTGAATAGAATTCTTTTATTTGCCAGTTGTGTACCCCATAATTCTATGGCAACTATGATGGGAAAAAATTCCAATAATACCAGATTCTTGGTCAGCCCTGATTCTGACCATTTTTCAGGCCACTGATGCTGCTGCATCAGTAAAGAGCTGCATTGATTAGCTATCCTCAAATTCTTGCTGCCAACAAGTCTGGCCATTAAAATTTTTTAAGAATTCTTGCCAAATCTTTTAATCCTTCTTACATTCTGCTGATATGCGAATATGATGGGAAGGGTTTGTAACTCCTACAGTTAGATCTATCATCCTTCTATTAAATGTTCTGCCTGCCGGCAGAACCTGGGTTCCTTTAGTTGTATTTTCTTGGACGATAGAGCTCTAGTAATTAAATTTTTAAGTTTTGCAAGCTTTTCCTGAGGTAGCTTGAATTGCATAAGCTCAGAGTCAATTTCAATTCCCAGAAATTGAATGAGAGTGCAAGGGGATACTGTTTTATTTGCTGCTATCGGGACACCAAATTGCCCTGCTAACCAAAGGAAGGTATTCAATAATGTTTCACAGGTATTTGTACTGGCGGGACCAATAAATAAAAAATCATCTAAATAATGGATAACTTGGGGAGAACCTGACTGGAATCTAACTGCCCAATCTAAGAAGCTTGCGAAAACTTCAAAATAGAAACAGGACAGCGAGCAGCCCATTGGCAAACATTTATCAAAATAATAAAGTCCTTCAGAATGAAAACCTAATGTCCACTGACAGTCCGGATGTATCGGGAGCAATCTAAAAGCTGCTTCGACATCAGATTTGGCTAACAAAGCTCCCTTGCCACATTGTCGCAAAAGCTCTAAGGCTGAATCAAATGACGCATATGACACGGAGCATAAGTCGTCACTGATGCCATCATTTACTGAGTCTCCAGATGGAAAAGAGAGATGGGGAATTAAGCGATAACTCCCCTTTTCTTTTTTAGGCACTAAGCCTAATGGTGAAATTTTAAATTTTGAGAAAGGAAATTCAACAAAAGGGCCAGCTATTCTACCAAGTGAAAGCTCTTTTTGGATGAACGATATCAGGATGAAGCCTAACTGATTTCAAATTATCTGGGACAATCAACGTGGGTCTAATATTTCTTAAGGGGAATCCAAAAACCAAACCGAAATCCGGCTTCAATTAGTGAAGCCTTCTGCCGGTTTGGATAGGCCTCTAGCCACTACTGCATTTTTAACCAGCTCACTGGGGTATTCAGCTTTGAATTGGGAGTCTCTGGTTTGTCTGATGTTGGGACTGAATTTTCTGATGCAGCGAAAAGCAGGGTGCGCTCCTGCTGCATACCGAACACTCGTGTTTGTATCTGCTATTTGCCTGCCACTTACACAAGGATTCGTTAAACGCCCAACATGAATTTACTCGGCTTGGAACCTGAACCACTTTTCTGGAATTTGAAAAGACTGGATTAGGGAAAATAGTTGGTTTTGGGGCTAACATAGTGAGCCATAAATCAACATCCTTGTACACCAAGAAACATTCGGATGGACTGCCTTCTTTTGTCTGAATTTTTCATCATACAACAACAATAGCCAAGCTATTCCGCCATAACCCTTATAAGCCTCGAGCACAATGTCTAAGTATTTAAATAGTGAGGGGCCAAGGTCAGGTTTAGCAGTAGTTATAGAGTTAGCATAGATACAAAATGATTGAAGCCAGTTGGGAAAGGTGCATGCCACTGACCTCCTTCTGTCCTCCTCTGGGTCACCTGATTTCTTTTCTGTTTTAAATTCTTTTACAGACGGCAGCAAGTAAAGGATATCGACGTAATCACCTTTTATGATTTTTTCCCTTACTGCCGTGGGTAAATGTAATCCTAAAGGAGTACTCACGCAGGTCATCACATCCTGACAACAGGTCTCTGGAACACCTTTAATGTTTAAACCTGTACTACTCTCATCTATAACCTTTTTGTTAAGCTCAGCTGCAGTAGCCTCTTTCTGAACATCCTCCTTTAAAATGGGGGGTGGAGTACTAACATTACAATTCGGTAACCGACCATTATTCGTAGCATTAACAGGGAATTGTAACAAATTAAAAGCATTAGAGAACGTCTTAAACGCCTCCCTTATATTTGCGAATGGATCATTGGGATTACCTGCGGCCTTTGCAATATCTATCTCCGACTGGGACTGCTGTAGATTTGCTGCTGGTTGTACGGACGCTGGCCCAGGAGTAAGCATGCTGGAAGTGGCAGATGCTGAAGCCTCTGTTGGTTGAGGTGGCTGCGCTGCTGCTGATGTGCCTAATGTTGTGGCCGCTGGTGAGTAACTCAGTGTTGAGGCATTACCTGTAGAAATAGAAGAAGGGATTGGGGGAGGGGAGAAACAAGTGACAAGCTCTGTGCTAGCAGACCTACTTGCAACAGCGGTCTGGCTAGCTTGTGATGGATGTGAGACAGCCCTTCTCTTTGATGCTGCCATGCTGTGATTAGTAGCTGCAGGAGGGGACATAGATGGCCACAGGGAAACTTCGACAGTCTCCCTGCACCTGTTTTTGCCCCCAACAGCCTTCCCAGGCTGACTTCTGGATTGCCTCCGCTTGAGGCTCTTGCTGCTAGCTGCTTTAGCAGCTCCTCTGCTTCTTGCCGAGGTTCTCATTGCCGGCCGTTGACCCGTCTCCTCTGAGTCCGGATTGGCTGCCTCTTCCGATCCGGCGTCTTGGGTTTCCATGGGAGCCGACATACCCCCGCTGTCAGTGTGTTTGTTCAGCTCACTGTCGGCTCCCGTCCGCATGTAGTGATGTTGCTCCGCCTCCTGAACTTCCCGGCTTGCTTCAGGGGCTGATGCTGCCGACAGGAACTCTGCCAATGTTCTCTCTGCCAGTAGTGGATCCTCCACTCGCCGAATTCAGTCCGCTATCTGCTCTGCTGTACTTGTCTCTGGGGACCAGCCACAATTGCCAGTTGGCTATCAGCCAATAAGAACTAGGATGCTGAGGACCTTATTCTCCCCAGCATCCCAGGACTGAGCGGTCACCATCCCCTATCCCAAGTCTGACCAGGCTAAAGGCCTGTCCAAAACCATCTCACTAAAGCCTGCACCTTCAGTTTTCTGTTTTTTAGCTGTAAAATTTACCAGACACCAGGACAAAACCAGGACATCATGGAAACACAGAGAGGGTGCTGGGACACTGGGAAAAGAACAAAAAAAAACAAAAACAGGACAGTCCCACCGAAAACATGACGGTTGGGAGCCATGAAACTGCTTACTACTGAAATAAGGTGGTGGAAATTGTTTAAGTAAACTTTAGGCACAAGTTTTCTAAATACTAAATACTTGTTTTCAACTGCATTGTTACCTATAGGGCGGGAACTGGGGAGAAACAAAACAGAATTTTTTGTTTGTTTCTTTCCTCTCTGATTGGATGAGACTGTAGCTACTAGGTTTAAATTGCCACAGCACTATATGGTATTTGGTCTTGAACCTCACATAAAAGTCCTGTTGGCAGAGCGATTCAGCTCTGAGCGATTACCTTTTAAAGGGATTATTGTGTTTTAAAGGGGTTTGTCTGTTTTTAAGGGGTGCGTTAAGAAACAAAAGCGTTTAAGAACAAGATAGCTGTTTCTTTGTGTTTTTGTTGTGTATAGAGATGGACTAGAACTTGAACTCAAACCCGAGTTCGAGCCGAACTATTCGAATTCGAACGAATTCGGATTTCTCGAACTATCCCGGACCCGGATTTTCGATATTTCCGGACTTTCGATAAATATCGAATGTTAGACCGTTCGAATGTGCGAGTAAAATGCCTATTATACCTATACGCAAGCATCAAATCCGCTAGTAAAGGGTCCATTAAAACCTATACGCGAGCATCGAATCTGTGAGTAAAATGTCCATGGTATCTAGGCGCGAACATCGAATCTACGAGTAAAGTGTCCATTAAAGCCTATACGCGAGCATCGAATCCGCGAGTAAAATGAACGGGCTCGAAAATAACGCGAGTGAGAGTAAAATTGATTTTTCGAATGTCCTGGATATTCGAACATGTTCCCCAGACCATTTCCCAGGTCCCACAGCCATTAACATTAAGTTACCATTGATATTTTAATTGTATTTCATTAGAACATTTCAAACTATTTGACTCCCATTGACTTTAATGAGTCCGTTTTCGAACTTTCAAACTTTCGAATTTTCCATATTGTTTAAAAGGTTGAAAACGGACCGAACTTTCGAAAGTTTGGCCATCTTTAGTTGTGTATTGTTACTAGAGATGGTCGAACTATATAAAGTTCGGTTCGAAAGTTAGAAAGTTCGAATCCGGACCCATTCAAGTCTATGGGGGAGAGATAGTTCGAAAAGTCAGAGTGAATTACAGTAAAACTAACTGTGCTTACTTACTGTAACTGGTTGTGGCACCTGGGAAATGGTCTGGGGAACACTGTCACCAAAACTTCTTAAAACCAGTCAGGCGGGCAAGTGTCGGCATTATCGAATGTACGAACAAACGAGCCTTCCCGTAATAGCATACAGTCCTTACTAGGTTTAGCAAACAGTTCATTCGAATGGTCGAGGGATGTATAGTGTAGTGGGTAAAGGAACCGCCTTTGACATGTTGATATATGTAAGGTGATGCATTTGGTGTTTAACAATTCTGGTGCCACTCTAATGGAAAAAGTAGATAACAGACTTAGCGGTTGCATACAATGCCAGACAGCAATGGTTAGAGCTAGCAAGACATTGTCTTGTATAAAGAGGGGAATAGATTAAAGAGGGTAAAAAATTATTTCCCCTCTTTACAAGGCAATGGTAAGGCCTCATTTTGAATCCCATATAAAAAAGGTCATCTTGAAAATGGAAGCAGTTCAGAGAAGGGCAACTAAAATAGTAAAGGGAGGGGCTTGAGTATGCAGACAGATTAGACAAGTTACGTTACATTACAGAAGCGACATTTGTGTGGGGATATGATCACTTTATACAAATATATTAATGGGCAATACAGTAAACTCTCTGGTGCATTGTTTACTAATCGGTCATATCAGAGGACATGTGGACATCCTTTAAGGTTTTTTAAGTTTCATTATCAGGTTAGAAAAGGTTTCTTTACAGTGGAAACAGTGAAACTGTGGAACTGTCTACTAGCAGATGTAGTAACGGCAAGTTCACTGAATAGCTTTAAAAGTAGGCTAGATAAGCCCCTCTGTATGAAACAAGGGGGGTGAATTTAGCTCTACTAACTCAGTATATGCTTTTTCCAAAATGTCTTCATACTACCCTGGCCACCTCATCTGGCACATTGTTCCAATGGAATAGATTTCTTTAAAAGAACTAATTTGAGAGCCACATGTTGTAATTCTTAATGACTCCCAAGTGACTACCAAGAAAACGCATTGTTTTCAAGTATCTATTTTAGTTTTATTTCTGCTTATAATTGAAAAGAAAACATAAAAGATAAGCATTCAGTTTATATTATTAAATGGAACATAGATTATTATTTTATTGACAATGTACAGTATTAAATACAGCCCCATAGATATACAACTATGAAACTATATGTTTAAGTATAATCTTTGAATTTGGCTTGAAAGGCCGCATTTTGGAAGGGATTATGTGTGTTTGTGCTGCAGATTTTAAAACTCAATAATGACAATGATGAGGACATGTTAAAATAACAAACTTTTTTGATGATTGGTTAAAATTAGTTTTTTTAATTTTAGTTACCCTTTAAGTATGGCTGCCACAGTAATAGAGGGGTAGGTCAGTAGGTGTGTGTACCTGTGTCTGGTTGGGGGTTAAAAATGAACTTTTTTTGATGATTGGTCAAAATTTGTTTTGTTGACTATAGTTACCTATTAAGTATGTCTGCCACAGAAATGGAAGGTAAGTCATTGGGTGTGTGTACCTGTGTCAGGTTGGGGGTTAAAAAAACTAACTTTTTTGATGATTGGTTAAAATTAGTTTTTTGACTATCTTTACCCTTTATAGCTACAATATAAATGGAAGAGTAAGTCAGTAGGTGTATGTGCCTGTGTCTGTGTGAGGCATGTGTCTTTTTTGCGTTTATGACCAAATACTTTTATTGATTCAAAACAAGTTTTTTTGATGATTGGTCAAAATGTTGTTGTTTTTTACTATAGTTACCCTTTAAGTATGGCTGCCATGGGAATTAGGAGGTCAGTAGGAGTGTGTACCTGTGTCAGGTTGGGGGTTAAAAAACAAACTGTTTTTCATGATTGTCAAAATTTAATTTTTGATTTAAGTTAACCTTTAAGCCTTCCTGCCACAGAAACAAAAGGTTAGGTCAGTAGGTGTGTGTACCCATGTTAGGTTGGGGGTTAAAAAAAAAAACTTTTTTGATGATTGGTCAAAATTTGTTTTTTGACTATTGTTGCCCTTTATGGCTGCCACAGAAATGAAAGAGTAGGTCAGAAGGTGTGTGTACCTGTGTCAGGGTGGGGGTTTTGAATATTGCCATTAGAATGGAAGGCTAGGTCATTAGATGTGTGTACCTGTGACAGTTTGGGGGTATGTGGTTTCATGTATGACCATAAAACTAACTTTTTTTCCCTGTAGTTAACCTTTAATAATGGCTTCCACAGGAATAGACAGGTAGGTAAGACGGCGTGTGTACCTATGTCAGTTTAGGGGGTAAAAAATAAACTTTTTTGATGATTGGTCAAAAATATTTTTTGTACTATAATTACCCTTTAGGGATGGCTGCAACAGGAATAGATAGGTAGGTCAGAAGGTGTGTGTACCTGTGTCACATTGTGGGGTAAAAAATTTACTTTTTTAAATTATTGATTAAAATTAGTTTTTTGACTATAGTTACCCTTTTGCATGTATGACCATAAAACTAACTTTTAGTAATGATAGATCAAATTTTTTTGGAATATAGTTATCCTTTAAATATAGCTGCCAGGAAAATAAAAGGGTGGGTCAGTAGGTATGTGCCTGTGTTAGTTTGAGGGATAAAAAATGAACTTTTTTTTTATTATTGATCGAAAAAATATTTTGACTACAGTTACCCTTTACGTATTGCTGCCACAGGAATGGAGAGAAATTTAAGAAGGTGTGTACCTGTGTCAGTTTGGGGGGTAAAATGATTGGTCAAAATTAGTTTTTTGGCTATAGTTACACTTTAAGTATGGCTGCCACTGAAATGAAAGGGTAGGTCAGTAGCTATGTGTACTTGTGTACGGCTGGGCGATTTGTGTTTTTTGCATGTATGTCTATAAAACTGTGTCAGGATTATAGGTATGTATTTTTGCATATATGACCATAAAACTAACTTTTATTGATGATAGATTAAAATGTATTTTTTTTACCATAGCTGCTCTTAAAGTATGGCTGCCACGGTAATGGAAGTGTAGGTCAGTAGGTGTGTGTACCTGTGTCAGGTTGTTGGTATGTGTTTTTCCATGTATGACCATAAAACTAACTTTTATTGATGATAGATCAAAATGTAATTTTTGACTATACTTACCCTGCTGCCACGGGAATAGAATGGTAGGAAAGTAGGTTCTGTACCTGTGTCTGTATTGGGTTGGGGGTATCAGTGTGTTAGACAATGAAACTAACTGGTCTGTTCACATGAACATTAAACCTTGAACGCTTCTGCGGATTCCTTGGTCAGGTAATAGCACACTATAGCACTATATGACCTGCACGTATGTTCCAAATTTCATGTCTCTAGCCCAAAAACTGTGGGAGGAGATACAGTCCAAAAAAGCAGAAAAATAATATAAAAGAAGAGGAAAAAATAGCTGAGTGAGGGCTAGGCCACAGTGCTGCGATTTCATTTCGCATTTACGCTCGTGTTTGGGCATGCAACTGTTTTTAATACAGCAATCGAGGCAACGCATGCGATTGCGCTTGCATTTCTCGTTTGCGATACGCAATCGCATGGGATCCCCATTTTAAAGCGCAATCGTATGCGATTTTGTATCTCTACCGAAAAAAATTGCATGTGCAAACGCAGCGTAATCGAGTGCGATTGCGTGTGCGATTGCGTTTCTGGCACAGTGTGGACGTGCTCTGATAGATAAAAAGATTGTATAAGTGATGTTTTAATGCTTGGTACAGTCTGTCTGGATATATGTGGAAAGAATTACCGTAATTGATGGAGAGAGAAAAAAAATATGAACTCACCTCTTATAACTTTGAAATGTAAATGATTAAGCTTTGGTGTTTGTAACGTAAAATCCTTTATGACATCACTAGTGATGTCAGATCACCTGGTATGCACTGAAATAAGATCTACTAGAACAGTGGTGGCAAATCTATGATCTTATGGGCACTCATCCACAGCAGAATTCACCAGAGTTTGTTACCAGAAAGGCAGAGAGACATGGCCTTTCTGGCAACAAGAAAGATCAAAACAAGTATAGATTCACTCTAGCACACCAAGGCTGGCAAGGGGCAATAATCAATAGGTGCAATCTTCCAATCACCCCCTTCCCTGGGGTTGATCCAACCTCAAATCAAAGTGAGAGGAGCACACTACATCTGTGTATCAAAATGTATTGTGCAAACAACATTCAATGTTCATCTATAATCAATTCTCTCTACTGTATCTGTCTCAGTCTATCTTTTTTGAGTTGTTTTCTCAGAAGTAAAACCTCTGTATTCATGTTAAACTATTGTGTTGGCACTATGCAATATATAAGTGTCTTTTGGGCTGCAGTTTGTTACCATCACTGCACTAGAAACAATGACATCATATTTCATGTCACATGGCCTGCTAGATACTGGATATTAAAAAATATATATGTAGAATTTTTACGAATCATAAACTACGTTTAAAAATATTTTTTTGCCCCAAGGATGCCCTGGATCCATTTTATTAATTTGGCTTTTTTTTTCAGTTTCCAGTCCCATTGCCAATTTAACATTGTAAGAAACCAAATATTAAAACAGTTTTTTTTCCATCTTAATACCTTGAACACAGCCGAGTTTTATAGAAAAAAAAATTGTATAAGTGATATTTTAATGCTTGGTATAGTCTGTGTCTGGATAAATGTGAAAAGAATTAACTGATGGAGAGAAAAAAATATGTGCTCCACTAGAAACCAATGACATCATATTTCATGCCACATAACCTGCTAGGCACTGGATATTAAAAAAAGAAATATGTGGATTTTTTAGGAATGAATAACTACATTTACAGAGATATTTTGCCCCAAGGATACCCTGGAACCATTTTATTAATTTAGCTTGAAAGAAAGAAAAAAAAAATTAGCTTGAAAGAGCCAAATTCCTGTTCTTTCTGTTTCTTTTTCTTTTATTTTTCCTATTATTTGGACTTTATTTCCTCTCACAGATTTCAAGCTAGAGACAAATCTAATTCAGAACTAAGGAATTTGTGAAAGTGTTCCGTGTTATCCACAAATGTCTGGTTATTTTTTCCCATTTTAAAACCTGCAGCACAGAATCACATATTTCCTGTAGAGATGTCCGAACTTCGCAAAATCCGGTCCGCTCGAGGATCCGCGAATTTTTGAAAAAATTCGAAAATTTGAAAATCCGCGAGCGGACCCGTTAAAATTAAAAATACCCTTGAATTTTCGAAATTACGAGTTTTTATGTGTTTTCGAAAATAGATTTTTTCTAAAATACAAGTAATCCTCTTAATTTCGAATATTTTCGAAAATACGTATCTAAGGAATTAAGAGAAATCCTTGTATTTTCGAAAATTTTCGAAAATACATGTTTTCCCGTATTTTCGCAAATTTTCGAAAATACGTGAAACTCGTAATTTCGAAAATTTTCGAAAATACGAAAAATCCGCGAATCGGAAGTTCGGAAGGCGGAAAATCCGGAAAAATCTGCCGTTCGCGAACGGGATAAATCTGCGGCAGATCCGGGTTCGGATCCGCGAACCGGCCATCCCTAATTTCCTGTTATAAAAAATGTCAGCCTGGGAAAATGCTAGAAAATGACTTGTTTAATGATAAAATGATTTATGTTTAAATGATTTAAACTTAGGGGATACCTTCTTATTGGCACAAATTAATTATGTAGCAGATCTCCTAATAATGAAAATAAACATTGTTATGAGGGCCCTAACATCTGTGTTCTAGGGCCCTAATGGTAGTATTAATAATTTCATAGTATCTGTGCTAGTGTGTATATTAAAAACACAGGGGATTTAGTTACATGTTTACGATCATAAAAATGACAATACTTCCAATCACGTCTCCCCAGTATAGAAGGTCTTAATAACCTTGTCCTTGGGTCATTCCTTTTAAGATGGTAGCACCATGCTTGGTTAGGCTCCCACACCTTGCGTAACAGGCCTTCACTTCCCCCATCAACTGGCTATAAACAAGGAGCGACAAGGTCTCATCTAATTATTTTTATAAAAGGCAAGACCTCCAATTAAAGGTGACATGGGGGTGCAAGTATAAACTTTGAATTTGGCTTGAAGGGCTGCATTTTGGAAGGGAATATGTGTGTTTGCTGCAGATTTTAAAACCCAATAATGGGAATGCTGAGTTTGTAGTGAACGCTTGTTTGGGACAAAAAAAACTTTTGTGTGTACCCATCCCAAAGTGGTGCTAATTTTGATCCAATCAATCAGAAAGCTAACATCGGATTCGTTAGGGCAAAATTAGCACCATTTTCAATGATAAGAACTTTTATTGAATCTCTCTGTATCTTTTTGATGATTGATCAAAATTAATTTTATTGACTTTAGTTACCCTTTAAGTATGGCTGCCACAGTAATGGATAAGTAGATCAGTAGGTGTGTGTACCTGTGTCGAGTTGGGGGCTAAAAAACAAACTTTTTTGATGATTGGTCAAATTTTTTTTTTTACTTTAGTTACCCTTTAGGTATGGCTGCCACAGTAATGGATAAGTAGTGGGTGTGTGTACCTGTGTCCGGTTGGGGGTTAGAAAAACAAACTTTTTTGATGATTGGTGAAATTTGTTTTTTTGACTTTAGTTACCCTTTAGGTATGGCTGCAACATTAATGGAGGGGTAGGTCAGTAGGTGTATGTAACTGTGCCACATGGGGGTTAAAAAAACAAACCTTTTTATTATTAATCAAAATTAATTTTTTGACTTTAGTTACCCTTTAAGTATGGCTACCACCATAATAAATTAGTAGATTAGTAGGTGTGTGTACCTGGGTCTGGTTGAGGATGTGTGTCTTTTTTGTGTTTATAACCATAAAACTATCTTTTATTGAGGATTAATCTAAATTTGTTTTTTTGACTTGTTACCCTTTAAATATGGCTGCCACCGTAATGGATAAGTAGATCAGTAGGTGTGTGTACCTGGGTCTGGTTGAGGGTGTGTGTCTTTTTTGTGTTTATAACCATAAAACTATCTTTTATTGAGGATTAATCTAAATTTGTTTTTTTGACTTAAGTTACCCTTTAAGTATGGCTGCCACAGTAATGGATAAGTAGATGTCTTTTTTGTGTTTACAACCATAAAACTATCTTTTATTGAGAATGAATCTAAATTAGTTTTTCTTTACTTTCGTTACCCTTTAAGTATGGCTGCCACAGTAATGAATAAGTAGATTAGTAGGTGTGTGTACCTGGGTCTGGTTGAGGGGGTATGTCTTTTTTGTGTTTACAACCATAAAACTATCTTTTATTGAGGATAAATCTATATTAGTTTTTTTGACTTTAGTTACCCTTTAAATATGGCTTCCATGGGAATGGAAAGGTAGGTAAGTAGGTGGGTGTACCTGGGTCTGTGTGGGGGGTTGGAGGTATCACCATTTGTATTTATGACCATGAAAAAAACTGTTTTAAAATATCCACATTTAAGGATTGTTACCATTATAGTCTATGGGAAAAAATGTCTGGAAATTCGCCGATAACGCCGTAATGCTTCTGCGGATTCCTTAGCTAAAAGAAAGCACACTTCTCCTATATGCCCCGCACGTCTGTACCGAATTTCATGTCTCTAGCTAAAAAACTGTGGGAGGAGATACGGTCCAAAAAAGCAGAAGAATAAAACAGAAGAAGAAAAAGAAGAAGAAGGAATAGAAAGAACAGTAATTTGGCTTTTTCAAGCCAAATTAATAAAGAATAATTGTTGAAAAGTTTTTCCCCCACCCCTGTCCCAATTAAAGTACTCAGGGTGAAGTCCTAAAACACTAGTAGGGAGATTCACCCTACTCTAGGTGAATCTCACCCTGACATAAGTATTTAATTCCAGCTATTAGTGGCGTTAAATACTTACGTCTTAAGAGCCACGCAGACTCTGGTAAATAGGTTTGCGACGGCTGCGCAAGTTCCTATTCCGGATCTTGCGCAGCCGCCGCAAAGCAAGCCTTACCGTTGTGCTAACTGAGCGTAAATCAGTTAGCGCGATGTTAAGAAGGGGCAGGAGCGCTGCTCACATGCAGCGCTCCTGGGTAAATCATCCCTCTTGACTCTAGGGGCCTGATTTACCCAGGCGTGCTGCGCTAAAAATAGGGTTTAAACTCGTGCTAACCAATATTGAATAGGTTAGCGCAAGTTTAACTCCATAATTGCACTGGCTGCACCTGTTTCACAAAAGACACCAGTGCAACCGGCACAATATATTTAATAAAGTATTTGAACCACTTTTAACTCCACAATTTAAGACCAGCTAATGGCTGTTCTTAAAGTGGCGCTGGGGTAAAATCCCCTTTGGGATTTACCACAAGGTGCAAATCCAGTATTAAATACGGGAAGCCATATTTGCCTGAAGCAATTTGCACCTCTGGGTAAATGAGGCCCTTTGTCCTCACCCATAACTTTTCCTTGCAATAGAATTGTGTAGGTACACAGGACCTATTTTCAAACAAGTATATGTTTTATACAGGGTAAAACCAGGCATTAGTATTAAACCACATTTCACAAAATGATGTTATATTACCAGTAGTGTTCTTAGAGTCTAAAAATGATGTATCTTATTTATTTTGGTCACTAGAGATGGACTAGAACTCGAACTCGAACCCGAGTTCGAGCCGAACTATTCGAATTCAAACGAATTCGGACTTCTCGTACTATCCCGGACCTACGATATTTTTGGACTTTCGATAAATATCAAATTTTGACCATTCGAATGTGCAAGTAAAATGCATATTAGACCTATACGCGAGCATCAAATCCGCTTATAAAGGGTCCATTAAAACCTATACGCGAGCATCGAATCCGCAAGTAAAATGTCCATGTTATCTAGGTGCGAATGCGAACATCGAATCTGCAAGTAAAGTGTCCATTAAAACCTATACGCGAGCATAGAATCCACGAGTAAAATGTCCATGGAATCTAGGCGCGAACGTCGAATCTATGAGTAAAGTGTCCATTAAAGCCTATACGCGAACATCGAATTCCGCGAGTAAAATGTACATGGTACCTAGGCGCAAACGCGAGCATCGAATCCGCGAGTAAAGTGTCCATTAAAACCTATACGCGAGCATCGAATCCGCGAGTAAAATGTTCATGGTATCTAGACGTGAACATCGAATCTAGGAGTAAAGTGTCCATTAAAGCCTATACGCGAGCATCGAATCCGCGAGTAAAATGTACATGGTACCTAGGCGCGGACGCGAGCATCGAATCCGTGAGTAAAGTGTCCATTAAAACTTATACGCGAGCATCGAATCCGCGAGTAAAATGTCCATGGTATCTAGGCGCGAACATCGAATCTAGGAGTAAAGTGTCCATTAAAGCCTATACGCAAGCATTGAATCCGCAAGTTACCTAGGCGCGAACAAGCTCGATAATAGCGCAAGTGAGAGTAAAATAGATTTTTCGAAAGTCCTGGATATTCGAACATGTTACCCAGACCATTTCCCAGGTCCCACAGCTATTTACATTAAGTTACTATTGATATTTTAATTGTATTTCATTAGAACTTTTCGAGCTATTTGACTCCCATTGACTTTAATGGGTCCGTTTTCGAACTTTTGAACTTTCCATATAGTTCGAAAGTTCAAAAACGCACCGAACTTTCGAAAGTTCGGCCATCTCTATTGGTCACTGTGCAAGCGTTGATTTATGATTTAGTAGTTGTCAATAATTTACAGCCATTATGCTATAATTCTCAACCAACTGTGAACATTTTATAAGAGACAGAACAAAGTTACAGTAATTAAACTTTAAAGGGTAACTCCAGTCCGTAAATAACTTTCAAAGATTATCAGCCAAAATGGACTCGTTATTACCTGTGTCAGATGCTCCCACAGCGAGATATTGCTACTTATACAAAACTGATCCTTCGCATGAAGTCACTCCTCCTCTGCTCCTGTTGCAAGCTGGTTATGGTTTTGCTCAGGAGCAAAATGCACTTGTAACTGCTCCATCAGTAATGGCTGTCAGCCATTGGTCTTGACGTCAACATCATGGCCATAACTAACAGTCGTTACCAGGAAAAGAAGGACGTGGCAAGGGATCGGCTGTGTGTAAGTAGCTATATCTCAGTATGGGACCGTCTGAGACAAGAGTATAACAAAAGTCTAGTTTTGAAGGGTAATCTTTTAAAATATAATTCATAATATATGTTGTATTCAGGCTGGAGTTACCCTTTAAGAGAATAGCTGCATGAAATGGAACAGTTCTGTCAAATGTGTATATTTTTAGTTTGCAGAAATGCATCTATCAGGAGGTCATCAAATCACTGAATTTGCTGCTGCTGCTTTTGTAATAAACATTTCTAACAGACTGATAAACTGTACATAAGCATCACCAGTAGAGGGCAACATAAAACTACTTTGTTTAAAAATTAAAAAAAAATTCTGTTCAACGCCCTGATCTGTTTCTTTGCAATATTTATTTTTACTACAATTTTAAAATTAGTATTTTTAGGAACAACATTAACACATAAACGTGTGTTGTTGTTGCTTTGGTGTAATTTAATTTGCAGACCATAGGCTGAATGAATATATGGGAAAAAAGAGAAAGTATCCCCCTATAGCGTTATCACACTCCATGGCACAGTCCAGAGACTATAAATAAAATTAAAACATATAAATCCTTTATTAGATATGCATTAAATTTCAATATCAAACATTAAAATCATGAGTGCACCGACAGAGAAATTAGCATAATTAGCAGACTAATATATAAGTAACCAGGATAGGTGATTACTTAATGGGATACCACAGATATGCCCCATATGAATAAGGGTGGGAGAAACCTCTCCACCTACGTGAGTATATATAGGGGCATCCCTAAGAGCACTCAGTGTTCTAATTAATCTCAAAAATGCCTATGAATCCCTGTTCTGGGTCTCTAGGCTCTAGGATTAATAGCATAGCTATTAATCCAAGAGTCTGTGTATGGGTGAGTATCACAGTCCTTGAGAAGGTAGGAGAAGTCCCTGTATTACGTCCCCTTCATTAAATTTCATGAGGAGGATCAGGCAACTAGAGGAATAAGCTAGCTTGCTTGCCGATAAGTTTAAAAAGTTACACACATAACAGTACCCCTGACACGTTTTGTCCCGCTCAAGTCCCACGTGCACTGTCCTGCACAATGTCCTGTTTCCCCTGTTTCTGCTTTCTAGTTCTTCCAGTTAGCAACTGTCAGTTATGGATTTGACAGTTGACATCATAGCCAATGACTGAATGTTAATCCCCTGTCTGCCTCTTCTGAGCATGCCCAGGCTCAGTACAGGTTTCTAAATTGCTCGGTTTCCATGAGGCACCCAGAAGCATAGCAGGCATACAGTAATTAATTCATACGACAAAGTAGGATATATCAACATATTTTAAAGAGGCCATTCTTTCTAAAAGATGTTCTTATGAGGGTGAAGTTGTCCTTAAATGCAGCCCCCAAAATCCGCACGTATGACATCATCGTGCTGTGTCGGGGAAAGGCAACGCTAAGTGTACGTAATGACATAAGAGAAGTGATGTCGCACACGCCACAAGGCCGCATGTGCACGATGAAAACACACGTTTATGGTTCTAAGCTAGCCTTCCAGCCAGGATCTGGCGGGCGAATCAACAGCTGCAATTTACAAGAGAAGGAAAAGACTATAGGGGGGGGGGGCAGGGTGAATAGAACAAAAAAATCACACACCTTTAGTTTTAAAGCTATGGCTATCCTAAATTTTGTTTTACAGTGTACATATCCTTTAACTATAGCATGCATGTTCCCTTTTTCAGTGAACTATTCCTTTAAATGTGTATCATCAGGTGTTTGTTACAGCAAGATCATCATCTTTATACTCATTCTTCTAATCCAGGTTCTTCCATTCTCACCATGTTTCCTATCCTCCCGGTTCTCAGTAAGCTCAAACACTACTAAATGTCTTAGTTACTTTCTTAGACGATGAATGAGGGGTTTAAACTGTGGGGTGTATTTCCTGATTGTTGTTCTGAAGTTTTCTCTTTTTCTTTCCAATGTACATGGACACTTCTGGTGTAGGGGAGGAAACGGCATAACAAACAGTAAATTATGGTCTAATTACACATATTGTTCTCATGGGCTGAATGAGTCATTGATTTTTTAACTAGAAATAACCTGTACAAGAAATATATTTACAGCAGAAGGACTGTGGTAACACTCTTAAGGCTAAATTACAATTACATTTTCCGGAAGTGCTACTAATCTGGTCAATCATGGTCAATCATTTACTGTATACAAAGAAAACATAATCAATGCACATTCCTGGGCCCCATACAATATAACATTATCTGCAAACTTGCATACATTATAAACAAAGGGGTTTTAGGCTGGGTACACACCATGAGATATTTCCGGCTGGCCGATCAGAAATATTGCATGGTGTGGGTGTGGGCGGCCATGACGGAGCTCAGTTGATGAACAGGTGATCAGGCCTATTGGTAAATCATGGCTGATTGTGCGGTTTCCTATGGGACCCCATGAGCCCCCCGTGAACTGTCGGCCGCAGCCACTATTGCCGTGACCGACAGTCATTTGTCCCAGCTGAGCGCTCACTAGCAGTGAAAGCTTGGTTGGGACAAATAGCCCCCTCGTGTGTACCCAGCATTAGTAAACATTACTGTGATCACATGAATAAAAAGTCTTCCAACCACATCAAGGTAACTACAGTCTGGAAGATCCTAATTTTTAACCTTTTGCATTTCTCATACTTGCTCATTGGATCAATATAACAGGCCTTCTCACCCCCTGCCCACTGGCTTTTTTTCAGGAAGGATTTACACATGCAGCACACACACCCTCCTCAAAACCCCACTTTCGTTTTACCTACAGTACCTTCCCCAAAGATGCACCTGAACATACTTACAAGACCCAGGCCCTCGCCTCTTGGGTGCCACCTCCTGCTGATGTTGCAAGCTGGTTTTGAGCAAGCACAGCAGCAGTGAGGTGCTTCCAGGCCTTGACCAGGAAGGAGAGCGGTGAAGAGCATCAGAGCGGCGAGGGACCGGGTCTTGTAAGTATCTTCAGGTGCATCCTCAGTATTGACAGGAGTAGACAAAACAGCAATTATGGAATGTTCTGGTTGGTAGAAAATGGCAAATGAAATAAAATATTATAAAATGTTACTCAGGTTTATTAGTTCTGACCATTGATGTGCACTAAGATATAACTGTGTCTCTTATGGGCACAGGAAGAAACCAGCTATAGACCCATTTTGATGGAGAGCTGTGTGATCCTGTACCTGGACTGACAGACTAGAACAAAATCTCTTTATATTACATGTAGGCAAATAGCACATTTTTAAGAAGAGATGAATGAATCTTTCCTGTAGTGTTGATATATACATAGTATTGGGACACTAATGGCTCCTGTATAATGTGTGATGTAGACAGTGTGGTGTTTGCACTGTTTGGTTACATAGAATAATGATAAGACTATAACATAGACCACCAATCCCCTTATACTGTTCCTGGAAGCTCCTCTACTACCTGCACTGCTATGGTATTCCTCTGAACTTTTAGAGACATTAACACTGGGAACCTGAAAATGTTCATTAATAAAAGCATGTAAATAAGAAATACACAATAATAATTGTATATCTTGTGTTTTATGAGCACTCAAGGGTCTAATGCTCTCTGTAATGTAATATTGGTATAATCTAATATTTGTAATATTACATTTGATTTACTACATATTTAAACTTTATTGAAATGATAAATTAGTTCCTATGTTATGTGTTCATATTGGGGAATGTGCTCCATGTGGTATATTTAGATAATGTTTAACAGCCCCAAAGGAACAAAGCACTTTTGACATTAGTAGCCAGCCAGCCAATTTAAGGAGCCAAGTTTAGTATAGTATAGTATAGTATAGTACTTGAGGTTGAAAAAAGACATAAGTCCATCCAGTTCAACCCATCTAGCAATATCCTCATTTCCTGCCTAACTGTTGATCCAGAGGAAGACGAAAAAACCCCACCAAATTAATTAAGGGGAAAAAAATTCCTTCCTGACTCCAAGTGGCAATCGGAAATTTCCCTGGATCAACTCTACTTTATGTATCAATATCTTTTGTATTCAATTAGATCAACCGGACTTGAAGTTTAGTTCTTGAAGACGTTTCGCTAGTCATCCGGCTGGCTTTCTAAATTTAGAATGACTTGTACAAGAATCTGTGGCACTTATGTACCCTGGAAAATCCCAATTAGCATATCACAGCCAGGTGTTAAGGGCGTGATTAGATAGTGGCTAAGAGGTGTTATAGGAACTCCCAGCGTAAGGTGTCAAAACAGCATTGTACATGGCAGACAGATGGTGTCGAACCCCCCCACCTCTATTTAGGCTTGGTTTCTTTATTTTCACATAAATGGCCTCCTTAACACCTCTCTTGAACCAGTCACGTTCCTTTGCCAATATGTTAACATTACAATCTTCAAAGGTATGTCCTTTATCCTTAAGATGCAGGTACACGGCTGAGTCCTGACCCGAGGAAT
Organism: Hymenochirus boettgeri; assembly: GCA_019447015.1. Taxonomy (NCBI): domain Eukaryota; kingdom Metazoa; phylum Chordata; class Amphibia; order Anura; family Pipidae; genus Hymenochirus; species Hymenochirus boettgeri. Next base: position 160,643,458 of record CM033475.1, read on the forward strand.
TGGCTCTTCTGTGCTGGGCCATACGTTGATGCAGTTGTTGTTTGGTCTCCCCCACATACAAATCAGAGCATTCTTCACTGCACTGCACTGCATATATGATGTCGCTTTTCTTGTGTTTCGGTATTGGGTCTTTTGGATGTACCAATTGCTGCCTCAGCGTGTTGCTCGGTTTAAAGCAGACAGGGATACGGTGTTTTTTGAAAACTCTTCTTAGTTTCTCGGAGACCCCTGCTACATATTGGATGACCATGTTCTTTCTCCTGTCTTGCTTTTCCCCTTCACTGTTGGTATTAGTGTTCTTTTCTTTCCTTCTGCTTCTTTTGACAAAGGCCAAACAACAACTGCATCAACGTATGGCCCAGCACAGAAGAGCCAATTCCTCGGGTCAGGACTCAGCAGTGTACCTGCATCTTAAGGATAAAGGACATACCTTTGAAGATTGTAATGTTAACATATTGGCAAAGGAACGTGACTGGTTCAAGAATGGTGTTAAGGAGGCCATTTATGTGAAAATAAAGAAACCAAGCCTAAATAGAGGTGGGGGGGTTAGACACCATCTGTCTGCCATGTACAATGCTGTTTTGACACCTTACTCTGGGCGTTCCTATAACACCTCCAGAAAAAGGCGAGTTTTCATTAAAATGGCAAAAATATGATGCCTTCCCAATGGGAACCAGGCATGTACAGTGCCTCAAGCGAATTATAATGGAGTAGCTGCAACTCTGGCTGGCTCAATGTTTTGCCATTCAGACCACTGCCTTGGCACACGCAGTGACATTAGGGGCATGCTCTGTGATTGGGAGCACTCTTTCCCTGGCAAAGGGAATCTCATGGAGGCAGAGCTGAAAACAGGAGACAACAGAAGGAGGTACACAGAAACTTACGAAGACTAAAGGTAGGGTATAGGAGGGTTCTAGAAAAAAAAAACACTTTACAATTAAAGTCTAAGCTATCTAGTAATACTAAGTTGTATTTACAGTGTACATATCCTTTAAGAGTAGGGATGGACTAGAACACGAACTTGAGACAGATTTTATTAGTTCGTATAAACTCTGACTTTTTCAGACTATGAAATTTCATACTTTTTAAACTCGCTAACTTATTTTTTTTGACAATTATTGAACATTCAAGAACATTCAAGGACTCTCAAACATTCAAGGACTCTCACTAACTCTCAACTTTAGTGATCCATAACCCTAAAATGCGGCATTTGCTAACCCTCGAATTCGGCAATAACCCTCAACTTTAGCACTCCATAACCCTAGAATGTGGCATTTGGTAAAACTCGATTCGGCAATAATCTTCAAATCTAGCACTCCATAACCCTAGAATGCGGCATTTGGTTATCCTCAAATTCAGCAAAAAAACTTGACTTTAGTGCTACATAGCCCTAGAATGCGGCATTCGGTAACCCTCAAATTCACCGATAACCCTCAACTTAAGCACTCCTTAACCCTCGAATGCAAAGTTCACTAACCCTCAAACTCCGCAATAATCCTCGAATATAGCATTCACTTACCCTTGAATATGGCTATCCATTTTGGTAACCCTCAAAATTTTTAAAATTAGTTTAGTTTTGGTGATATGTACTTGTTCCTTAGACTTGTGAAGGTTCTCATTCATCCAGATCATGGTATATCTGTTGTATTCAATTAGATCAACTGGACTTAGTGGGGGCATAGCACCCAGCCAGTGGTTCAGATATGTGGATGACACCTGGGTTAAAATCCACCAGAAGGAAGAACAAGCTTTAACAGAACACAGAAAACAGACCAAAACATCAAATTTATAAGGGAAGAGGTACAAAACCACAAACTGGCTTTCTTGGACTGCTTGGTAGAAGTTAAGAAAAATGGTAAACTGGAAGTAGAATTTTAAAGAAAACCAACACACACCAATCAGTATTTGATGTTTGACTCCCACCACCCTTTAGATCACAAGCTGGGTGTCATCAGAACCCAACAACAAGGAGGTGAGAACATCCCCACTAGCACAGAGGCGAAGGCTAAAGAAATGAAACATCTCAGAGGAGCCCTTAAAACTTAGAAAACATATACCAACAGTGAAGGGGAAAAGCAAGACAGGAGAAAGAACATGGTCATCCCATATGTAGCAGGGGTCTCCGAGAAATTAAGAAGAATTTTCAAAAAACACCATTATCCCGATCCGCTTTAAACCAAACAACACACTGAGGCAGCAATTAGTACATCCGAAAGACCCAATACCGAAACACAAGAAAAGCGACAGCATATACGCAGTGCAGTGCAGTGAAGAATGCTCTAATTTGTATGTAGGGGAGACCAAACAGCAACTGCATCAACATATACCCCAGCACAGAAGAGCCAATTCCTCGGGTCAGGACTCAGCCGGTGTACCTGCATCTTAAGGATAAGGACATACCTTTGTTGTAATGTCAAACATATGACAAAGAATGGTACTGGTTCAAGAGGGTGTCAAGGAGGCCATTTATGTGAAATAAAAGAAACATGCCCTAAATAGAGGTGGGGGGGGGGGGTCGACACCAACTGTCTGCCATGTACAATGCTGTTTTAACATCTTACTATGGGCGTTGCTAAAACACCTCTTAGCCACTATGCAATCACGCCCTTAACACCTGGCTGTGATATGCTAATTGGGATTTTCCAGGGTACATAATTGCCACAGATTCTTGTACAAGTCCTTCTGAATTGAAAAAAGCCAGTCGGATGACTAGTGAAACGTCTTCAAGAACTAAACTTCAAGTCCAGTTGATCTAATTGAATACAGCAGATATTGTTCCTTAGACCATTTCCCAGGTCCCACAGCCATGTACAGTAAGTAACCATTCGAACTATCTGTCAATATAGACTTTAATGGATCCGTTTTTTGAAGTTTGAAAAAGAAATTAACTTCAGGAAGTTCGTCCATCTCTACTTTAGAGACAGAGGCCTTATTTAATTAATGCCATCTGGCAAGAGGTGGAGGTAAGTATCCTTTATATTATTACTGTATTGAAATAAGTAGTAAAATAATTCAATTCACTTTATTCAGACTTATTAAAATATATACAAAAAACTTTTAAATCCATCACAAATGCATTAACTCGGCTTAAGGATGACTGATCCCACTTCGTTATAATATTTTATTCACTTGATATTACATTATTATTATTATCTTCTTATATTATGCTATAACAAATTAGAACAGATATTATTCTATAACAGATTAGAACTAGAGATGGCATAGAACTCGAACTCGAACGCAAGTTCGAGCCGAACTGTTCGAGTTCGAACGGGCCCGGACTTCTAGAACTATCCCGGACTCGGACTTTCGATATTTCCCAGACTTTTAATGATTTTCGCATGTTCGAACATTAGAAAAACATCGAATTTAAAAAAAAAAGTGCCCACATGTCCAAAATCAACCCATGGCAGCTAATTTGAGTATTGCCAGCCCCCTGGGTATAAAAGGCAATATGACCAGCGCCAATTTGTCAGTGTGTTGGAGTGTGTTTAGTGGAGACCTGACAGTGTAGGAGTTATAATAATGTTGTCAAATTGTCAAAATGTTGTCAATAATGTTGTCAAATTGCAGTGGGTCTACTGTTACTCAATGGTGCTGTTCCTATGAAGCGTATCCCCTTCCCCGCTTTCCCTTGCACAAAGCATACTCTAAGGGAGAGAAGCCAATGGGGTATGGGGTCTGTCCAGTGGGGTCAAGCCTGCCTAGTTCCGCAATAATGTTGTCAAACTGCAGTGGGTCTACTGTTGCTCAATGGTGCTGGTCCTACGAAGTGTATCCCCTTCCCCGCTTTCCCTTGCACGAAACAAACTCTGAGGGAGAGAAGCCAATGGGGTATGGGGTCTGTCCGGTGGTGCCAAGCCTGTCTGGCTCCGCAATAATGTTGTCAAATTGCAGTGGGTCTACTGTTACCCAATGGTGCTTCTCCTACAAACCATATCCCCTTCCCCACTTTCCCTTGCAGTGTTCTCCCCAGAATTTTTTTCCTGCCGGGTGGCATGAAAAAGTAGCCGGGTGGGGTAGGACATAGCAGCACAAGCACATGTGACACACTTTTGTGGCCTTGGAGATCTTGGAAAAGCTAGGTAACAAGCTAAAATAATCTTGCAAGTGTAAAAAAGGGGTCTGGACTGAGCAGTTTTGGCTGGAGTTTTTACTGACCTATTGATACACCTATTAAACCTACTTCTAAATTCTTTTAAATCACAAGTGTTCTCTCAAGAATTTTTTTCCAGCCGGGTGGCATGAAAAAGTAGCCGGGTGGGCCGCCCGGCTAAAAGACCCTAGGGAGAACACTGCCTTGCATGAAGCATACTCTGAGGGAGAGAAGCCAATGGGGTGTGGGAATAGCCTAAAACATTATGTTTGTAGTCATTTGTAAAAGATGAAACACAGAGATTTGTTTGGTTCATCTTCATTACTAAAGGCACCTATCCCGGACTCGGACTTTCAATATTTCCTGGACTTTCAATGATTTTCGCATGTTCGAACGTTCGAAGATTCAAAAATCATCGAATTTATAAAAAAGGTGCCCACATGTCCAAAATCAACCAATGGCAGCTAATTTGAGTATTGCCAGCCCCCTGGATATAAAAGGCAATATGACCAGCTCCAATTTGTCAGTGTGTTGGAGTGTGTTTACTGGAGACCTGACAGTGTAGGAGTTATAATAATGTTGTCAAATTGTCAAAATGTTGTCAATAATGTTGTCAAATTGCAGTGGGTCTACTGTTACTCAATGGTGCTGTTCCTATGAAGCGTATCCCCTTCCCTGCTTTCCCTTGCACGAAACATACTCTGAGGGAGAGAAGCCAATGGGGTATGGGGTCTGTCCGGTGGGGCCAAGCCTGCCTGGCTCTGCAATAATGTTGTCAAACTGAAGTGAATCTACTGCTACTCAATGGTGCTGTTCCTACAAACCCTATCTCCTTCCCAGCTTTCCCTTGCACAAAGCATACTCTGAGGGAGAGAAGCCAATGGGGTATGGGGTCTGTCCGGAGGGGCCAAGCCTGCCTGGCTCCGCAATAATGTTGTCAAACTGCAGTGAGTCTACCGTTACTTAATGGTGCTGTTCCAAGAAGCGTATCCCCTTCCCCGCTTTCCCTTGCACAAAGCATACTCTAAGGTAGAGAAGCCAATGGGGTATGGGGTCTGTCCAGTGGGGTCAAGCCTGCCTGGCTCCACAATAATGTTGTCAAACTGCAGTGGGTCTACTGTTACTCAATGGTGCTGTTCCTACAAACCCTATCCCCTTCCCCGCTTTCCCTTGCATGAAACATACTCTGAGGGAGAGAAGCCAATGGGGTATGGGGTCTGTCCAGTGGGGCCAAGCCTGCCTGCCTCCGCAATAATGTTGTCAAATTGCAGTGGGTCTACTGTTACTCAATGGTGCTGTTCCTACAAAGCATATCCCCTTCCCCGCTTTCCCTTGCTCGAAGCATACTCTGAGGGAGAGAAGCCAATGGGGTGTGGGAAAAGCCTAAATAATTATGTTTGTAGTCATTTGTAAAGAAAAAACACGGAGATTTGTTTGGTTTAACTTGTTTACTAAAGGCACCTTTACTTTTACTTTTTTGGTGCAATAATCATAATAATAATAATAACAATAATAATAATTATTGTCCTTTAACTAACATCTACTAATATTAACTGTTACATTAAAGTTTGAGTCCTTTAGGAAAAAACACTGAAGGCCCCAATCACAAGTGCTATAAAAGTAACAAGAAAAGTGCAGTAACTTCATATAGTGGTTATACTTAGATAGAGCTTGTCAGAAAGATCTGCTGCAGAACCGCCCGATTAGAGTGGCGCAAAAGGTGGTGTTTTATACAACTCAATCACAGATAAAATTTAATATATAAATGTGATACTTGCCTTGGACATTCTGCTGTATGCCCTGGACGTAGGCATGCCGCTGCCGCTTGAGGTCTGACCACCTCTTTTGGAGCTGAGAGGTGGTCAGATCGATCTGAAACTGCGTGTGCAGTTTCTTCTGCAGGTTGCGCATAATGCGTCATTTGCGCTCTTTAACATGGGGGGTGCCTATTGGCATGCTGTCATACCCCCGCCTGGTCAGATATTGCACCAACAACTGCTGCTAATCCATGGTGGCCATTTTGTCTGCAGACAAGCTAATATTTGAATAACCCACACCCACTTTCGAGGCTCGATTTTAGTGCCTGCATTGCATACAGAAAGTCAATAGGAAGAGGGGATTATAATCAAATGCAGAAAAATCTAATATGCGAGTAAAATGTCCATATAACAATACACAAGTAAATATCGAATCCGCAAGTGAAATGTCCATTATACCTAAGCACGAGCATCGAATCCGCGAGTAAAATGTCTATTACACCTATACGCGAGCATCTAATCCGCAAGTAAAATGTCCATTAAAACCTATACGCAAGCAACGAATCCGTGAGTAAAATGTCTATTACACCTATACGTGAGCATCGAATCCGTGAGTAAAATGTCCATTAAAACCTATACGCGTGCATCGAATCCGCGAGTAAAATGTCCATTACACCTATACACGAGCATCGAATCTGCGAGTAAAATGTCCATGATACCTAGGCGCGAGCATTGAATCCGCAGGTAAAATGTCCATTACACCCATACGCAAGCATCGAATCCGCGAGTAAAATGTCAATTATACCTCGAATGTTTGAGCACGAAAGTAGCGCGTGTGAGAGTAAAATCGAGTTTTCAAAAGTCCTGGATATTTGAACGTGTGTCCCAGACCATTTCCCAGGTCCCACAGCCATTTACATTAAGTTACCATTGTTATTTTAGTTGTATTCCATTCAAACTTTTTTAAACTATTTGCCTCCGATTGACTTTAATGGGTCCATTTTCGAACTTTCGAACTTTTGAACTTTCAAACTTTTCCATTAGTTCTAAAGTTCGAAAACGGACCGAACTTTCAGTAGTTCAACCATCTCTAATTAGAACAGATATTATTCTAAAACAGATTAGAACAGATATTATTCTAAAACAGATTAGAATAGATATTATTCTATAACAGATTAGAACAGATATTATTCTATAACAGATTAACTATTTAAAGGGTAACTAAATGAAATCTTGATCAATTATACAAAAAGTTATTTTTAGACATTTTAATGCATTATGATACCTGCACATACACAGGTAAAAACACCTACTGACATTATATAAGAGTTTTATTGAATAAGCTGCAATATAATACAATCAAATTATTCAGGAGAAAACAATACATAACTTGCTATAAATAATAAGCAAAATAAATAAAATTTTCTATCCCTATAAATAAAAAAAGTCTTACGCCAGACAAAAAAGAAAAAGAAAAACATAAGAACAACCTTAACTTGAAATTCTCAAGTAGGTAAAAATGATCTCAAATAAGTTATAACATAAAAATGTCTTGCTTCAGAGTAAAACTAAACAGAAACACAGAAAACAGAAAATAAGGAAAATAAAGAAAATAAAAGGAGCCTTCCTGGCTATACTAAAATAACTGATCCCATCAACACAAAATAGATGATGAGAGGTCAAAGTTACACTGAAAAGCATGAGCTCAGACAAAAAAAAAACCCTATGGGCCTAGGGCAAAAAAGGTGAGTGTAAGACAGAGAAACCACCACCAAGAAACAACAGGGTCCCTCAGAGAGGCTCAAGGTACAGGAGGCCTCTCCAAAGAATAGACCACCTTCCTCATTTATCCTCTGTTTCTCAAGAGCCTTTACCTTAAACAGTTCCCTCATGATGTTGGAAACCACCACCTCAAAGGTGAGGACTGTCTTCTTTACCGTAATTTGATACTGTTCATGCCATGTGTAGAAATTAAAGGTTAACTGTAGTCCAAAAATGTCTTTAGTTAAATTGGCAAGAATTGATTTCCTGAATATTTTTGCAATTTACTTTAATTATTTATTTCACATAGTTTTGAAGATATTTACATTTATATGTGTGATACGGTAGTAGCATCCCCAGATCCCCTGCACTTCCTGCCTCCTGCTATGAAACCATCTGACAGTCCCTCTTCCCTGTGTTTCCTTCTCATGGGCCTTCTTGCAGCAGAAGGATTTCTTAACAGCAAGGCCTTCTGTTGCTGCCCTTACCTCCTCCACAGTGATAGTCCCTGCCAAAGAATTCCAAGGAATATCTGACCATGTCTGAACAGATGTCTGCTCCAAAAAGTTGACTATGCTGGCCTGGCTGAGCTCTTTCTCAGACAAGAGGTCAGTATACAAGCTCGACAGGATACCAACAGGAGATGTCTCCAAGGCCCCATTCCTCCCTTGCAAGCCTCTAATAAGCTTGCAAGAGTCCCTGCTATTCAGAAAGGGTTTGGGAGATTGATGTGTCCCTCTCAAAAGATAGGCAGGCCAGGCATCATACTAAAAACCTCTCATCTGAGCCTTTACCCAGGTAATCTCCCCAAAGTCAGCACAATAAGACACCAGCCTATCCAACTTCCTCTTAAGTTTTAGATGGACATGATATTTTCTTTGTACCTTATTGATAGCTAGGCCCCGAAAGAGTTGAGCGGTCCTCTTTTTTGTGATCTCCGACCATTCCATCCTGCTATGACAGATGTCCTTCAAGGACTCTTGATCCTGAAAGAGGGCCAAAAAAGACTGTTTAGCACATTCCTTGTCAAGGATAGTCAAATTAAGGTGCCAGAAGCCCTTAAGCCCTTACCCTCCTCCCCTCATCATATGAACCCTCTTTCTTAGTGGACAACCCTGAGGGCAAAAGTTCTGCCTCTAGTTCAATGACTGTTAAATCATCCAGAGGGGAAGCAATGTCCCTAGGCAGCTTCCTCTCTAACCTAACAATCTCTCCCTCAATGGACTCTTCATTATGGACACTATACAGTGGAGCCAGTAGTGGGTTAAATTTTAGTTTTTTGAGTGGACATGCCCTTGAAAACACAACATTTACTTCTACACATTAAAATTATTATTAGTAAAATATTTAAAATTAGCAAATCTACGGTTTGCCAAAAACAAAGTAATAGTAAAAAACAGAGATACAGACCTATAAATGTCCATTTCATTAATAGCAAATCAATCTGCAAAATCTGTCAAGCTCTATAGATCTGATAGAAAAACCCTATAGCAGTCAGTGTTCTCCTGAACTCAGATAGAAGTAGGTGGGCTTATTTCCTCCAATTTCTCTGCTCACATGAAGGTGTGCACTATATTGCAAGTGTACATGCAGTAAAGCTCAATACATCAAAGGATAGGAAGGATACAGAGACTCACTTGCTACACACTAAAAAAAGAGAGATTGAGAAATCCCTGACAGAATTTTCCCCTCATGGGAGCTTCATCATAGGCCACATTTACAAGAATTGTTTTTTGAAGGTGACAGACAAGTATGAAAGTTTTAGTTTAGAATGCTATATTTCTATAAAGCAATCACTCCAAAGGGCAAAAGATGCATTGTTTGATTCAGACATACAAGAATCGGTTATTTCCTTGCTTGTTGTACAGTATAATGTAGACATGGATCTATCTCACTTCTGTGTCTGGTTATTTGTTCCTGTCCATCAATGCCTTCTTGTGCCAGGGCAAAGGTTCATAGTCATAATCCTGATAGCAATTCTTTGAGTATTGGCAGATATTTTAGCCCTTTATCTATTTCATCATTTGCGTTCTGCATTGAGGTAATTGGGTTTAAAATCCATGTTTCATTTTTGTTCGAAAAAATCTCCAGCCTAGCCTTTTGGTAGCTAAATCTTGTAGTCGTTTTGGTTTTATTCTTTTTTTGTAGACCTGTTTGACCCACACAGATATATTCTGTTTGGAGTTTCTGGTTCTTATGAGTACTTTGTAAATTTATAATCACATTAAAACTGTTATTGTCTCTCCTGCATAGTGAGTATAGGGAATTTAGGGAAGGGGGATTCATCAAGGAATACTTTGCAATTTACTATTATTTTGCAGGGGATAAAAATAATGACATCTCAATATTTTTTCAGTTGCTTTGTTAACTGCATCCAAAAATACCTTCTCTTTCTCTGTATTCCACTTTAGAGTACTTTTCTCTTGAGATGTACAACCAAGGCCGGTAATTATAAAACATTTAAAATAATGATATCGATGCACTAACAATGCAATCGTTATATTACATGGCGGCCATTAATTTGGGGACCAATTGAATAGAAGGGTGTGAGCCAACAGCCCTCCCTTCCACTTTAAACCCTGTTATACGCTTTGTCAGATTCATTTTTAAGACTTATTCAATTGACCAAGGCCAATTACAGCTCATCTGCAGGTCAATATTAGGAAATTATCTTTTAAACGATATGTTTTTGTGATTAGCAAATCATTCACAGAGCTGGAATGCCCTCATCACTTCTTACTGGTAAATTTGGTAGTTAAATAATGTGTTTTTGTTATATACGATACCAATAAAATGTTAACGTTTAACTTATTAATGTTCTAGTTGCACGTAGGGTGTGAATGCTGCTTAAGGGACATTTTTTCTTTGCAAAGACACATGCAGTGTTTTGCAGACATTTGATAATCTCCAGATAAGTAGGAACAGAAAATCAGGTTTTTTAACTTTATTTGCACACAGCCTGTTCTGACCAGTTGGGTGATCACCAAGGCTGAGAGGATCGGAGCCATTGGTTCTTATCATATATATTATGCACAACTGTTTTATACATCATTCTAAAATCCACCTCTCTTTTCAAAAACACTGTCTTCTTGTTGCCCATTCATGGGTCTAAATTGACAATGCCCTAAAAATGAGCCAAATAAAACACAATGAGCCAAATAGTATTCATTATACTGTAGAGCAATTGCATTGCACTTCATTTTATTTTAATTAAATAGTTGTGTAATGAAAACAAAGCATTCTTGCCAATCTTCTACGGCCGATATCTCCTGCAGAAAAAAAAAAAATTAGGATTTTTTTCCTTTGTTGGATTTGTTGCAATGGGTGACAGGTTTAAGGCTGGGTACACACCAGCCAATATTTTTGGGTGACCAACCGATTCCCGGCACTTTCGGTCGATCCGCCAAAAATATTAGCTGGTGTGGGGCGGGCGGCCACGACCGACATCGATCGGTCGTTCGGCTAAATCGGCTGAATGAACGATCGGACGTGTCGGTAAATTCCGATCGATTGTGCAGTTCCCTATGGGATCGATCGCTCGCAAATTAGGCTACGGACGAATTTGCCGTGACCGATGGACATTTGTCCCGGCTGAGCGCTCTCTCATAGTGAGCACTCGGTCGGGACAAAAAGTCCCTCCATGTTTACCCAGCCTTAAAGACGCAGGTTCAGGCCATGTGTATTAAACCTACGTTGTGTATCTCTGGAAGGGTGATTACTGGCCACCTAATGTGACATGTTGTGTATATGTCAATAAAAGCACATTTTACAGCAAATATTTTCTTGCAGACAAGTAGTGTCAACATATCTCCTAAAATGACTTCCATTAAACTCTTATGGGGATCTTCTGAAAGTCAGGAGGAAAATGTCAGAAAAAAAATTATGTTGTTTAGAAATACACCCTGGTTTTTCTTGATGTAAAATAAAAAACAGGAATATCATGATTGCAAATTATATATACAGTATAAACTCTATTAACAATGTTTATGAGATGGCAAAATGCAGCACTGCAAACTTTGCTTCCCAAAGAGCACACATACTTTTAAAGCCAATAAAAAACAATACATTTTACTTACTATATATTTCCTCCAAAAGATTTAATACAAAGCTATATCTATATTTTTTGACATAAAAATGCAATTTTCATCATAAATTACACGGCAGATTGACTGCCAGTAAAAGCAAATAGAAATTGATGTGATAGCTATAGTGACAATGACGTTTTTGGTTGGCATTCAGATCGACATAGAGAATGTCTATGCCTATCTTTATTTACAGTCTAATCCCTGGCTCAGACGATGCAATAACAAAGCACCCCAACCTAAAACGACATTAAAATGACAAACAAATTACATAGAAACTGTGATGTAGATAAATGATGGTGGGAACTATGGCTGGGAGTCAACATTATAAATATATAGCTGTTGCAGAAGCCAATTTATTCAAGTGGTGGACAGTAGGGCCCAAAACCAAAACCTGATTTGGCATAAAAATGATGCAGATTGGCTATGTTTCTATCCTACTGGATAATTTTCTTCTCATCCACTTGATAAAAATAAACTAACTTTTGTTTGTTTAATTTGAAAACAACCACGTTTACAAATGATTTTGATCCATGTAGGTGAAGCAATGCTTTTTCCAAATAAACATCTCATTGTATTTCTAGTATTTATCTTTGGATCCTTTGACCTAGATGCATTTTAAAGTGTTAGAATGCTAACATCGGTTCCATTTGTAAATTAATTAAAAACATAAAATACTAAGACAGTCATCATGGATCCAAAAAGTTCATTCACTATCCCAAGAGCTCTAGCTGTTCTATACCACTCTTAAAAAAAATGAAAGGACATGCCCACCCCAAACCTAAAATTTAACCCACTAATGGCTTCACTGTGAAGTTTAAAATAATCCTTGCCTTAAATCTCTGCTCCTTATGGTTCTCCTGCAATGCTTGTCCAAACTGTAGCTGTAGCTCTACAGCTGTAACTGTAGAGTAGTAGCTGTCTTACTGTCAATCACAGATGTAGTTGCTGGCCCAGCCCCCTGCTTGCAAGTTCCAGCAAGCAGTTAGCCGCATAAGAGTGCCACGGGAGTGAAGGGCTGTAAGTAAAGCTCTAATAGTTTTCTTAAAGAAATAACATGGCAGTTGGGGGTGGGCAGGGCATATATTAAAAAATATTTTTTAGGGTGGACATGCCCTTTAAGGGCTCATTTACACTAGGTCCCTTTTTGGTGCGTTTTTATGAATGGATCATTTTTAAAAAATGCAGGACACCTAGAATTCAATAGTACTGCTCAGACTATTGCCTTCGAATTGTGTTTGTTTGCATTCCGATCCTTTGCGTTAAAAAAATGCACTGCTGTATGCATTTCTGTCCATTAATATAAATATATGAAAAATGTATTGCAAAAAAACAGACAGAAACGCATGCAAAAACAGACAGAAATTCACAGAAAAATACACTGTGCATTTCTATCCATTTCTAGTGGGAATGAAGAAATGGAGCCCTGGAACAAAGTGCACTACAACATGCTGCTACTTGGTGCCACCACCACCATACAGAAAATTGTGTGAAAATAGCCTTTTAAGGCAGAGTGAGAACTCTGTTTTCACATAGTGGGAGAGTAGGGCTGTAGATTCCCTTACTTTCTCTGTGGGAATCTTCACACAGCAGGCAGGGGGAGGAACTTCCTGTCTCCCTCACACATTTAGGCTGTGCACGCCAGCGATGAGGTGGAGGAGCAGCCTCAGAAGATAAGCGTAAGGGGAAGTATTTATGAATGGATAATTTTATGAGAAGTTCAATTATTGTATTATTTTCCTTTATTTCCACTCTAGAATTTCAATGAATATAAAGATTAAGGGCAGAAAAATTTGGCCTACAAGTTTAATGAACTCTTTTGAATAGTTAATATTTTCTATTATGTTTACAGCTGGTGTTTGCAGCAATGTAATCATTCCGTTTGTAGCATTTCAGTTGGATAAAAAAAACATACAACAGCATTAGCTGAGTGGGGATCAAAAACAAAAAACAGTCAAGCTATAATGAACTGTGTGTGTAATTAAAGGTGGCTTACTCACATGCCAATCCTTTATCCTGACAGTTGGCCCAAAATATTGGATGGTGTGTACCCAGCTTAAGCCAATGGAATGTCAAACTATATAAGTCAGGCAAAAGGTCAGGTTAGGAAGCAAACCTACAGAATCTTTAATTCAATGTAAAAAGAAGAGTCTCAAAACCTTTAAAAAATGCAGGACTTTCAAGTCTAGCCAGAGAAAATACAATTAGGAAGTCTAGGCACCGAGACTGCTACAGTTCAATACAAGTTTTTGAATTCCCTTGATAATAAAGGTCATTGACTTAAAAGTTTTAAAAGACAGCTACTAATACCACTGATCTTGGTAGACTACGAAGGGGGTATAATGATTGTAAAATCATTTCTCTAACAGACTATAGAACATTTTAAGAACTGAAAAACACATAATAAAGGCAGCCTTTTTAAATAGAATTTTCAGAACTTTACGTTCTAATACATGAACACAAAAATAAAGGTTACCGGTATCAAAGAAGCTTGAAAGCTTTAAAACACCTTCTGTAGTTCTGGTGTCTAATCAAAGAAAGATGCAAAGCCTCCCAGATGATACAAATGCTGAAGAAAATCAAGGCATTGTTTGTGCTGGCTTAATTTTTAAATAAGATCCTGCAGTATTGCTAGTGGTTATACGCAGTACAGACATGAGCAGAGTTTCATAGATAAATCTTTGGATCACAGAATGAATGAATTTATTCTTTAATGCCTAAAGCATACTGAAAATGTTCCAACCTTATGAGTAACCTTAGCTTTTATGATATGGTTTATTAAAAAAAAAATGTAATCCTGCATTGACCCCACAGACTTCTGTCTGTTCTACTGTAAATTTAAGTTTTCACGATTAATTACAGTGTACAAAAATCTAAGATCTAAAGATTATAAAGGATTTTAGGTGATTGGAACTGCCACAGGGACTACCTTCTAGCTAGCATGGGTAGTCCATAGGTTTTTCTTGCAGCCAGTGGGTGTATGTATGGTGTATGTATACCCCATCTGAGTGTATGGAGATAGGGGTTCACCAAGTATGTGGCTAGACTTTAATCTGGGATGCATGGAGAAATTGTTCTCTGCCTAGTATTATTCAGCACATGGAGTTACAATATGTCGAGTAAGCATTTGTAAAGGGGGCCAGAGACCACCTGACTACCTGAAACTCTCAGATCAGCTCAGTTTATTAAAAGTATTGTTATTATAATATACAACAGAAATGCATAGCTCAAACAGTGCTTAGTCACCAGTATCCTATGAGTCACTAAATTTTGTGTTTCATATCTAAATATCTACTGCAAACCTTACGTTACAATATATAGTGCATACTATGCCCCTTACTGAGCAATATAAGGATATTAAGTCACAGAGGAGTTCTATGTCAATATAAAAGCACAATCTATCTTAATAACACAAGTTAAAGGTGGGTACATACACCAAAGATGTTTGAAAGATGACAAACAGGATCTGTCATTTTGAAAAGATCAGGGTACACACAGCCCCGAGAGTTCTCAGGACTGCATGTTTCCCATGACCGTGGCCAACTCCCCTATATTTTAATACTGGGAGATGCCTGTGGCTGAGGGAAAATGCTAACTCTAGGTATTTATATTAGAAAACATCAAACCCAGGAAAGGCCACGCACCCAACACCTCTGACAACAATGCTTAGTATTTGCATTGGATGAAAGGCCTCTTCCCTCCTTGTTAAAAGCCAGTAGGCGGGGGGAAGTGATAGCCTGTAATACTAATCCGATGCAAGGTTAGGGAGACAACCTTCCCAAGAAATGAAACCAAGCAGGGAGTGTCAGCCCAGAAAAATGACCCAAGGTAAACTGTTAGGACCTTCCATACTGGGTTACCTTGACGTGGTTGGAAGGCTTTTCACTTTTATGCATAAAATTTTAACTAAAAACCCCCATGTTTTTACTGTTTGCACTAGCACAGATATAATGATATATGGCGCCCAGGAATGTGCATTGATCATCTCTTTTCAGGTAGTGATGTCAATTAGGCTCTTCCATCTTTTATTGGGCAGACTTCTCAACTAAATTTATTAGTCCAAAAAATGGTGCCATATAGGTATAACCATACGTAGAACTAGGTATAAGGAATATATATATATAAAATATCTAAAATATAAACTGTACATATATCCCCACCCAAATCAAATTCATAAGAATGGAGCCAATTCTATTTCATCGTTAAGGCCAATTGGTTGCATGCTTTGATAAATATATATATAACTTTGTTCCATCTTCAAAAGTTCCTGATCTGGATCCCCTCCTCTCACATAAAAGTTTTTATTCAACCCCCCCGTGCCATAAAAACACTCCCTTCAAACGAGAGTGATGCTTCTCTTTATAGTGCTTATAAATATATGAGTAATTCCCCCTAATAAAACAGTAAATAGATCCTTTAGAGGGTACATTTTCTGTATTCCCTAATGTGTTCTTGTACGCATTCACCGCTCTTCTGTGTTCTCCAATCCTAACGGTAAGTTTCCTTATTGTCTCACCTATGTACCATTTGTTGCAAGGGCACTTAATACTATATATAACATTATGTGATTGACAATAATAAAATGAGGTCCATGTGTGTTTACTTTTCCCTATCATAACAAACTTCCTACCCATACCTACATATTTGCAATTAGTGCACTTCCCATGTTTGTGACTAAACAGCAGAAACTTATGACTATGCTATAATTATGTGTATAAAACAGCTCCACTGTAATAGTATAGTCACAGTTAGCTCCATTTAAAAGTATTTTGCCTTCTGCTATCTATCTATCTATCTATCTATCTATCTATCTATCTATCTATCTAATTCTGCTATCTATCTATCTATCTATCTATCTATCTATCTATCTATCTATCTATCTTATCTAATTCTGCTATCTATCTATCTATCTATCTATCTATCTATCTATCTATCTATCTATCTATCTATCTATCTATCTATCTATCTATCTAATTCTGCTATCTATCTATCTAATTCTGCTATCTATCTACCTAATTCTGCTATCTATCTATCTATCTAATTCTGCTATCTATCTATCATACTGAAAATGATGCACAGGCACTATAGGTGGGGGAAAGTGCTGAGAGTGATGATGACAAAGCTTGCTACCTACATTATTCCAGACTGAAAGCTACCTCCTGTTACCTCCGGTCAGCATATCTACTACAGCTCCTACCTGCGGTCCGCATCTCCACTTCAGCTCCTACCTCCTGTTACCTCCGGTCAGCATATCTACTACAGCTCCTACCTCCGGTCTGCATCTCCACTTCAGCTCCTACCTCCAGTTACCTCCGGTCTGCATATCTACCACAGCTCCTACCTCCGATCTGCCTACCTACTCCAGTTCCTACCTCCAGTTACCTCTGGCCTGCATACCTTCCACTACTTCTACCTCCGGTCCGTATCTCCACATTGTGGGATTGGTCTTTGTGACTCTCTCTTCTGGAGCCGCGACCTGGTGCCTGTCTGCCGCAAAACATCCTCACCATTAGAGGCTCTGGTGAAAACAGGCAGGTACTTAGACTCCGCGTCCAGAGGAGGTCTCATAGAGGCCTTATCCTGAAGAATTCGTAACACAGGCACTATGGGTGGGGGGAAAGCGTGATGGATGACTAGCTGCTACCTACACTATGCCAGATGAAAGTGATGCACAGGCACAATGAGAGGGGAAAGGTTTCTGTCGGGATGGATGAAGCATAGCGACTACATTATCCAGACTGAAAGTGATGCACAGGCACTATGGGTAGGGGAGAAGTGCTGTGAGTGATGGATGACATAGCTTGCTACTACTTATGACAGACTGAAAGTGATGCACAGGCACTATGGGTAGGGGGAAAGTCGTGTGAGTGATGGATGACATCGCTTGCACTACATTATGACGACTGAGAAAGTGATGTCACAGGCATAGGTAGGGGAAAGTGCTGTGAGTGATGGATGACAGACACATGGTAGCACAAACACCACACGGTTACACAAACACACTGCCAGAATCACAGTTACAAACACACTGCCAGAATTACACAGTTACACAAACACACTGCCAGTCTCACAGTAACACACTATATACAAACATATAAATCTATATAAACAATAAATACATACATTTTATTTCAATAAACAATACCAACTGAGGTTTAAGTTGTTGTAAGTAATCCCTAAGTTCAGTAGATCTGCCAGCAAACTGTATCTTATGCAGCAAAAAAAAGTGCACGTGAAGAGAGGGAAAGTCTATTAGTCATGGGGTCAAAAGGGGCGGGGTTATAACATGTCAGTACAGCAGATAGACAATAATCAGTGCAGAGTGAAGGACACTCCCACCAGAAACGAGCAGAACTTTACAAGCTGATTGCAGAGGCTACAAGCAGAATTTTTTCACAGGAAAGGGATCCTGGGGGCTGGGGCACAGGGGAGTTTATTATACAGAAGTTTTCTAAATATGTAATTTCTGAGAGAACACTTCCTTTAAACTTGTTTTTTAAGCACTAGCACTTTAAATTCCGTGGATTGTTTCGATGATGTCACTATTGGAGGAGGGGTATGTGGCTTTAAATTTGGAATTGTTTGTATCACGTTTGATATGAGGCTTGAGAAAGGGACCAAGAAAGGTGCCGAAACTATATATATATAAAAGAAAACAAATTTGTGCAGCACACGTAGAATGTTTTATTTCTTGTAAATCATCATATCAAGATAAAAGGCGACGTTTCGGTAACATCCATTACCTTTCTCAAGCCATATTAGAATGATGTACTAATATGTAATATGGCTTATTGGAAGTATTGGATGTTACCGAAACGTTGCCTTTTATCTTGATATGATGATTTACAAGAAATAAAACATTCTACGTGTGCTGCACAAATTTGTTTTCTTTTATATATCCATTGGAGGAATACGGGTATCCTCACCAGTGCGTGCACCAACCCTGCAATTTTTTACAAAAAAATTGCAGGGTTGGTGCACGCAATTTTTTACAAATTTACTCAGGGAGCAAAGCATATAAAATCGAGCTTAGCCGTATTGCCCTTTATTATCTACAAATACAAGAATATGCAGCTCAAACCTTTATTTTAAATTACTTTCAGATGCGGTGCAAAGGAGTACCGGCAATTAATACATTACACAAAAGTCTCTAGCACTCAACTATACATATAAGAATAAATTAATTAAAGGTTTGAGCTGCATATTCTTGTATTTGTAGATAATAAAGGGCAATACGGCTAAGCTCGATTTTATATGCTATATGCTCGATTTTATATGCTTTGCTCCCTGAGTAAATTTATTCCCCCGCCCCTTTAAGGCAGTCCAGATAAAAAGAAGGTTTAGAAGCTCTGTAAGCTCCCATGATTCCTTGGTATAGGTCATACTAAATAAAGAGAGAAGCAGGTATGTTCTTGTTCCCCCAGGGATTGAACTTTACTCATTAGGTTAGGACTGATGCTGGGATACTGCCTTGAAGTGGCGCATCAGCTGACGCAAGTTTGTACAAACTATGTAACTAAACGTATCCATTTTAACTTTAGTGCAGGTAATCACCCTTCGTTGCTTGCATACTTGTTTGATCGTGATATCTAATTAATTTATGCTTATATGTATAGTTGAGTGCTGGAGACTTTTGTGTAATGTATATATATATATATATATATATATAATGTGTGCTAAAATTGTGTATTGTAAACAAAAAAAATGACCTATATAGAGTTATATACAGTTTAAAGTGGACGCTCACCCCTAGCCCCAGCAGCATTTAATATCTACAACCAGGACCCTCCAACCCCCGAAGTTCTCAATACTTACCACTCCCCAGGATGCTGCAGATGGAAGATCTTGTTCAACGTAGGCTACCGTCTTCAAGGCTTTGTCTGCTTTATGAGCTTGCACAGTCACAGTGGAAACAAATTTCCAGTGATGTCACAGCAAGAGGCATAGGGATCACTATAGCAACAATAGCAGTTGCTTCTGGGCCTGGAGTCAAAGAGGGGCCTATCCAGGTCCACTGCAGGCATATCCACCATCCTAAGAAAAAATGTACCTCATGTAGTCTTCACAAATCCCATTTTTGTTCTACTTAAACCATTTTTTATATTCTTCAGAGGGTGGACATGCCTTTTCAAAAAACCTTGAAGCAGTTTGGCCAGGTTAGGCTGAACTGCACCAAACTTTTTTTATGTGGGGCCCCCATCTAAAATCTTGCTATGGGGCCCTGTAATATCTAACTATGCCCCTGGTCACAGCCTTGACTGACAGAAGAAGGAAGTGAGGAGGGTCTTGGTTGAAATAAACACTAAATATTGATCTCCCACATGTCCTAAATCAAGCAATATGCCACATGTGTGGGCTAGTTGGTGGCCATGACTCTATACACATGTGTGTACATTGAGACATGGCCAACAAATAGTCCTGTAGGAAACAAAGGCATAATTCAGTCACCTTTCCATTTCAAACAGATTTCGGTTATTCAAACTAAACAAACTCAATCTCGAAAATATCCCCACCAAATTACATATTTTTGGATTGTACACACCTTCAACATTAAAATGGTGCCACTCTTCCATACATACAAGCAGAATTCTGGATGCATTCCTTCATAGAACGTCATGCTTTCAGCATTTCTTTTTTTTAAATGAAAACAAAACAAATTCAGTGAGCTTTGCATATACAACAGCTTTTGTTTTTTTGGTTTTTTTTTTAAATTAACACCAACTTAAAAATACCCCCCACAAACTATATATTTTTTGGAATGTACACACCTACAGCTGCTAAATAGTTCAATACTTTCCCACAAACGAGCAGTATTCTGGATGCAGTCCTTTCATAGAATGTCATGTTTTAGCAGATTATCTAAAAAGGTGAATGAAAAGCATTTTTCAAAGTTAGAAGATCATACCACTTGACAAGTAAAAAATCCCAATAAATGTAATTCTACTAAATATACTTAATCAAACTATACTACATGCATAGTGCATCGAGACATGGTCACCAACTAGCCCCAAAATGAACAGTACAATTGTAATTACACATATTTTAATACATATTTTTAATACACATTTTCAAACAGCTTTCATTTATTTCAAACAAAACTAAACAAATGGTGCAAATTTCATGGTTATATATTGCATGAAGTCCAGACGCAGTAACAAAAAACTTGATTGAAATTCAGAAAATCTTGCACAAAACCCTGTTGAGTTACAAACCCAATAAATTTCAATCTGCCAAGTGTCTTAATTAATTGGTATGCTACATGCATGGGTGTATACAGAGACATGGTTAGCAAACAGCCCTGAAATTACCAAATGCACAACTTTGGAGCTTTGCTGAAAGGACAAGTACTGTATGCATTTTTTAGGCTAAACACACTTTTATCTTGGAAACAACTAACTAAACATTTTTAAATCTACATACCATTACCTACATTATGCTGCAATTATTTCATACAAACAAGCAGCAGAAAAAGTAGAAAGCACCCATTACAAATATAAAAGCCCACTAAATATTGATCTCCCAAATATCCCAAATAAAACAGTAACTGCAGAAATGTGGATGCAAATTTCAGGCTAAAACCCCTTTGCCTTTGAAATGGCCGAATAAACTATTTTGGGAACATAGATATCACCGGCTATTTATCAATACTGTCCTTGGATTCATACATGTAGAATTCCTTACACGGTACAATCAATTATATCCAGCAAAATTAAATCTATGTCTGTTTTTATGTAGATATGAAATTTATACAAAAAACCCCAATTCTTTATATTCTCTACTGCATATTTCTAAGGGATGAAATCTGGTAATAAACATACAAACACTTCTTTTTAGTGCTATTCAGTGAAAACTGAGTGTTATTGACAGACGCACACATTTTAGCACACATGTACAGACCCCAAAAATATGATTCAGTCTCTTTTGTATTGGTACCTGCACAGAAATTACTTGCATGTAAAATTGAGGCTTAGTTTCCCTTGAAATTTCTGGACTGCTAATCTGCATTTACTTTGACCATTCCCTGGGGACTTTACGCAGCTTGGAAAATTACTATTTTTGTGGTGAGATTTTTTTTTTTTTTATGTGCTTCGCTTTCATTTTTTTTTTTTTTTAACCAGCGCCTATTTTGAGCAGATTGAGCCTGAACAGGACATGTAGGAACACCTATTAAAAACCTTTAAATAATATGGGTGAAAATATGGAGGAATAAGCTGATCTCTTTCTTTTAAGGAGCCTCTCATGGATGCTATTTACTAACTGGACTTTTAGTTGTTGTTCATGATGAAAGAAAAGTACATTTTTAATGTTGTGTGTAAAACATTGACCAATAAAGGGCACGTAACCCATCTTCTTAACTCCTCCTTTATATCTTTCTCCAACCTTTAAAGAATTGCTTTCCCCCCTGCCATTTGCAAATAGTAGATAACACTATTTTTCCAGTTTTACTTCCTCATGTGGGAAGAAGTTTCACACCACAGGATTTCAATAAGATCTCCTACCAAGAGTATCATCGATTCACCGGCTTGATTGGTACATTACAACAATATGGAGCTGGGTTTAGCTACTCAGAAGGTTTCATATGTACATATGTTTTTTAAATAATGGCAGATTAGGGGTATAGGAAGTAGCAGTTTTCTGAATCTCACTGATACTGGAGTCTGAAAGATTATGTCAGGTTGAAATCAATCTGTGAGAGATTGTTGCAGATGCAAACTCTCCAAACTCTCACCTTTAAAGGGGAACTGTGGTCCAAAAATGACTTTAGGTAAATTGATAGGAATTGCTCTCCTGAGAATTTTTTCAATGTATTTTTATTGTTTATTTTGCATAGTTTTGAAGATATTTACATTTTTGTGTGTGATATGGCAGCAGCATCACCAGGTCCGCAGCAGCATCACCAGGTCCCCTGCACTTCCTGCTTCCTGCTCTGAAACCATGTCAGTCAATCTGCCCTGTGTCTCCTCCTCCCCTTTGCAGCCCCCCTGGTTCCTCCCACTCATGGACCCCATGGCTCCTCTAGTTGCAGGCCCCCCTTGGCCCATTCTCTTACAGCCCCATGTGGCCCCACCCACCCGTGGGTGCCATGGCCCGCCCACTCATGGGTGCCTAATCCCCGTCCACTCGCAGGCACCTAAGCCCCGTCCACTCGCAGGCACCTAAGCCCCGTCCACTTCTATGTGCATAAACCAGAGTTCCCCTTTAAATAGGTACACTAATTAGGAATACATTACATAAAGGCAGAATCTCTTAATTACTTCATAACACTTTGGTTCAATACTGCTGAGATATCTGTCTGGCTCTATAATATTTGCAGTCTCTGTAATTAAATTGTATTTAGAAATGAAAAAAATGTATTCATACATACATTGAGTTAAACTTAATGCTTGGGGCTTCTTTTTATTAAGAAATGACGTTGTTGCACTTAAGTTTGGGGACATAATCAGGGAGATTCAATAAACGTTCTTATCGTTAAAAATGGTGCTAATTTTGCCTCAAGCAATGACATCTTATTAAGCATTTGAAAGCTAACATCTGATTGTTTGGGGCAAAATTAGCACCATTTTTAACGATAAGAACTTTTATTGAGTCTCCCTGAATGTTTTCAACCAAGATATGAGCTTTGATCAACATTAATGGGAGGGTAACAACTGGAGTTGTGAAAAAATTCTGTCCAGACTAATGCCTCTAAATCAACCTGGTTTTGTATGTAACCATGAATCATAAATCATTTCAGTGCAAAATAAAAGACAGATAATTGGTAAAGACACGTTGTTAAATAATAGTCTGACGTTACTTACTCTAGCACAAAATTTAGCTGCTCAAACTGATTATAAAAAAGCCTGACTGTAGAATTCAGTAAGGTCAACTTGAAGTTTAATTTGAAAGGGACATTTTCCTAGTCACCCGACCGACTTTCTTAATGACTTGTACAAGAATATTTTGGCAATAAATACCCTGAAATGTAAATACCCTGGAAAATAATAGTATTTATATATCAACTACACATATGATTGATATTAAACAAATCCTATTGAATCAGAAAGGATTTGTCGAAAGTATAGCAAAGTGTGGGGGCCAATCACAACTCAATATTTTTAATTTGTCTGTTATGAGCTGTTATGCTCACGTATGTGGGGTTAGTTGGGGCCATGTATGTTGTTACCACCACGTTTTAAACAGATTACAATGTGATGTGTATGGTCACCTTTACCCTGGGCAGTTTCAAAACACCTCTTTAGCTACAATGCAATCAACACCTTGCATTCACCTTACACCATTCAAGTCTAGTTGATTTAACTGAATACCACAGATATTTATTGTTTGTTTGTTTGTTTGTTTGTTTGTTTTTTATAATCATTACAACTATTCACAAACTTCACATGTGTTTTTCAGGCTTATGGAACATGTATAGGCAGGTACTGTACTGTAGCAACCCTGATCTAAATGCTTTAGCAGGGGCTTTTCTGTACCTGAAAAATACCCTGGCTATATCTCAGGTGTTACATAGGTATGACATTAACAATGTATTCAATTAATTAATTTATTTGCATTGCAGCAAAATCCAGACTACTTGCAGTAGGCAATACAGTACATGACAAGAACTGTTAAACATGCATAAATGGTTAATGTGCAGCCTAGAGTGATGCTAATTATTTTGCAGCAATGGCAGTAGCAGTGAGAAATATCTGATAACATTCTAGCTCTGCCCTTAATCATTAACATGGGATAATCACAGCTGGATATAAAAGCTACTCAGTGTGAGTCTTGAAAGTCATTCCGGACAAACCACTTTACCACAATGGGACTGGGAATATGTGTTTCAGTTTCTCTACTTCTGGGATTGATGGTCATTCAAATCCATAGTATCACACCAGAAAATCAACTTTGTAATATTACAAAAGAAAATTCATTGAGAAACAACAGCAACTTTTCATTATATGTTGAACCTAATACATTATATGACAATCATACATACAAAGGTACGTATACATTTTACTTTTCATTTTATTAAAGGTAAATTTGCTTTGGAGTTCTGTAAATTGCTACCAACTGAGCCACTGCGACAAGGTAAGTTCCAGTGTCCCCCAGGCATACTATTATTCACAGGGAGGTGGGAACAAGCATTCTCACCTCCCTGTGAATAATGGAAACAGATGGATTATACTTTTAAACAACAATTTTTGGTGATTTAGTGTTCCTTTAATGTGGATTTTCCACGGATTTCATCCATACTAAATCTCCCCCACAGTGCACAGACCAGCTGAAGGTTACAAACCACTTGAACAATATATGGATTCCCCGCACACATAATTGTAAAACTGATTATAACTATTGCTAGTGATATTTTAAAATGAACATTTTTGAGTAATAGAAACTGACACTGTACTGCTTTTTTTCTGGAAGACTTGCAGATCCCATATGTAGCAGCTGTGTAAACAGTAGGTTAATATCCATTTGCATCCATATATATAATAATATACATATATCGTTTTTTTCCCCAGTTTAAGTTGGTTGGATAGAATAGTTTACTTTTTTGCAAATTTAAATTATAAATCTATCAAGTCTTTGTCAGCCACTGTATGAGAGACACCACAATCTTTTAAAAAAGTTTAATATAATATGGATCATATGTTTAAATATAATCATCTGGGAATAATATTGTGTTCTTTTACCTGGAGAAAAGCCTTGTTTAACCTAAGGTTAAAAGGGAGAAAATGCAGCAAGTCTCAGTAGGTACATTTTCTGTCTACTGTGTCCAACTCCCTTTTACTTTGAAGAGTAAATAGTGCAGGGTTCTTTACTATTCATGGAAATTCAAAAACATAAATAAATAAATTAAATTTATCCACATCATAATTTTCTATTTTATCCAATGTTTCGTATATATTTCATGAGGTCCCAGTGCTACTACACATCCAATAATATCCAATGAATGAATGGTGCAATATGCACCTGTAACACATTTTTTATTGATCAGATATAAAATATTATATATTGTATATAAAATGTAATGTACATCCATTGCACTTTTGGCCAATTTGTATTAATGCTGGCCATAGTTACAAGATTTTACAGTTGATGTTGAATATTTGAATATTCAGATATATTGAATATATTGATATTGAATGTAATATCTAAAGATACTGCAGTGTTTCCTACTGGCCCATTTATTTTTTGCAATCAAATATCAGCTACAGACTAATTTATTCTAATGTACGCCCAGCATTAAAATCAACAGTAGAAGATTAATTCAATGTCTCCAAGGGTGATAAGATTAGAGGCAATTAGTTATTGTTCCTATTATAGTTTATCATGTCATGTGAACTGATATTGTTTTCCAAATGAAAGAATAAATGAGTCACCTACTATATTTTCTCCTAAGGTAAGCACTGGAGCCTAAAATATATCGGTCAATTTGATATACAGATAATTATTCCAGCATACATACATGTAACCTACTGCTACAGTGTATGCCTATTATTTATACCACATGCCTCTTTTAATTGAATTGTTGTAGGTGTAATACATAAAAAAGAAGAACCTGTTATTTTTTAATATTAATTGTCTCTCTGACATAGGGTCGATTTCTTTAAATGGTTCCTCCCAATTTCCAAATCGAAAATTTGGCAATTTTTGTGTTTTTTTTTTTTTAATCAGCCGCTTGAATATTGCAATATGCATTTCAAATGGGTATTACGATCAATAATTCAATCAGGAAAATCGACCCATTCATGGACTGCTTTACTTTTACCTATAACGTTGTATCTTTTCCATGAAATGTCTTTTGTTGAGATAAATATGGTAGATACATTTATACGAGAATAGAGTAACTCTAGCACACTGGTGTTGGCTATTGACAGACAATAGTAGGTGCAATCCTCCAAACCCCCTACCCTTGGGGTTAAAATAATCCAAATAATAGGAAGAACATTAGAGGAAAACACTACTTCTGTGTATCCCTATTTATTTTGCAAACAACATAGTGTGTCCATAGGCAGAAGAGAGAACAAATATTGATTGCAAGCCTGTAGCTAACTCCATAAAAGATCAATTCAGGGGTGGTGTGTTAGTGTTGTTTAGGAATATATCAGAAATATATTCTACAAAAAAGTGTTTTGGGTGCAATTTCATTAAATAAAAGAGTAAAATGTATTGTTTAGTTTTATGTGAGTAGCCACTATAAGGCTGCGGTCATACTATGACAGATTGCAACACACGTGAAAAGCCCAATTGAAGCACATGTTATCTGACAAAAAATTATGATGGCATGTTCTCCAAAAATGGAATGCAGCGCAGCGCATGAAATGTGGTAACCTACATTGAAATGCACTGTGCTGTAATTTTCACAAGTGCTTTCGTTAGTGCACAAAAAAATCAAGCTGTTGTGGCCTAGCCCTTAGAAATGCACAATACTAAACATAACTGTAAGTACTATTATCAACATTGAATACATTTTCATACACTGGCAAGGATTTGTCAGAATTAGATAAATTTTTGCAGCCATAGCATGCTCGTTAAATGATCATATCTTTAACAAAGTGTCAGTGTTGTTTATCATGAGATCGTTCTTTCAATAAGAGAGACAAGGAGAGAAATAATAGAAGAAAAAAAGATAATAAATGTATAAAAAGGAACAACAAACAAATATTTTAGCCTAACAATAAGTAGGAATGTTTTTTTCATTTCCATGACCATAATCTGCCTAGCCAGCAATATCTCTGTGCATGAATAAATACTTCCCAAGTATTGACTACCTGTTTGCAGTATCCCTAATAGTGTTTGTTATGATCCTTGGGTAGATTCAATCGCTGAGTAGAGATCTGAGCATGTTTGACCCATCTGACAGCCAATCAGTAAAATTAATAAGGACCTTTGCAGAACCTGAAATGGCAGCTCACTACTGACCCCAGCAAAGTGTAAAGAAAAATGTTAAATGCCATCATCAGTTTCATTAGTTATACTAATTTGTAGTATTTATAGACCCTCATTAGCAAATTTATAAACCTGTGGTATAGGTTATTACTAGAGATGGACTAGAACTAAAACTCGAACCCGAGTTCAAACCGAACTATTCGAGTTCAAACTCGGACTTCTCGAACTATCCCGGACATGGATTTCTCAGACTTTTGATATTTTCTGGACTTTCAATAATTATCAAATGTTCGAACGTTCGAGGCGTGCGAATATGCAAGTAAAATGTCTATTATACCTATACACGAGTATCGAATCCACGAGTAAAATGTCTATTATACCTATTTGTGGGTAAATATCGAATCCGCAAGTAAAATGTCTATTATACCTATACGCGAGTATCGAATCTGCGAGTAAAATGTCTATTATACCTATACGCGAGTAAATATCGAATTATCGCTCATGGGATAATTATCGAATGTTCGAATGTGAGAGCTAGTAAGTAGCGTGCTTGAGAGTAAAATTGATTTTTTGAATGTCCTGGATATTCGAACATGTTCCCCAGACCATTTCCCAGGTCCCGCAGCCATTTACATTAAGTTACCATTGATATTTTAATTGTATTTCATTCGAACTTTTCAAACTATTTGTCTCCCATTGACTTTAATGGGTCCATTTGGAACTTTCTATATAGTTCGAAAGTTTGAAAACGGACCGAACTTTGGAAAGTTCAGCCATCTCTAGTCATTAATTATAAATAGATGGTATATACTGTAGTCCTTACCATTAATACTTTTTACACAAGATACAATTTGTATGAATTCATCTTCTACTATTGAGCTCCTACTAAAAATGTAATGGGATAAATCCCTGGATTTAAAAAAAAAAAAAGATTTAAAACGTATTACTATTTTTCTTTTACTATTTACAGTAAACTTATCCGGGAATGGAAATGTAACCGTCATCCTGCAGTCTCTTCTATTGCCTTCAAACACTACAGTGGGGAATTGGTCAAATGGGAATGATAGCTGTGCTGGGAGTCCCTTGTTTGTGAATCCATTTGCCTATTCATCTGAATTAGTTGCTAACTGGACGTCATCAGTTGGGGGTCCAATTGAAATAATGTGAGTGTTATATCAGCGTTTCTACCAATTCCCATACAAACAATCATATACATCTTTTGGAACTAGACAATCATAGTATTTTGTCTACATGTAACCCAACAATAGATTAAGACATTAATAGAAGTACATGTTGTGACTCCAAATACTGAAAGCAAAATTTCACCTAGGTCCCTCATTCCATGAATCTCTTCTCTTTACTATTTTAGTTCTCATGGTGCCAACTTTCTTGAGGTTTCAAAAGAAGTTGGTACTAGCAAGCAGATCTTTTCACTCTATATATGTGTATATTTTACTGTGTGTGTTTGTATATTTCCCTCTATACTGTAAATGGGTATACAGTAATGTATTTAAACATATAATACATTTAGCAATATATGTTACATGCATAATGATAACCTCCTCTTTTTTTGTTGCCAAATTGCAGTGCTTATATCAGGAATGAAAATGAAACATTTAGGAATATTATGACTTTGAATTATGGTGAGTATTTTCTATACAGAAAGAACAGTCCTGCACACTTACATACTTCCTAACACGTCTAAGTAACCCCAGTCTGGAACGTCCTAACGCAAACTTTTTTTAACCTTATTTAATTTTTGTTTTTTCTTAGATTTATTTCTCAAACTTTTCCATTTCTCATACTTGCATATTGTATAAGTATAGCAAGTGAGGGAAGAGGCCGTCTGCATTAAATTAAAGGCATAGGGCCTCCTAATACCACATAGAAGCTTGACCACACTTCCTAATAAATACATACAAAAGACACACCTTAGGCTAAATTACAATTAAATTTTGCAGAAGTTCTACTGATCTGGTCAATCATGTATGTCTAATGATTTGAACATGTAACCACAGATTGGTTCTTGAATGTGTCTTTCTAAAAGTGGAGCATTAGTCCACTAACCCATCAGAGCTAATGCATAAAGAGTAGGCGCATTAAGAAACTTTCAGGCTCATTTACCCAGAGCCGCTATCGCTCTGGGTAAATGCTCCTTTTGCAATTCAATATTGCGTTTGCGAATGTGGGTAAATCCTGGTAAGGGATTTACCCATTGCGGGATTTTTATGCCAGCTTATTACTGGCGTTAAAATCATGCGCCATAACTAGCGCAAATGCAATATTAAATCGCGAGTGGCGGATGCATGGTTGATTTTTGCATAACCCGGTTAGCGTAACTGTAACTCCATATATTTGCCTAGCGAGTCTGGGTAAATTAGCTTGTTTTTATGCAAATAAATATCTGTAAAAGCTGAAAATATGCTTTGTTCATTGTTTAACAAGCATGAACATCCACAAGATAAACAGAAATAAAATTGAAAAGGAGCACTACCTATTGTATGTAGGTCATTTCAGCTTCCCCACCGATACCAATATCACGAGTCACATGACGAAACACGCATCGGCGTTGTCTCTAGGCTGGCCATCATGGCGCGGACACAAACCAAGTACAGCGGGGAGGCCCGTGAGGGGTAACTATTACTGCTATACAGGACATACCTTGATACAGATACCAGTAAGATTTTGTTGATTTGTTCTTATTTGTCGGTAGGAGCTTTTCCGAGGCAAGTTAATAAGGTTGTCCTTGGTAAACATACGCAAATATACGCAAGTATAATAAACTTTCCTGCTATATTTATAGAAAGTTTTGTGCATATTGTAAACGTGGTGTCCCGTGACTGATGTACCAGTTTTTGGTAGTAATGGGATGTGGGAGTTTGGAGTGCATGGAGGTTGATACCAGTGTATCTGGTTTAAGATTATATAAAAAGGGTCATAGTGATGATACTGTGCCATATCTTGTGGTAGGCAGGAACAAGGGCACTGCCCTTGTCCATACTTATTGGTATCGGTGGGCAAACTATCTGAAATGACCTACATACAATAGGTAATGCTCCTTTTCATTTTGTTATTCAGCTTTGGGCACCTTGTTGGGTTTCTTCTATAATTTTGCTTCAATAAACAGAAACAGTATTACAGTCCACACAATACCCACATAGTAAAGAAGCGGGCCCTAAGATTCCAACCAATCTGATTGTTACATGTCATTTTATGCTCCTTTTGTTACATCATCATGTGCAAAAAATCAAACAAGTGTGCAGAGGAACCAGTGTGAATATGTGTGGGGGGGGTGCAATTTAATTGCCTTATAATTGCTAAGTAACATTTGTTCTTAATTCCAGTAAAACTGTCCTCTAAAAAAAACAAATATTTGTTTTCAAGGAAAATAAAATATGAATTAAAGGGTATGTCCACCCTAGAAATAGATTTTTTTCAGTTTCTGATTTAGATTTCTAAAAAAAAGCCCCGAAACATATTTACAGACAGTCTTTCCCAGGCGCTCCAGGCTCTGCTAGCCGGAAGCAGCAAAGAGAGGTGGGACCGGCGCCGCGTCTGTGATTGGTTAGCCAGCAGCCGAGGGAAAAAAGGTCTGTAAATATGTTTCTGAGGCTCTTTTTAGAAATCTAAAACAGCTGTTGGGGGAGGGTTCCACTCACAAAATAGCTCTTAATGGTAGGGCACCAAGCAGCTATAAGGGACAAGGAGGGAAGGAGGGGGAAAGGGCTCCCCTGTACAAGCCAGAAACCTCTCAGAGGAAATTTAAGAGGCGGAAACCTTTTGGCATTTCTCAGCCTACTGCTTGCTTTCTGAAACTTTACTCCGGCCATCCTAGAAAACTACAAGCACTAAAGCAAAAATGATAGTGTTATTCTACATGGGGGGGAAGTGACTAATGTATCGTGGACTTACAGTTTTGGGGATGGACATGCCCAATAACAATTAAAAAGATTCCAAGGGATAACATTTGCCAACAATTTTACATACAGTATAAGATTTCCCCACCCTCCTCCTTGTGTTTTTCAATTTTAAACCTTGTCAATTACACTGACAGTACCATATTCTTTGTTTTCAATTACAGGTACAGTTGGAAACACAACTATAAATCCAGTCACGGGTGAGTTTCATTGCTATGATCCCAAAATATTTTTTTATACATATATAACCTTTACCCAATATAAGGGACACTCCACACCAACCCTGCTATTTCCCCCAGTGCTACCATTTGATTCAATACAGTTCTTAAATCGAGATACTGTAGGTGCACCAATGGGTCTTTTAATAAACTATTATTAAGTGTGTATTAAAGGCAATGTTTCAGTCCTGTCCTAGGACCTTTATTAAGCCAGCTAAAGCTTGAGGAAGGTCATAAACTAAAATGTTGCTGATTGCACAAAGTGTGTTAAAAAGTTTTGTTGAAAGACCCAATGAGGGGACTCGCCATTTGTTCATTATTAAATATTTTCAAATCCTCCCGCAGCGCTAGGGCAAGGAACTGTTAAGAAGTGAGTGCACATTTACAGACTTGTTTTCTCTCTCTCTTTTTTGTTTTCCATTGCTCTCTTTTTTTTCATCGCTCTCTCTCTCTTTCTTCTGATTGTGCCTATATTGGCAATTATAAAGATCCTGTGGGATTATGGGCTAAATTTATAAAAGATTGTTACAGTAAAATATTGATAGATACCATTCATTCCATTATTAACACCTTTGTTACCATTACGGTAAAGTAATGAACTGCACTGCCGTTATCAGTAGGGGTTCGTGGCTGATTTTGGGGAGCCACGAATCGCAGATCTCGCTGATTTTCCCAAAATCCGCTTTTCCGCTTTTTGTAAATTTTCAAAAATCTTCAAACGTTCGAGGATTTCTGAATGTTCAGTAATCCTCAGACAGATAATTTATATCCAGATATTTCTATTGAAACATTCTACCATTATTTTATACATAAAGTGCAATATAAAAAAGTTCTATATCTATATATATAATATTAATCTATAAAAATATTCTCATTATAAAGTGAACATACCACCTAGATACTAAAAAACTATCTGGGAGATTCAATAAAAGTTCTTATCATTTAAAATGGTGCTAATTTTGCCCCAACCAATCAGAACTTATTTAACATTTGTAAGCTTACATCTAATTGGTTGGGGCAAAATTAGCACCATTTTTAACGATAAGAACTTTTATTGAATAACCCTCTATATATTACAATAAGTATTCCAACAAATGTTGTGTGCTATTAAACCTTAAAGCTATAAATATTATATTCAATTAACCCCTGTATATCCCATAATCAAACCTAAAACCAATTTAATAGATATGAAAGATAAAAAAGGGAAACTAGAAAAAATGGGGGGAAGGGGGGGAGACTAAAGAAAACCTTTTTGTTCTTATAAAAAAAATATAATAATAATTAAAATAGAAAAAAATTAATTAATAAATTAATGAATCACTATACGTACATAATAAATATTGAACCACCACTCATAATTCCATATCTATAAATATTCGAGATCAACATTAGTTAATTCCATGAATTATTAATCATTTATTACTATATTCATAAATCAATAAACAAATAAATTAATAGATAAATAGATAAATAATCATACATATATAACCCAACACATCAATAGTGACATAAAGATTTCTCTATAAACCTTATAAATATTGTAAGCAAATATATATATATATATATATAAATAACACATTACTAATTCATATAAAAATATATATATCCTCCATATATGGTGCTTCAATAGATTATATGATCAAATAATACAATTAAACAATTACATGATTATATAAATATATTCATAATAGTGCATTTATAGTCATACCCATATATGGTTACACAATTACAACAAAATCATTATGTGACTATATAATTACACAATTACTTAGTTCAGATAGTAATTCACCTCGCATTCCATGTTAAGGCCATTGGGGGATAATGTTTTTAATTTAAAAAGCCTCTCTTGTTAACAATAACTTATTCAAATCCCCTTTCCGTACACTAAGACCAACCTTATCTATAATCTGAAAGGAGATTCTATGGCTACTCTCATGACATTGCAACATATGTGCTGAAATCGCAGTTTTTTTATTCCCCTTCTTAATGGCATTAATATGTTCCGTAGCTCTGACCACAGCAGATCTAATAGTTTCCCCCACATACTGCAAATAGCCAGATATACTATAAATGTAGATCTGCAATTCACATATCGTGTTATATTAAATGATTCCTTGGTCGTAGTACTATTAAAAAATGTTGACACCAGTATATACTTACAAAAATTGCATCTATTGTACCCACATTTAAAGCAACCTATTTCCCTTAGCCATGGTTTAACTAGGTCATCCCGTTCCATAGTAAAAAAGACTCGGCGACACCATAGAGCCTATACTTTTTCCTTTCCTATAGGTAAATCTGGGTCCCGGACCTATAACATCTTTCAACTTAGGATCCGATTTCAATAACCCCAAGTATTTTTTCATGGCCTTACATATTATATGGCTTTGCCCGGTGTAGGTACTAATCAAATATAGTGAACTTTCACAGCCTTTTGTGTAATTATTATTTTTCTGTTTGTGTCCCTTATTATTTTGTAGTAACTTACTACGTTCCATAAGTACCACCTTTTGTAACCCCTTTCTTTTAGTCTGTCCCATAGGTCCATTGTCTGACTGTTAAATTTACTCCAATCAATACAAATTATTCTTAGCCTGATAAACTGGCCATATGGTAAACTAGTTACTGTGGCTTTACTATGGGCAGAGGATGCCTGCAAAATTGTGTTGCGCGTAATAGGTTTTCTAAAAAGGTTAGAGCTTACTCTGCCATTTTCGGCAGTTAACAGGACATCCAGAAACACAATGGTTTCCTCCTGTATTTGGTAGGTAAACCTTATGCCCCATTCAGTTTTATTGCAATACTCACAAAAATCCATTGCAGATTAATATTCTCTATGAATCGGTAGAAAAAAACGATATGTTGCTTGAATGGATTATCACTACCAAAGATGGATGCATGCTCCCACCAAGCCATGAATAAATTAGCATAGGTTGGTGAGAAACATGCACCCATCGCCGCCCCTCTTTTTTGCATATAATATTTTTCATTAAGCATAAAATAACTGGAAATAACTAGGTACTGCAACGCCTCTAAAAGGAAGATTTTCTGTTCCCTGGGGTATAGATTATACCAATCCAGCCAAAATTGTACTGCCTCATATCCTCTCTGCGCCCCTCTTCCGCTGACCCTCTACTTTCTCCACTCTCTCGCCAGGACTTTGCGCGTTACTTTCAACATAAAGTGGAGTCCATCCACATGCAGATCTCTGGTCCTCGGGATGACTCTCAGATTATTTTGCCTTCTCCTCCCTCAGCTATTCTTGGATCATTTTTTCCTGTAACCCATGCAGAAGTCTCTAACCTGCTTTTATCATGTCCACTCACAACATGTCCTCTTGATCCCATGCCCTCTGGATTACTGAAGCACTGTAATCATGTGCTTACCCCTATACTCACCCACATATTCAATTCCTCCCTTACATCTGGAATTTTCCCTTCCAACTTTAAGCATGCCCTTGTTAAGCCCATACTAAAAAAGCCCTCGCTAGACTCTGTCTAGCTAACTACCGCTCTGTCTCTCACTAAACTGCTAGAAGGATTAGTCTTCTCCCGTATCGCTACCTTTATGTTCATAACCTATTGGATCCTTTGCAATCTGGATTCCGTCCTGCGCTACTGAGATGGCCCTGTGTAAGGTTGTGAATGATCTGCAGGTTTCAAAGGCCAATGGTCACTTTTCTATTCTTATCCTCCTTGACCCATCCTCTGCTTTCAACACAATTATTCCCTCCTAATGCAGATATGTCTATGATTGTTTTATTTTCACTGCATACATCTCACTCCAGCACTTATACCCACTCCATTATCTGTATGTTACCCACCTAACTAGATTGTAAGCTCTACGGGGCAGGGACCTCCATTCCTCTTGGCAAAGCTCTAGCACTTCTATTTATATAATTTATATATGTATGTACTGAACTATCTATGTATTTATCCCCCTTGTATGACTTTTTTGACTTTATTGTATTTTATTACTGTACAGCGCTGCATCCCCATTATATTTTATTAGTGTACAGCTCTGCATTATAAATTAACTATACATACAAAACATTTATAAGCCCTAATCAGTTGACTCATAAGTTTTATTGTCATTGTTTTGTCTAAATAAATTTGCATGTGTTAAATTTTACTTTTTTTTTGTTGTTAGATTTAAAAACAACGGCTGTAATCACAAAAACCACAAGTGCAAGTTCAGTGATTCACTCTGGATTCTTATTTTTGACCTTAGTGGAGACCCTTTCCCTATTTATTATCACCAAGCTCTTTTCATAATTCACAGCAATTAAGGATTTCTACAGACATATTTCATAAATTTATAAAATTTACACTTTCTAATTTTATCCTTGTGGTGCAATAAATGTTATTAAACATAGTCCAATATCCAAAGCTGCTCATATTGTGTATAATAAACTCAACTTCTTATGTTATGAATGATTTAACATTTTGAGGGATAACTGTGGTCTACAGTATATATAAATGTCCACTAGTTTAAAAGAGCTGTCTCATACCTTTCAAAGATGCCTGGCATGATGTTCCTAGCTTTTCTGGATCTTAAAGGACAACTAAACTGTAAAAGTTACATTTTTAGAAATGAAAAGTACATGGGACAGGGGTGTAGGAATGATTATTCCCACCTCCCAAAACTGTTTCGTTAAGGAGCTTCAGCACATACAGTTTTTATCTGCCAATTTATGACCATGGGTCATCCTGTATTAAAGATAGTGCTGAAGTACTCAGGAAGCCTGTCAGAAGCAGTTTTCTTCATGCTGCCACTCCTAATAGAAATTATATTGGGAGGTAGAAAGTACCAATCCTACCTCCTGCCTTATATACTTTTCATTTTAACTGTTTTTGAAAAAGGTTAAAACGCACTATAGTTCTCCTTTAAGTGTCTGGTAATCTGTGACAGTCACATGATGTGCTGTGTAAGAAGCCCAACCCCCACAAAAAAAATTGATTCAGTTGGCATGCTCCAACTTAAGACTAAGAACCTAAGGGGGAGAACAGTGGTGCAAGTGATGTCACAGCTCACAGTACTAGCAAGGAAAAACACCCTTAATACTGCCATAACTCTAGAGCTAGAAGCATGTTCCTGGAGTCATTTTAAAGGTAGGATTATGCTCTTTTTAATAAATGCCACTTGTATGGAAATTACAGGTCCCCTTTAACTCTGGGTATTATGTGTCTGTATCATTTAACAATGTTCACATTTTGTGCTGTGTTTAATGACCATGGAAACTAGTCAATTTTTTGCCAATGTATACCACCACTAACCTGTCTGAAATAAGGTGCAATGGTTTTTATTGTGAAAACTAAAAATGGAAAAATCATACCTTTGAGGTATGATCGCTATAGTAGAACACCATGTACAGTACATAGAGAGCAGATTTCATCTTGAAATCTACTCAAGACCTTATGGCAATAGAAGGATTCTGATCACCAGCAGTGTAAATGGGAATCTGTTATCGACCGGTCTATAAAATGGCAACAGATGGAGTCTGATCATCTGCAGTTTAAATGGGAATCTGTTATTGACCGGTCTATAAAATGGCAACAGATGGAGTCTGATCATCTGCAGTTTAAATGGGAATCTGTTATTGACCGGTTTGATCCAGATGATCAGGTCTATAAAAATGATTTATAAATGTATATTTAACTTGATAAAAAGGATTTGTATAAGTCTTTATTTTCAACAACACACACACCTCAAAAGTGCCTTCAAGAACTTGATTACAACATTATTATTTAAAGTTCAACAATTTTTCCCACTGAGCTTATAATTATTATTTTTTTTATTAAAAATGTCTCAATTCTAGAATTATGACTCAACTGTGTGTGTTTTTAAAATTTCAAAACTTTCTTTTCTACCTTTCCTTTAGCTATTAACTATTTCTGCATAAAGTTGTTACTGATTCTGAATGACACTGTCTTATTCCTTTTCACATAACTTTCTTTATCTCCTGAAGAAACTCTCCTATTATTATTTTATCCTATACATTATTTAAAATGTTTTAATATTGGCTAGAAGATGTATTTGGGGCGATGTACAGAGCCCTTATCACAAAGTTATGTCTTAATATGCTGTTACTGTGTTGACGGTGATTAAATAACACATAACGTGATTCTTAGACGTAATTTGCGATGCGTGTGGTACTTTTGCTAAGTCTTGTAACTTAGCATGTCTAGACAGTGCAGGACATATACCAAATGTTAATATCATTAATGCACGATCCCAACATTTTGGGATTATTTCTAATGCCACCAAAATGATGGTCTTAAGTAGAGATGGGCAGATTGCGGAACCCTGTTTTGCAACGGATCTTGTGGAATTTACGGAATTCCACTTTCTGAATTTTTTCTGAACCCTGTTCAAAAATTTTCGGAAATCTTCTAACGTTCAAAGCCATTTGAGGATTTTTGAACATCCGAATGTCCCGCAGTCGGATGTTTGGGGGGTCCGACGGCTAAACAGGGACTCCCCAGCACTTATAAGTGCCCTTTTGGCCCCTGGAAGGGCCCTTTTGGCACGGATAAGTGCCTTTTGGGGCTTAAGGGGTCCCACAGCTTGAACCAGGACCCCCCTCCCTAGCACTTATAAGTAGAAATGGCCAAAACTCACCTCGTTCCGTTTTCGGATTACCGGATCTTGGGAAAATCTCGAAGTTTAGAAAACGTAAAGAATTTTCGATTAATTTCGAATGTTCAAGGGTATTTTCAAGGATTTTCAAACATTCCATAATCCTTGAAAACATGATCGGTGACTACTTTCGACTTTCCGTTCGTATTTTCGAGGATTATCGAACGTTCAAGACTATTTGTTAGTGGCACAAGGGCCCTCAAAAGTGCCGGGGAGGGGGGTCTCGGTTTTGAGCTGCAGGACCCCCTTAAGCCACAAAGGCCCTTCCAAGGGCCACAATGGTCCTTCTAAAGACCCAGGAGGGGCTCCTGGCTTGAGCCACGGAACCACTAAATGTCCGTCCATGGGACTTTTGGTCGTTCGATAACGGCCAAATTCGAGAAGAATTCTCGAACGTTCGAGGATTCTCCAATTCGCCCGTTCTAAGATTACTGAATAGGTAATAAGTAACGAATTTTCTGATTTTTTTCAACTCTCCATGCATTGCCCCCAAAATATTTTTCTAGTCTACAATTATAAGAAAACACTGCACACCTTTTTTGGCTAAGATGCTTTGTCAGACCCACCCCTCTAAAGTATCAATCCATTATTTTGTTTACAGACACATTTAGAACTTAAAAAGCATTATTGAAACTCTTTACTACCCCATATATGCTGCCAGAGGAAAGGGTCTTCAGAAATAGGCTGTCTAAAGCTCAGGGTATAAAAAACATGGAGACATTCTAAACCCAATGGAAACAAGTAACTCTCCTAGATGGAATTACAAAATAAATTGAGGATTCCCCAAACACATTTCCTGGCACCTATGTCTGGCAATGGAAGAGAGGTCAGTCCCTATTTTGAAAAGGATTACATTATGGTGACTTGACTTCTTCTTCAATTAGGATTAAGCAGATCTTTAGTTTTCTGTTTGCACAAATGGGGGGGGGAGGTTGTTGGTGGGACCACTCCTGTGGCAAAATTACTTAAATACTGATCTGACCGAAGCATCAGAAAAGAGATGACCAATGCACATTCCTGGTATATCTATAAAGATATCAGTAAATAATTTAAAAATATTTTGCAGCTAATTATGGTAAAAAAAAGGCAAAAATAATGCTAATTTATACATACACACCCTTCTTTTTAACTTTCCCAGTGGAATATGCACACCGATCTGTCATAACATTATGACTACTGACCTAATATTGAGTAGGTCTTGCTTTTACCACCAAAGTAGCCATGACCATTAAAGGCATAGACTGTGGTATATGGTATTAAACCACCAGTAGTCAATCCCCTTTTTCATGTAAATTGCAGGGTGGGGTCTCCATTGACTGGACTTGCTTTTCCAGCACAACCCACAGATGTTTAATTACTGTAGATATGGAGGAGAATTCTGGTCCCTAAATTTTCTAGCACCATTTTTCAGGGTTTATTATCCTACTAAAAGAAGCTACTGTCATCAATTAATACTTTTTCCCAAAAATAATGCATTTGTTCAGCAAACCGTGAAGCACTGGGTCTTCTGACACTTTTCTATCAAAACAAGCATTATTATTTCCAGCAATTTGGGCTTTTTTACTGGTTCATAGAACATGGGGTAGTCTTTGATTATTTTGTGTGCATCAATGAATCATGATTGTTTATATCCAAGTTCACTAGCTTTTTTTCCTTGGACCACTTTTGGTAAGTTCAAACAACTGTACAATGGAAAAATCCCCAAAGAGGCACAGTTTTGGAGGAGTCACAGAATTATCAAATTTTTGCTCTCAAAATCGCTAATGGCTACACATTTTTTTTGTTTCCAACACTTTCATAGCAATTACAAAGTGTTTACATGCTGCTTAATGTACCCCCCCCCCTCACTGCAGGTGCCAAAGTAACTTTTAATGTTATTACTGTACTTTCACCTGTCACTATAGATGGCCTATCTCACTGAAATCTGTTCTACTTGCAGATTTGCAGATTTTTGAAAAAAATTTAAAATTCGAAACTCCGCAAGCAGACCAATTGAAATCAATGGGAGTTAAAAAAAATCCAAAAATTCTTCCTGAAATTAGGATATAAATAGGAAGAGTAACTTACTGTAAATGGCTCAGGGACCTAGTAAAAGGTCTGGGGAATATGTATCAATGCGTAAAATCTTTTAAAAAAACAACGTCTAGAAACGGAAACTTCATGTGCTTCCTGTTTTGGCATTGGGCAAAATATTTTTCAATTTTTTTTGACATTTCTAGAAATTTCTAATTGACATAATTGGAATTTTTCAAAAATAGTTCCAAGGTTCAAAAAATGTGAAAAAGTCAAAAATTTCCAATGTTAGAGTCCTGGCAGATCCGTGAAATTCGCTTCGGAACCAGGTTCAGGTTCAATTTGGGTCCATCTCTACCTGTCAACTCACCTGGGGGAGGACCACAACACATTAATCCTAGTTACACTAAGAAGCAATTATAAAACTAGTCAAGTTTGGGCGCAACTTTACCTTCAATATTTGTCAAATTGTCATTGAAATATTTTTATATTGTATTAAAAGCATCAAAACTATTAATGTTGACTGGCATTCTTGCAAGCAGCTTAATGAGGTCACCTAGAATGGTTTTGAAGGAGCCTTGAAAGAGATCCCAAAGGCGCTGAACAATTATTGGTTGCTTTGCATTCACTCTGCTATCCTACTTATCTCAAACCATCTCCAATGGGTTTATGCCTCCATCACTCTTCTTTTAAATCAAATAGTCCTCACATACTGGCCTACAAATTATACAGTTAAAATGGGATAAAAATGGGCAACATAAATATAGCAAACAAAAGTAAAGTTCATTACTGATAAAATGAGTCTTAAAGCCAGGTTAGCATGGACTTTAGTCTCATTTGTCAAAAAAAAGAAGTACAAAACTTTCTGGACATTGTGCTGCACCCCCTGATGCAGTAAGATTTAAGTTATAGTATTGTGCAACTCAAAGGATATGTGCACTGTAAAAACAAGTTTAGTTTAATTGTAAGATGCAGCTTTAAAAAATCATCCCCCTCCCCCCCCTCCTGAGCCTTTATGTGTGGCTGTAAAGTTGCTAACATCTTGAATGTGAAGGTAAGGCTAATGAGCTCCTCCCCTCTGAGAGTTGCTTGCTTCCCCTCTTCCTTTAGCCTCAAATCCGCGATTGTGATGTCACACGCACCTGTCCTTTAACACCTACCAAATTGAGGCCTACTTCTGTCTGTCACAGCTTATTTGCCACGTTCCCACAATTCCATAACTGCCACAGAGTGATTACAGCATTAAGAGAACAAAATTTTTTTTATTCCATTTAAAGCAACAACATTCATTGCTGGTAATTATCCTAGCCTGTGTTGCTCTAAGAACATTCAGGAAAAAGAGAACACTGTAAATATTTTTAGTAAGCAAATAATTCTATGTATTCAAGGTCATGTCCTCTATAAAAGTGTAATTCATGTCCTCTATAAAAGTGTAATGGGGGAAAGGAATTAGGAACATAAGATCACCAGGTCTGGCAAGGAATGTTTATTAAAGTGACTGGTCATACACTTGGGATATTGTGCATTACAATAGGGAACG
The DNA here is from genome assembly GCA_019447015.1 of Hymenochirus boettgeri. Classification (NCBI taxonomy): domain Eukaryota; kingdom Metazoa; phylum Chordata; class Amphibia; order Anura; family Pipidae; genus Hymenochirus; species Hymenochirus boettgeri. Next base: position 160,685,354 of record CM033475.1, read on the forward strand.
GAAAATAACTTGCAGTTTTAACTAAACATTTTTGAAGTTTTTCCTAACACTGGCATTTACAGTGAAAATGAAAAATGATATTGACATGTAATATATATAATTTGTTATGGACTGTAAAAAAACATATGCTAAAGGTGGCCATATAAAAGGTTATTGCGATCGTTAACTGACCGATACTTTGATAGACAGCTGAACAATGTTAATTGTACATAGATGTACCATAGATATTTTTCGACATTCAATTTGTTTGGTGATCAAAGGGCATCTATAGTGAAATTTATACATTCTCCAATTCATACATAAAAAAAAAATGGTTAGTGTATGTTGCATTATTACCACCTTCCTCTGTGGCTCCGTGTTTGCCTGATCTCCCTTTAACAGGCAATAAATAATCTTGGGAGGAAATGGACCCAGTCCTGCTCTTCTGATTCTTTTTTGTTCTCTTTACTTCTGATTTTCACCCAGTATTTGCCAAGCATTTTAGTGAGCAGGAAGGAGTCATTGGGAGACTTGCTGTAAAACTTGTGTAAGCCTACACCCTGTACTGGGGTTTGATTGGCAACTCAAGCAGGAGTGGTGTATTGAAATTTTGACAGAGGAGGAAACTGAGGATAAAAAAGGTTCTCTGGGGGTTGGGGGGAATTATAGAACACATAAAAAAGAAAAAACTATTACATTTTCCCACTATAGATGCCCTTAAATGTCTAATGTTGTCTATTATTAATTTGGCTTGAAAAAGCCAAATTACTGTTCTTTCTATTTCTTCTTCTTCTTCCGTTTTATTCTTGCGCTTTTTTGGACCATATCTCCTCCCACAGTTTTTGAGCTAGAGGCATGAGATTTGGTACAGACGTGCGGGGCATATAGGAGAAGTGTGCTATCTTCTAGCTAAGGAATCCGCGGAAGCATTACGGCGTTATCGGCAAATTTTTCCCATAGACTATAATGGTAACAATCCTCAAATGTGGATATTTCAAAACAGTTTTTTTCATGGTCATAAATACATATGGTGATACCCCCAACCCCCCACACAGACCCAGGTACACCCACCTACTGATGAAGTGACCATTGTCATGAAACGTGTCAGGGATAGGTTCCTGTAGTGGTTTTTTCCTCACATTTGTTGGCCATGTGACACAATAAAGGATTTATTTTGCACTGGGTTGAAGACTCGTCCCTTCCGTTTTTATTGTTTAGCTGAGACACCCACCTACTGACCTACCTTTCCATTCCCACGGAAGCCATATTTAAAGAGTAACTAAAGTCAAAAAAATGAATTTAGATTTATCCTCAATAAAAGATAATTTTATGGTTATAAACACAAAAAAGACATACCCCCTCAACCAGACCCAGGTACACACACCTACTAATCTACTTACCCATTACTGTGGCAGCCATACTTAAAGGGTAACTAAAGTAAAAAAAAAAAAATAATTTAGATTTATTCTCAATAAAAGATAGTTTTATGGCTGTAAACACAAAAAAGACCAGACCCAGATACACACACCTACTAATCTATGTATCCATTATGGTGGCAGCCATATTTAAAGGTAACTAAAGTCAAAAAAACTAATTTAGATTTATCCTCAATAAAATATAGTTTTATGGTTGTAAACACAAAAAAGACATACCCCCTCAACCAGACCCAGGTACACACTCCTACTGATTTACTTATCCATTATTGTGGCAGCCAAATTTAAAGGGTAACTAAAGTCAAAAAAAATAATTTTGATTAATAATAAAAAAGGTTTGTTTTTTTAACCCCCATGTGGCACAGTTACATACACCTACTGAACTACCCCTCCATTACTGTTGCAGCCATACCTAAAGGGTAACTAAAGTCAGTTTTTTTAACCCCCAACCGGACACAGGTACACACACCTACTGATCTACTTATCCATTACTGTGGCAGCCATACCTAAAGGGTAACTAAAGTAAAAAAAAATTTTGAACAATCATCAAAAAAGTTTGTTTTTTTAACCCCCAACCCGACACAGGTACACACACCTACTGATCTACTTATCCATTACTGTGGCAGCCATACTTAAAGGGTAACTAAAGTCAAAAAAACTAATTTTGACCAATCATCAAAAAGATACAGAGAGATTCAATAAAAGTTCTTATCATTGAAAATAATGCTAATTTTGCCCTAACCAATCAGATGTTAGCTTTCTGATTGATTGGATCAAAATTAGCACCACTTTGGGCTGGGTACACACAAACGTTTTTTTTGTCTCAAACAAGCTTTCACTACAAACTCATCATTCCCATTATTGAGTTTTAAAATCTGCAGCAAACACACATATTCCCTTCCAAAATGCAGCCCTTCAAGCCAAATTCAAAGTTTATACTTTCCCTAAACTTTTTATTATTATTATTATTATTATTATTATTGTGAATTTATATAGCGCCAACATCTTCCACAGCGCTTTACAATTACATGTATACGTGAGGTTACATAACATTTACATTTAATCGTGACTTCAGAAAATACCACGATCATTTAAAGGAGAACTAAACTTTGTTTTTTCAGATCCTAATGTGAAGGTTTTTCTCCCCAGAATACCTACACATTGAAAGATTTTTCTCTAGTTATTTGCATTTAGTAGATATAAGTAATAGATTCTGTAACAAAGGAGGCTTCCCTGTTGTTGCCAGTACAACTTATAGCCCATGTTGGCTTCAAAGAGCCACGCCCCCTGACCCCAGGTTTCGTTGTCTCTATGTGCAGAGTTTCTAGCATCTCTTTTGAGTTGCTGGAGGCACACCATGTAAATGTTATTGTGTATACTGTTATTTATGTACCAACCAGCGTGAATTACTGACAGTCTTCCAGTAGCAATACAAAATAGTGAACTGATTTTACTTGCATTTACTTCTATCAATTGAGAGTTCACCTGTGGCGTGTTCTGCTAAAGTGGTGGATTAGGAACAAAATAAGACTATTGGGACACAGGTTTGATTCCCCATGTTCCCTTTTTTTGTTTTTATTATGTGTCTAGCAAAAGATAAAGACTCTACATGTACTGGTTTGTTACTTATTAGCCCATGTGGCATAGAGGTAGAAAGCCTTCTGTTTAGAAAGACACAGTATAGAAGGTTGCTAGTTCGATTCCCCATACTTACTTTTATTTTTTGCTGAAATGTTAAATGTTCTGTTTCTTTCATCCATGCTAGCAAAGACATACACTGCAAAGATTAGTTTTCTTTTTTGTATGAAAAGCAAAGGAATTTATCATTGTTAGGGACAGGAGCATTTCTAATATGTTTACACAAAAAATGCACTGAAATCTGTGTTCTTGTCAGAGGGAGGGATCTCTGAGCTGTAACATGATTGGCTATCAGCTTCCAGGAAGCAAGACTGCAGTTTCCTGTGAAGTGTCCGGTGCACACTTAGCTGGGTGTTCCCAGATAAGGTAAATTATGGGAGCTGACCCTTAGTAAACACAGGTTATTTTCATAAATCACCCAGCATGCACAGCAAAGGAAGACATGAGACACAGCTTGTTGTCTGTTTGTGAATGTGCTCTGTCTATTGAAACAATGTTGTCTTGGGACTTTAGTTCTCCTTTAACCAATTGACTTAAAAAAGCGACTTTTCCAATTGTAATTACGATGGATATTTCAATCTAATGACGCAAAATAAGATCAGGGAAAATGTACAATTTTTTAGCTAATCAATGGAAATGTCGGATTGTACAGCCTAATGTATGGTCACCTTAAGGGCCCTATTTGTAAACTAGCGGTATCATAATTTAGCAATACAGTGCATTATTGATAATGTACAAATGCTGCCATATATGTACGCCGAACATTTTTTAATTGATGAACGTTCGGTCGTAGAATAGCATGCAGTAGTAAACTAAAAAGTTATAACGCGCCTTTACAAATAGGGCCCTAAAATTCAAATGTTTTGTATATAAAGAATTAATATGTCCTGATCATGTATATATTGGTAAGGAAGTCAAAAATAAGCAGTAATATAGTTTTCTTCATACATATCAACCAATTAGTCAGAACACTGCTGGGCATGAGAGAGCAAGGAAAGGAACCACAAGAATTGCACAAATCATAACAGCAAATGTGCAGAACCCCTAAGACATAAAGGGGTTGGTGTAATAAAGACTGTTAAGAGGCCAAATCAGTGTAAACACCAACATTGCTCGATGTATTTTCCGAAAAATTTTGTCGCACTCAGTGCAATACATTAGAAGTTAAAGGGGAAGTTTACCTAGAAAAATAACTTTACATTTTTAAATGCATTACCCCCCAAAACCTGACTTTTGTTGTTATTTTACCTATATCTGACACTTCCTTGCTGAAATGTATAGTAAAGTATAGCATAGTATTTGAGGTTGAATAAACACATACGTCCATCCAGTTCAACCTACTCAGCAATACTCACATTTCCTACATAAATCCTCCCCCGAATTATAAGGGGAAAAACAAAATTCCTTCCTGACTCCAAGTAGCAATAGAATATATCCTTGGATCAACTCTACAGTATGTATCGATACCACTAACATGCAAAACCCTTTCCAAACTGGAAGACTAAACTTCATTTAGTCCTCTGACATGTGTCCTCTGACATGTTTTATTGGTGAACAATGCCCCAGATAGTGTTTTGAATCATATTCAAAAGCAAGTGCCTTTACTCTAGTGTGTACCATTGTATAAAAGGCAATGCCACCAGTGCCATTTAGTCAGTGTGTTGGAGAGTGTTTAGTGGAGACCTGACAGTGTAGGTATTGGAGAGAGATTTTTGCCGTTTTTGAGATTTCTGTGTGTGGATTTCAGCGTAGTGGTTTAGCACTACGCTTGAGACCCAACAGTCCTTTTAAGGACTAACCTTCCTTGTGAGACCCAAAAGTCCTTTTAAGAACTACCCTTGTGAGACCCAAAAGTCCTTTTAAGGACTAACCCCCTATAAGTCCTTTGGAAATTTTTGTGTTAGACCTTTTAGAGGTCTAGGTGTCCTGTTTTTTGTTTGTTTCTGTATCTGTGTGTCAGCGTCTGTGTGTTTGTGTAACTGACAGTGCTGCGTTCAGCAGCAATCAGCAGCTTTTGCTGTCTGATCTACTGTTTGCTGTCAGTCGTGTCAGTTGTTGCTGTTTGCTGTTTGTTTGCTGTTTGCTGTCAGTTGTGTGCCTGCCTGGCTCCGCAATAATGTGAATCTACTGCTACTCAATGGTGCTGTTCCTACAAACCCTATCTCCTTCCCCGCTTTCCCTTGCATGAAGCACACTCTGAGGGAGAGAAGCCAATGGGGTGTGGGGTCTGTCCAGTGGGACCAAGCCTGCCTGGCTCTGCAATAATGTGGTCAAACTGAAGTTAATCTACTGCTACTCAATGGTGCTGTTCCTACAAACCCTATCTCCTTCCCCGCTTTCCCTTGCATGAAGCACACTCTGAGGGAGAGAAGCCAATGGGGTATGGGGTCTGTCCAGTGGGACCAAGCCTGCCTGGCTCTGCAATAATGTGGTCAAACTGAAGTATGCATGGGGTGAAGTGACTCTGGGAAGAGACGCAGGAAGAAACAGGCCCAGAGAACAGGAGGACCCAAGACCCCAAGTGGCACAACCAGAAAAAGCACATGATTAACCATTGTTCACGGCTTGTTCCCACTTACCCCCCAAAACCTGACTTTTTGTTTTTTTTAACCTATTATCTGACACTTCCTTGCTGAAATGTATAGTAAAGTATAGCATATTTGAGGTTGAATAACACATACGTCCATCCATTTCAACCTACTCAGCATACTCACATTTCCTACATAAATCCTCCCCCGAATTATAAGGGGAAAAACAAAATTCCTTCCTGACTCCAAGTAGCAAAGAATATATCCTTGGATCAACTCTACAGTATGTATCGATACCACTAACATCGCAAACCCTTTCCAAACTGGAAGACTAAACTTCATTTAGTCTCTACATGTGTCCTCTACATGTTTTTATGGTGAACAATGCCCCAGATAGTGTTTTGATCATATTCAAAAGCAAGTGCCTTTACTCTAGTGTGTACCATTGTATAAAAGGCAATGCCCAGTGCCATTTAGTCAGTGTGTTGGAGAGTGTTTAGTGGAGACCTGACATGTGTAGTATTGGAGAGAGATTTTTGCCGTTTTTGAGATTTCTGTGTGTGGATTTCAGCGTAGTGGTTTAGCACTACGCTTAGACCCAACAGTCCTTTTAAGGACTAACCTTCCTTGTGAGACCCAAAAGTCCTTAAGAACTACACCCTTGTGAGACCCAAAAGTCCTTTTAAGGACTAACCCCCTATAAGTCCTTTGGAAATTTTTGTGTTAGACCTTTTAGAGGTCTAGGTGTCCTGTTTTTTGTTTGTTTCTGTATCTGTGTGTCAGCGTCGTGTTGTTTGTGTAACTGACAGTGCGGCGTTCAGCAGCAATCAGCAGCTTTTTGCTGTCTGATCTACTGTTTGCTGTCAGTCGTGTCAGTTGTTTGCGTTTTGCTGTTTGTTTGCTGTTTGCTGTCAGTTGTGTGCCTGCCTGGCTCCGCAATAATGTGAATCTACTGCTACTCAATGGTGCTGTTCCTACACCCTTCTCCTTCCCCGCTTTCCCTTGCATGAAGCACACTCTGAGGGGAGAAGCCAATGGGTGTGGGGTCTGTCCCAAGTCATAAACTAAAATGTTGCTGTTGCACAAAGTGTGTTAAAAAGTTTTGTTGAAAGACCCAATGAGGGGACTCGCCATTTGTTCATTATTAAATATTTTCAAATCCTCCCGCAGCGCTAGGGCAAGGAACTGTTAAGAAGTGGTGCACATTTACAGACTTGTTTTCTCTCTCTCTTTTTTGTTTTCCATTGCTCTCTTTTTTTTCATCGCTCTCTCTCTCTTTCTTCTGATTGGCCTATATTGGCAATTATAAAGATCCTGTGGATTATGGGGCTAAATTTATAAAAGATTGTTACAGTAAAATATGATAGATACCTTCATCCATTATAACACCTTTTTTACCATACGTAAGTAATGAACTGCACTGCCGTATCAGTAGGGGTTCGTGGCTGATTTTGGGGAGCCACGAATCGCAGATCTCGCTGTTTTCCCAAATCCGCTTTTCCGCTTTTTGTAAATTTTCAAAAATCTTCAAACGTTCGAGGATTTCTGAATGTTCAGTAATCCTCAGACAGATAATTTATATCCAGATATTTCTATTGAAACATTCTACCATTATTTTATACATAAAGTGCAATATAAAAGTTCTATATCTATATATAATAAATTAATCTATAAAATATCTTCATATAAAGTGAACATACACCTAGATCTAAAAACTATCTGGGAGATTCAATAAAGTTCTTATCATTTAAAATGGTGCTAATTTTGCCCCAACCAATCAGAACTTATTTAACATTTTGTACTTACATCTAATTGGTTGGGGCAAAATTAGCACCATTTTTAACGATAAGAACTTTTATTGAATAACCCTCTATATATTACAATAAGTATTCCAACAAATGTTGTGTGCTATAAACCTTAAAGCATAAATATTATATTCAATTACCCCTGTATATCCCATAATCAACCTAAAACCAATTTAATAGATATGAAGATAAAAAAGGGAAACTAGAAAAAATGGGGAAGGGGGGAGCTAAGAAAACCTTTTTGCTTATAAAAAAATATAATAATAATTAAAATAGAAAAAAATTAATATAAATTAATGAATCACTATACGTACATAATAAATATTGAACCACCACTCATAATTCCATATCTATAAATATTCGAGATCACCATTAGTTATTCCATGAATTATTAATCATTTATTACTATATTCATAAATCATAAAACAAATAAATTAATAGATAAATAGATAATAATCATACATATATACCCCAACACATCAATATTGAAATAAGATTTCTCTATAAACCTTATAATATTGTAAGCAAATATATAATATATATATATAAATAACACATTACTAATTCATATAAAATATATATATCCTCCATATATGGTGCTCAATAGATTATAGATCAAATAATACAATTAACAATTACTGATTATATAAATATATTCATAATAGTGCATTTATACCATACCCATATATGGTTACACATTACAACAAAATCATTATGTGACTATATATTAAACAATTACTTAGTTCAGATAGTAATTCACCTCGCATTCCATGTTAAGGCCATTGGGGGATAATGTTTTAATTTAAAAAGCCTCTCTTGTTCAATAACTTATTCAAATCCCCTTTCCGTACACTAAGACCAACCTTATCTATAATCTGAAAGGAGATTCTATGGCTACTCTCATGACATTGCAACATATGTGCTGAAATCGCAGTTTTTTTATTCCCCTTCTTAATGGCATTAATATGTTCCGTAGCTCTGACCACAGCAGATCTAATAGTTTCCCCACATACTGCAATAGCCAGATATACTATAAATGTAGATCTGCAATTCACATATCGTTTATATTAAATCTTCCTTGGTCGTAGTACTATTAAAATGTTGACACCAGTATATACTTACAAAAATTGCATCTATTGTACCCACATTTAAAGCAACCTATTCCCTTAGCCATGGTTTAACTAGGTCATCCCCGTTCCATAGTAAAAAGACTCGGCGACACCATAGAGCCTATACTTTTTCCTTTCCTATAGGTAAATCTGGGTCCCGGACCTATAACATCTTTCACTTAGGATCCGATTTCATAACCCCAAGTATTTTTTCATGGCCTTACATATTATATGGCTTTGCCCTGTAGGTACTAATCAAATATAGTGAACTTTCACAGCCTTTTGTGTAATTATTATTTTTCTGTTTGTGTCCTTTATTATTTTGTAGTAACTTACTACGTTCCATAAGTACCACCTTTTGTAACCCTTTCTTTATTCTGTCCCATAGGTCCATTGTCTGCTGTTAAATTTACTCCATCAATACAAATTATTCTTAGCCTGATAAACTGGCCTATGGTAAACTAGTTACTGTGGCTTTACTATGGGCAGAGGATGCCTGCAAATTGTGTTGCGCGTAATGGTTTCTAAAAAGGTTAGAGCTTACTCTGCCATTTTCGGCAGTTTAACAGACATCCAGAAACACAATGGTTTCCTCCTGTATTTGGTAGGTAAACCTTATGCCCCATTCAGTTTTTATTGCAATACTCACAAAATCCATTGCAGATTAATATTCTCTATGAATCGGTAAAAAAACGATATGTTGCTTGAATGGATTATCACTACCAAAGATGGATATGCTCCCACAAGCCATGAATATTAGCATAGGTGGTGAGAAACATGCACCCATCGCCGCCCCTCTTTTTGCATAAAATTTTTCATTAAGCATAAATAACTGGAAATACTAGGTACTGCACGCCTCTAAAAGGAAGATTTTCTGTTCCCTGGGGTATAGATTATACCAATCCAGCCAAAATTGTACTGCCTCTATCCTCTCTGCGCCCCTCTTCCGCGGACCCTCTACTTCTCCACTCTCTCGCCAGGACTTTGCGCGTTACTTTCAATAAAGTGGAGTCCATCCACATGCAGATCTCTGGTCCTCGGATGACTCTCAGATTATTTTGCCTTCTCCTCCCTCAGCATTCTTGGATCATTTTTTCCTGTAACCCATGCAGAAGTCTCTAACCTGCTTTTATCATGTCCACTCACAACATGTCCTCTTGATCCCATGCCCTCTGGATTACTGAAGCACTGTAATCATGTGCTTACCCCTATACCCACCCACATATTCAATCCTCCTCTACATCTGAATTTTCCCTTCCAACTTTAAGCATGCCCTTGTTAAGCCCAACTAAAAAGCCCTCGCTAGACTCTGTCTAGCTAACTACCGCTCTGTCTCTCACTAAACTGCTAGAAGGATTGTCTTCTCCCGTATCGCTACCTTTATGTTCATAACCTATTGGATCCTTTGCAATCTGGATTCCGTCCTGCGCTACTGAGATGGCCCTGTGTAAGGTTGTGAATGATCTGCAGGTTTCAAAGGCCAATGGTCACTTTTCTATTCTTATCCTCCTTGACCCATCCTCTGCTTTCAACAAATTATTCCCTCCTAATGCAGATATGTCTATGATTGTTTTATTTTCACTGCATACATCTCACTCCAGCACTTATCCCCACTCCATTATCTGTATGTTACCCACCTAACTAGATTGAAGCTCTACGGGGCAGGGACCTCCATTCCTCTTGGCAAAGCTCTAGCACTTCTATTTATTAATTTATATATGTATGTACTGAACTATCTATGTATTTATCCCCCTTTATACTTTTTTGACTTTATTGTATTTTATTACTGTACAGCGCTGCATCCCCTTATATTTTATTAGTGTACAGCTCTGCATATAATAACTATACATACAAACATTTATAAGCCCTAATCGTTGACTCATAATTTTATTGTCATTGTTTTGTCTAAATAAATTTGCATGTGTTAAATTTTACTTTTTTTTTGTTGTTAGATTTAAAAACAACGGCTGTAATCAAAAACCACAAGTGCAAGTTCATGATTCACTCTGGATTCTTTTTTTGACCTTAGTGGAGCCCCTTTCCCTATTTATTATCACCAAGCTCTTTTCATATCACAGCAATTAAGGATTTCTACAGACATATTTCATAAATTTATAAAATTTACACTTTCTAATTTTATCCTTTGGTGCAATAATATTTATTAAACATAGTCCAATATCCAAAGCTGCTCATTGTGTATAATAAACTCAACTTCTTATGTTATGAATGATTAACATTTTGAGGGATAACTGTGGTCTACAGTATATATAAATGTCCACTAGTTTAAAAGAGCTGTCTCATACCTTTCAAAGATGCCTGGCATGATGTTCCTAGCTTTTCTGGATCTTAAAGGACAACTAAACTGTAAAAGTTACATTTTAGAAATGAAAAGTACATGGGACAGGGTGTAGGAATGATTATTCCCACCTCCCAAAACTGTTTCGTTAAGGAGCTTCAGCACATACAGTTTTTATCTGCCAATTTATGACCATGGGTCATCCTGTTAAAGATAGTGCGTGAAGTACTCAGGAAGCCTGTCAGAACAGTTTTTCTCATGCTGCCACTCCTAATAGAAATTATTTGGGAGGTAGAAAGTACAATCCTACCTCCTGCCTTATATACTTTTCATTTTAACTGTTTTTGAAAAAGGTTAAAACGCACTATAGTTCTCCTTTAAGTGTCTGGTAATCTGTGACAGTCACATGATTGTCTGTGTAAGAAGCCCAACCCCCACAAAAAAAATTGATTCAGTTGGCATGCTCCAACTAAGACAAGAACCTAAGGGAGAACAGTGGTGCAAGTGATGTCACAGCTCACATTACTAGCAAGAAAAACACCCTTAATACTGCCATAACTCTAGAGCTAGAAGCATGTTCCTGGAGTCATTTTAAAGGTAGGATTATGCTCTTTTAATAAATGCCACTTGTATGGAAATTACAGGTCCCCTTTAACTCTGGGTATTATGTGTCTGTATCATTTAACAATGTTCACATTTTGGCTGTGTTTAATGACCATGGAAACTAGTCATTTTTTGCCAATGTATACCACCACTAACCTGTCTGAAATAAGGTGCAATGGTTTTTTATGTGAAAACTAAAAATGGAAAAATCATACCTTGAGAGTATGATCGCTATAGTAGAACACCATGTACAGTACATAGAGAGCAGATTTCATCTTGAAATCTACTCAGACCTTATGGCAATAAAGGATTCTGATCACCAGCAGTGTAAATGGGAATCTGTTATCGACCGGTCTATAAAATGGCAACAGATGGAGTCTGATCATCTGCAGTTTAAATGGGAATCTGTATTGACCGTCTATAAATGGCAACAGATGGAGTCTGATCATCTGCAGTTTAAATGGGAATCTGTTATTGACCGGTTTGATCCAGATGATCAGGTCTAAAAAAGATTTTAAATGTATATTTAACTTGATAAAAAGGATTTGTATAAGTCTTTATTTTCAACACACACACCTCAAAAGTGCCTTCAAGAACTTGATTACAACATTAATTTAAAGCAACAATTTCCCACTGAGCATATTATTTTTTTAAAAAATGTCTCATTTCTAGAATATGACTCAACTGGGTGTTTAAATCAAAACTTTCTTTCTACCTTTCCTTTAGCTATTAACTATTTCTGCATAAAGTTGTTACTGATCTGAATGACACTGTCATCCTCACAAACTTTCTTTACCCAAGAAACTCTCCATTATTATTCCTACCATTTAAAATGTTTTAATATTGGCTAGAAGATGTATTTGGGGCGATTGTACAGACCCTTATCACAAAGTTATGTCTTAATATGCTGTTACTGTGTTGACGGTGATTAATAACACATAACGTGATTCTTAGACGTAATTTGCGATGCGTGTGGTACTTTTGCTAATCTTGTAACTTAGCATGTCTAGACAGTGCAGGACATTACCAAATGTTAATATCATTAATGCACGATCCCAACATTTTGGGATTATTTCTAATGCCACCAAAATGTGGTCTTAAGTAGAATGGGCAGATTGCGGAACCCTGTTTTGCAACGGATCTTGTGGAATTTACGGAATTCCACTTTCTAATTTTTTCTGCACCTGTTCAAAAATTTTCGGAATCTTCTAACGTTCAAGCCATTTGAGGATTTTTGAACATCCGAATGTCCCGCAGTCGGATGTTTGGGGGGTCCGACGGCTAAACAGGGACTCCCCAGCACTTATAAGTGCCCTTTTGGCCCCTGGAAGGGCCCTTTTGGCACGGATAAGTGCCTTTTGGGGCTTAAGGGGTCCCACAGCTTGAACCAGGACCCCCCTCCCTAGCACTTATAAGTAGAAATGGCCAAACTCACCTCGTTCCGTTTTCGGATTACCGGATCTTGGGAAAATCTCGAAGTTTAGAAAACGTAAAGAATTTTCGATTAATTTCGAATGTTCAAGGGTATTTTCAAGGATTTTCAAACATTCCATAATCCTTGAAAACATGATCGGTGACTACTTTACTTTCTCGTATTTTCGAGGATTATCGAACGTTCAGACTATTTGTTGTGGCACAAGGGCCCTCAAAAGTGCCGGGAGGGGGGTCTCGGTTTTTGAGCTGCGGACCCCCTTAAGCCACAAAGGCCCTTCCAAGGGCCACAATGGTCCTTCTAAGACCCAGGAGGGGCTCCTGGCTTGAGCCACGGAACCACTAAATGTCCTTCCATGGGACTTTTGCGTTCGATAACGGCCAATTCGAGAAGAATTCTCGAACGTCGAGGATTCTCCAATTCGCCCGTTCTAAGATTACTGAATAGGTAATAAGTACACAATTTTCTGATTTTTTTCAACTCTCCATGCATTGCCCCCAAAATATTTTTCTAGTCTACAATTATAAGAAAAACTGCACACCTTTTTTGGCTAAGATGCTTTGTCAGACCCACCCCCTAAAGTATCAATCCATTATTTTGTTTACAGACACATTTAGAACTTAAAAAGCATTATGAAACTCTTTACTACCCCATATATGCGGCCAGAGGAAAGGGTCTTCAGAATAGGCTGTCTAAAGCTCAGGGTATAAAAAACATGGAGACATTCTAAACCCAATGGAAACAGTAACTCTCCTAGATGGAATTACAAAATAAATTGAGGATTCCCCAAACACATTTCCTGGCACCTATGTCTGGCAATGGAAGAGAGGTCTTCCCATTTTGAAAAGGATTACATTATGGTGACTTGACTTCTTCTTCAATTAGGATTAAGCAGATCTTTAGTTTTCTGTTTGCACAAATGGGGGGGGGAGGTTGTTGGGGGGACCACTCCTGTGGCAAAATTACTTAAATACTGATCTGACCGAAGCATCAGAAAAGGATGACCAATGCACATTCCTGGTATCTCTATAAAGATATCAGTAAATAATTTAAAATATTTTGCAGCTAATTATGTAAAAAAAAGGCAAAATATGTGCTAATTTATACATACACACCCTTCTTTTAACTTTCCCAGTGGAATATGACACCGATCTGTCATAACATATGACTACTGACCTAATTTGAGTGGTCTTGCTTTTACCACCAAAGTAGCCATGACCATTAAAGGCATAGACTGTGGTATATGGTATTAACCACCATTAGTCAATCCCCTTTTTCATGTAAATTGCAGGGTGGGTTCTCATTGACTGGACTTGCTTTTCCAGCACAACCCACAGATGTTTAATTACTGTAGATATGGAGGAGAATTCTGGTCCCTAAATTTCTACACCATTTTCAGGGTTTATTATCCTACTAAAAGAAGCTACTGTCATCAATTATACTTTTTCCCAAAAATAATGCATGTTCAGCAAACCGTGAAGCACTGGGTCTTCTGACACTTTTCTATCAAAACAAGCATTATTATTTCCAGCAATTTGGGCTTTTTTACTGGTTCATAGAACATGGGGTAGTTCTTGATTATTTTTTGTGCATCAATGAATCATGATTGTTTATATCCAAGTTCACTAGCTTTTTTTCTTGGACCACTTTTGGTAAGTTCAAACAACTGTACAATGGAAAAATCCCCAAAGAGGCACAGTTTTTGGAGGAGTCACAGAATTATCAAATTTTTGCTCTCAAAATCTCATAGGGCTACACATTTTTTTTGTTTCCAACACTTTCATAGCAATTACAAAGTGTTTACATGCTGCTTAATGTACCCCCCCCCCTCACTGCAGGTGCCAAAGTAACTTTTAATGTTATTACTGTACTTTCACCTGTCACTATAGATGGCCTATCTCACTGAAATCTGTTCTACTTGCAGATTTGCAGATTTTTGAAAAAATTTAAAATTCGAACTCCGCAAGCAGACCATTGAAATCAATGGGAGTTAAAAAAAATCCAAAAATTCTTCCTGAAATTAGGAATAATAGGAAGAGTAACTTACTGTAAATGGCTCAGGGACTAGTAAAAGGTCTGGGGAATATGTATCAATGCGTAAAATCTTTTAAAAAAACAACGTCTAGAAACGGAAACTTCAGGTGCTTCCTGTTTTGGCATTGGGCAAAATATTTTTCAATTTTTTTTGACATTTCTAGAAATTTCTAATTGACATAATTGGAATTTTTCAAAAATAGTTCCAAGGTTCAAAAAATGTGAAAAAGTCAAAAATTTCCAATGTTAGAGTCCTGGCAGATCCGTGAAATTCGCTTCGGAACCAGGTTCAGGTTCAATTTGGGTCCATCTCTACCTGTCAACTCACCTGGGGGAGGACCACACACATAATCCTAGTTACACTAAGAAGCAATTATAAAACTATTCAAGTTGGGCGCAACTTACCTTCAATTTTGTCAAATTGTCATTGAAATATTTTTATATTATTAAAAGCATCAAAACTATTAATGTTGACTGGCATTCTTGCAAGCAGCTTAATGAGGTCACCTAGAATGGTTTTGAAGGAGCCTTGAAAGAGTCCCAAAGGCGCTGAACAATTATTGGTTGCTTTGCATTCACTCTGCTATCCTACTTATCTCAAACCATCTCCAATGGGTTTATGCCCCATCACTCTTCTTTTAAATCAAATAGTCCTCACATACTGGCCTACAAATTATACAGTTAAAATGGGATAAAATGGGCAACATAAATATAGCAAACAAAAGTAAAGTTCATTACTGATAAAATGAGTCTTAAAGCCAGGTTAGCATGGACTTTAGTCTCATTTGTCAAAAAAAAGAAGTACAAACTTTCTGGACATTGTGCTGCACCCCCTGATGCAGTAAGATTTAGTTATAGTATTGTGCAACTCAAAGGATATGTGCACTGTAAAAACAAGTTTAGTTTAATTGTAAGATGCAGCTTTAAAATCAACCCCCCCCCCCCCCCTCCTGAGCCTTTATGTGTGGCTGTAAAGTTGCTAACATCTTGAATGTGAAGGTAAGGCTAATGAGCTCCTCCCCTCTGAGAGTTGCTTGCTTCCCCTCTTCCTTAAGCCTCAAATCCGCGATTGTGATGTCACACGCACCTGTCCTTTAACACCTACCAAATTGAGGCCTACTTCTGTCTGTCCAGCTTATTTGCCACGTTCCCACAATTCCATACACTGCCACAGAGTGATTACAGCATTAAGAAACAAAATTTTTTTTATTCCATTTAAAGCAACAACATTCATTGCTGGTAATTATCCTAGCCTGTGTTGCTCTAAGAACATTCAGGAAAAAGAGAACACTGTAAATATTTTTAGTAAGCAAATAATTCTATGTATTCAAGGTCATGTCCTCTATAAAAGTGTAATTCATGTCCTCTATAAAAGTGTAATGGGGGAAAGAATTAGAACATAAGACACCAGGTCTGGCAAGGAATGTTTATTAAAGTGACTGGTCATACACTTGGGATATTGTGCATTACAATAGGGAACGGAAAATAACTTGCAGTTTTAACTAACATTTTTGAAGTTTTTCCTAACACTGGCATTTACAGTGAAAATGAAAAAGATATTGACATGTAATATATATAATTTGTTATGGACTGTAAAAAAACATATGCTAAAGGTGGCCATATAAAGGTTATTGCGATCGTTAACTGACCGATACTTTGATAGACAGCTGAACAATGTTAATTGTACATAGATGTACCATAGATATTTTTCGACATTCAATTTGTTTGGTGATCAAGGGCATCTATAGTGAAATTTATACATTCTCCAATTCATACATAAAAAAATGGTTAGTGTATGTTGCATTATACCACCTTCCTCTGTGGCTCCGTTTTTGCCTGATCTCCCTTTAACAGCAATAAATAATCTTGGGAGAAATGGACCCAGTCCTGCTCTCTGATTCTTTTTTTGTTCTCTTTACTTCTGATTTTCACCAGTATTTGCCAAGCATTTTAGTGAGCAGGAAGGAGTCATTGGAGACTTGCTGTAAAACTTGTGTAAGCCTACACCCTGTACTGGGTTTGATTGGCAACTCAAGCAGAGTGGTGTATTGAAATTTTGACAGAGGAGGAAACTGAGGATAAAAAGGTTCTCTGGGGTTGGGGGGAATTATAGAACCCATAAAAAGAAAAAACTATTACATTTTCCCACTATAGAGTGCCCTAAATGTCTAATGTTGTCTATATTAATTTGGCTTGAAAAAGCCAATAACTGTTGCTTTCTATTTCTTCTTCTTCTCCTTTTTATTCTTGCGCTTTTTTGGACCATATCTCCTCCCACAGTTTTTGAGCTGAGGCATGAGATTTGGTACAGACGTGCGGGGCATTAGGAGAAGTGTGCTATCTTCTAGCTAAGGAATCCGCGGAAGCATTACGGCGTTTCGGCAAATTTTTCCCATAGACTATAATTGTAACAACCTCAAATGTGGATATTTCAAAACAGTTTTTTTTCATGGATAAATACATATGGTGATACCCCCAACCCCCAACACAGACCCAGGTACACCCACCTACTGATGAAGTGACCATTGTCATGAAACGTGTCAGGATAGGTTCCTGTAGTGGTTTTTTCCTCACATTTGTTGGCCATGTGACACAATAAAGGATTTATTTGCACTGGTTGAAGACTCTCCCTTCCGTTTTTATTGTTTAGCTGAGACACCCACCTACTGACCTACCTTTCCATTCCCACGGAAGCCATATTTAAAGAGTAACTAAAGTCAAAAAATGAATTTAGATTTATCCTCAATAAAAGATATTTATGGTTATAAACACAAAAAAGACATACCCCCTCAACAGACCCAGTACACACACCTACTAATCTACTTACCCATTACTGTGGCAGCCATACTTAAAGGGTAACTAAAGTAAAAAAAAAAAATAATTTAGATTTATTCTCAATAAAAGATAGTTTTATGGGTAACACAAAAAAGACCAGACCCAGATACACACACCTACTAATCTATGTATCCATTATGGTGGCAGCCAATTAAAGGTAACTAAAGTCAAAAAAACTAATTTAGATTTATCCTCATAAAATATAGTTTTATGGTTGTAAACACAAAAAAGACATACCCCCTCAACCAGACCCAGGTACACACTCCTACTGATTTACTTATCCATTATTGTGGCAGCCAAATTTAAAGGGTAACTAAAGTCAAAAAAAATAATTTTGATTAATAATAAAAAAGGTTTGTTTTTTTAACCCCCATGTGGCACAGTTACATACACCTACTGAACTCCCACTACCCTACCTACCTAACCTATCTAGTTAGTCATGCCACAAAGAGACAAGAACAGTAATCAAGTATCGTTTTTTAACCCCACCGGACACAGGTACACCACCTACTGATCTACTTATCCATTACTGTGGCAGCCATACCTAAAGGGTAACTAAAGTAAAAAAAAATTTTGAAACATCATCAAAAAGTTGTTTTTTTACCCCCAACCGACACAGGTACACACACCTACTGATCTACTTATCCATTACTGTGGCAGCCATACTTAAAGGTAACTAAAGTCAAAAAAACTAATTTTGACCAATCATCAAAAAGATACAGAGAGATTCAATAAAGTTCTTATCATGAAAATAATCTAATTTTGCCCTAACCAATCAGATGTTGCTTTCTGATTGATTGGATCAAATTAGCACCACTTGGGCTGGGTAACACCAAACGTTTTTTTTGTCTCAAACAGCTTTCACTACAAACTCATCATTCCCATTATTGAGTTTTAAAATCTGCAGCAACACACATATTCCCTTCCAATGCAGCCCTTCGCCAAATTCAAGTTTATACTTCCCTAAACTTTTTATTATTATTATTATTATTATTATTTGTAATTTATATAGCGCCAACATCTTCCCAGCGCTTTACAATTACATGTATACGTGAGGTTACATAACATTTACATTTAATCGTGCCTTCAGAAAATACCACGATCATTTAAAGGAGAACTAAACTTTGTTTTTTCAGATCCTAATGTGAAGGTTTTTCTCCCCAGAATACCTACACATTGAAAGATTTTTCTCTAGTTATTTGCTTTAGTAGATATAAGTAATAGATTCTGTAACAAAGGAGGCTTCCCTGTTGTTGCCAGTACAACTTATAGCCCATGTTGGCTTCAAAGAGCCACGCCCCCTGACCCCAGGTTTCGTTGTCTCTATGTGCAGAGTTTCTAGCATCTCTTTTGAGTTGCTGGAGGCACACCATGTAAATGTTATTGTGTATACTGTTATTTATGTACCAACCAGCGTGAATTACTGACAGTCTCCAGTAGCAATACAAAATAGTGAACTGATTTTACTTGCATTTACTTCTATCAATTAGTTCACCTGTGGCGTGTTCTGCTAAAGTGGTGGATTAGGAACAAAATAAGACTATTGGGACACAGGTTTGATTCCCCTGTTCCCTTTTTTTTGTTTTTATTATGTGTCTAGCAAAAGATAAAGACTCTACATGTACTGGTTTGTTACTTATTAGCCCATGTGGCATAAGTAGAAAGCCTTCTGTTTAGAAAGACACAGTATAGAAGGTTGCTAGTTCGATTCCCATACTTACTTTTATTTTTGCTGAAATGTTAAATGTTCGTTTTCTTCCATCCAGCTAGCAAAGACATACACTGCAAAGATTAGTTTTCTTTTTTGTATGAAAAGCAAAGGATTTTATCATTGTTAGGGACAGGAGCATTTCTAATATGTTTACACAAAAAATGCACTGAAATCTGTGTTCTGTCAGAGGGAGGATCTCTGAGCTGTAACATGATTGGCTATCAGCTTCCAGGAAGCAAGACTGCAGTTTCCTGTGAAGTGTCCGGTGCACACTTAGCTGGGTGTTCCCAGATAAGGTAAATTATGGGACTGACCTTATTAACACAGGTTATTTTCATAAATCACCCAGCATGCACAGCAAGGAAGACATGAAACACAGCTTGTGGTCTGTTTGTGAATGTGCTCTGTCTATTGAAACAATGTTGTCTTGGGACTTTATTCTCCTTTAACCAATTGACTTAAAAAAGCGACTTTTCCAATTGTAATTACGATGGATATTTCAATCTAATGACCAAAATAAGATCAGGGAAAATGTACAATTTTTTAGCTAATCAATGGAAATGTCGGATTGTACAGCCTAATGTATGGTCACCTTAAGGGCCCTATTTGTAAACTAGCGGTATCATATTTAGCAATACAGTGCATTATTGATAATGTACATGCCATATATGTACGCCGAACATTTTTTAATTGATGAACGTTCGGTCTTAGAATAGCATGCAGTAGTAAACTAAAAGTTATAACGCGCCTTTACAAATAGGGCCTAAAATTCAAATGTTTTGTTATATAGAATTAATATGTCCTGATCATGTATATTGGTAAGGAAGTCAAAAATAAGCAGTAATATAGTTTTTCTTCATACATATCAACCAATTAGTCAGAACACTGCTGGGCATGAGAGAGCAAGGAAAGGAACCACGAATTGCACAAATCATAACAGCAAATGTGCAGAACCCCTAAGACTAAAGGGGTTGGTGTAATAAAGACTGTTAAGAGGCCAAATCAGTGTAAACACCAACATTGCTCGATGTATTTTCCGAAAAATTTTGTCGCACTCAGTGCAATACATTAGAAGTTAAGGGGAAGTTTACCTAGAAAAATAACTTTACATTTTTAAATGCATTACCCCCCAAAACCTGACTTTTTGTTGTTATTTTACCTATATCTGACACTCCTTGCTGAAATTATAGTAAGTATAGCTAGTATTTGAGTTGATAACACATACGTCCATCCAGTTCACCTACTCAGCAATACTCACATTTCCTACATAAATCCTCCCCCGAATTATAAGGGGAAAACAAAAATTCCTTCCTGACTCCAAGTAGCAATAGAATATATCCTTGGATCACCTCTACATATGTATCGATACCACTAACATGCAAAACCCTTTCCAAACTGGAAGACTAAACTTCATTTAGTCCTCTGCATGTGTCCTCTGACATGTTTTATTGGTGAACAATGCCCCAGATAGTGTTTTGAATCATATTCAAAAGCAAGTGCCTTTACTCTATGTGTACCATTGTTAAAAGGCAATGCCACCAGTGCCATTTAGTCAGTGTGTTGGAGAGTGTTTAGTGGAGACCTACAGTGTAGGTATTGGAGAGAGATTTTTGCCGTTTTTGAGATTTCTGTGTGTGGATTTCAGCGTAGTGGTTTAGCACTACGCTTGAGACCCAACAGTCCTTTTAAGGACTAACCTTCCTTGTGAGACCCAAAAGTCCTTTTAAGAACTACCCTTGGTGAACCCAAAAGTCCTTTTAAGGACAAACCCCCTATAAGTCCTTTGGAAATTTTTGTGTTAGACCTTTTAGAGTGTCAGGTGTCCTGTTTTTTGTTTGTTTCTGTATCTGTGTTGTCAGCGTCTGTGTGTTTGTGTAACTGACAGTGCTGCGTTCAGCAGCAATCAGCAGCTTTTGCTGTCTGATCTACGTTTGCTGTCAGTCGTGTCAGTTGTTGCTGTTTGCTGTTTGTTTGCTGTTTGCTGTCAGTTGTGTGCCTGCCTGGCTCCGCATAATGTGAATCTACTGCTACTCAATGGTGCTGTTCCTACAAACCCTATCTCCTTCCCCGCTTTCCCTTGAATGAAGCACACTCTGAGGGAGAGAGCCAATGGTGTGTGGGTCTGTCCAGTGGAACCAGCCTGCCTGGCTCTGCAATAATGTGGTCAAACTGAAGTTAATCTACTGCTCTCAATGGTGCTGTTCCTACAAACCCTATCTCCTTCCCGCTTTCCCTTGCATGAACACACTCTGAGGGAGAGAAGCCAATGGGGTATGGGGTCTGTCCAGTGGGACCAAGCCTGCCTGGCTCTGCAATAATGTGGTCAAACTGAAGTGAATGAGCTAGTTGGTGGCCCCGTTTCTGTTTGCACCCACCCTTATGGCATTCCGTTTGATTCAGGACATGTGGGAGATTGCCGTTTAGTGGGTTTTTTTACTTGCCGAGTGGGTTTAGGTAGGATTTCAACCATTGAGTCCTCTTATTTTATTTTTTCACAAAATCTCCTAAAAGCACGGAGTTCTATGGATAACAGCGCCTGGAATTCTTCATGTATATACGAAAGCAATACAGGTGACTAACACACACTATACAACTGGTGTAAGGGGGGTGGTTGTTAGGGACCCCTGCGAGGCGGATGCGGGCCGGTCGCATCGCTGTGTGACTAACACACACCACGTGTTGGGTTGGGCATGTCCAACTGTTCGGATTAGGGCTGTTGTCAGGATTACAGAACACTTGATTGTGGGGCCTGTATTGGACGTGTGCCTGCCGTCATTTGAGCTGTTGTGTTGGCCCCGTTTCTGTTTGCACCCACCCTTATGGCATACCATTTGATTCAGGACATGTGGGAGATTGCCGTTTAGTGGGTTTTTTACTTGCCGAGTGGATTTAGGTAGGATTTCAACCATTGAGTCCTCTTATTTTATTTTTTCACAAAATCTCCTAAAAGCACGGAGTTCTATGGATAACAGCGCCTGGAATTCTTCATGTATATACGAAAGCATGATACCATCACGTAGCTGAAGGTGTGTAGCTTCCAAAAATATATAGTTTGTGGGGAGAATTTCCATGTTTCGGGACTGTTTTCTTAGAAAAAGTGTAGGCTGTTCAAATTACAGAGCACTTTGATTCTTTCTTGTAATTGCATTTGTGCATGCGTCCCGTTTGAGCTAGTTGGTGGCCACGTCTCTGTGTGCATCCACGCATATGGCATACCGTTTGATTCAGAACATGTGGGAGATTGATATTTAGTGGGGGGGGTTTATTTGCGGGGGGCATTTCAAAGTTTTGGGGCTGTTTGAAATTACAGAGCACTTTGATATTTTTCTTGTAATTACACTGGTGCATGCGTCCATTTGAGCTAGTTGGTGGCCACGTCCCTGTGTGCATCCACGCATATGGCATACCGTTTGATTCAGGGCATTTGAAGATTGATAATTGACAGTTTTTTTTACATGACATGGAAATTTGCCATGATTTTTAACTTTGAATTGTATTTTTATAAATTTTTCCTGAAAATCTGGTAAGAAAGCAAATTGTACACAAAACTGCACCCCACACCATTGGTGGTATGCATAAAAGAATCACACATTGTGTACTGAAGGTGTGAGAAGTCCAAGAATATATAGTTTTGGGGGTATTTCTAATATAGAGGGGTGTTTTAGTCTGACAAACTGAAAAGTTGCTGTAATTGGGCCACTGTTCATTGGCTCACTTTGTGGCTTTTCGCTTCCACGTCCGCATGTGTAACCACACATATGGCATACCGTTTGATTCAGGACATTTGGGAGATTGATATTTGGTAACTTTTTTTTACATTTCATGGGGTTTGGCATGATTTCTACCTTTTTGAATGTTGTTTGATGTTCATTTTTTTTGAAAATCTGGTAAAAGTGCAAACTTCTACGAAGAACTGCGCCCACACCATTGATGGTATGAATGAACGAACTACAGCGTTACATAGCTGAAGGTGTGTAGATTTCAGGAATATATAGTTTGTGGGGGGTATTTCTGAGTTGGGGGGGTGTTTTGTGGAAAAACTGCAGACTGTTCAAATACAAAACTGGCAATTTTTTTTTTGCTGCTACTGACATTTGGCACTGGTCACGCTCTGGGTTAGTTGGTAGCCATGTCTCTGGGTACACCCATGAATGTGGCATACCATTTTATTCGGGAGGGGTTAGGCTTTCATATTTGAGATGTGTTTGAACTTTCCTGCACAGTTTTTAGCTGAAATTCGCATTTGATTTTGTCTCTGATTTTACAGTTGAGGAAAAAAAAGGAAAATGTGAGAAAACAACTTACAATTGGACAAAGAGCTGCGTCCGGGTATCTGCATTTTGATCGAAACTAACCTCACTCATAAAATCCTGCGGGTGTGTAGTTTCTAAAAATATCTCACTTGTGGGGATATTTTAGTTAATTTGGAAGATATTCTATGTTAACTGTCAGTAGTGGTTATACATTTTAATTTGGTGTAATATTCTTTAAGGTGCAGTTTTAGTTCTACTGCTACTCAATGGTGCTGTTCCTACAAACCCTATCTCCTTCCCCATTTTCCCTTGCACGAAGCATACACTGAGGGAGAGAAGCCAATGGGGTGTGGGGTCTGTCCGGAGGGGCCAAGCCTGCCTGGCTCCGCAATAATGTGGTCAAACTGAAGTGAATCTACTGCTACTCAATGGTGCTGTTCCTACAAACCCTATCTCCTTCCCAGCTTTCCCTTGCACAAAGCATACTCTGAGGGAGAGAAGCCAATGGGGTGTGGGGAAAGCCTAAATAATTATGTTTGTAGTCAATGTCATTTGTAAAGATAAAACACAGAGATTTGTTTAGTTTAACTTTTTTAGTAAACGTAAGCACCTTGCTTACATATCAATAATAAATATAACAATAATAAAATAATAAAAAAAAAATATAAACAATAATAATAACAAACATGGTGCTAAACAAAAAAAACAGCACCTATTTCTTTAAAATTTCGCGCTTAATGCGCAAAATGTCCCTGTGCATGGAGAGCAAGCGCCCCTCCATGCGCCTCTGTCTGCTCTCCAAGCGCCTCAGACGCCTGTCCATACTCTCCAGCCGGCGCTGGCGTGCTGGTCCCTGCTGGCATGTGGTGGCGGTGAAGAGGAAACTGGAGGCTGCTCCTGTGGCCTTGGTGGGGGTGCTGGTGGAGGTGACCCTCCCTCCTCTAAATCAGTGACAGAAATAGAGTCCTCATCTGCAAATTTATATATTAAAAAAGTAAATTTTAATTATAAATAATAATAAAAAATAATAATAATAAAAATGTAATGTATATATTGTGAATATTTTTCATGTGTACTAACATTAACTAACAGTTACATTTACTAATACTAACACTAACTAGCATTAAGGGCCAGGCCACACTAGCGCGTTTTTCGTGCGTTTGTGCACGCGTTTCGCATTCACGTTTGCACCCGCGATTTTTGCTAAAATGGAAATCGCGGGAACGAGAAAATTCCCACGATTTCAGATGCGATTGCGCGTCCGTTCACGTTCTGGTAACGCATGCGTTCACCATTTTTGGTGCATTAACGCAGTATTTCCATAACGTGAAATGGCGAAAATGCATGCGCAAAACACGAACGCACAAGAAAAGCGCACACAATCGCGTGCAATAACGCTCACGATTTTGTGCGCGATTCCTATGCATTGCAGTGTGGCCTCAGCCTAACTTTGTATAGTGGTGAGAACGATCTGCCGCAGAACCGCCTGATTAGTGGTGCAAAAGGTGGTGTTTTATACAACTCAATCACAGATAAAATGTAATATATAAAGGTGATACTTGCCTTGGACATTCTGCTGGATGTCCTGGACGTAGTTCTGTCTCTGCTGTTTGAGGTCTGACCACCTCTTTTCGAGTTGAGAGGTGGTCAGATCAATGCGAAACTGCGTCCGCATTTTCGCCTGCAGGTGGCGCATTATGCACCGTTTGCGCTCCTTAATGTTGGGGGTGCTGATTGGCATCCCGTCATAACCCAGCCGGGTGAGATACTCCACCATCAGACGCTGCCATTGCATGGTGGCCATGCTTTCTGGTGGGGAAAGTAATGGTGGAAGGACTACACCCACTTTCCAGGCTCGATTTTAGATCCTGGATTGCATATAGAACTCAATGGGAAGAAGGGAATTATAATCGAATGTCGAAATCGAATCCGAGAGTTAAATGTACATGGTATCTAGGCAAGAACGCGAATCCGCGAGTAGTCTCCATTACAGCCTATACGCGTTCGAACGAATGTTCGAACGCGAAAGCGCACGTGAGAGTAGAATCGATTTTACGAAAGTCCTGGATATTGGAGCATGCTCCTCAGACCATTTCCCAGGTCCCACAACTATTTACATTAAGTTACCATTAATATTTTAGTTGTATTTGACTCGAACTTTTCCAACTATTTGCCTCCCATAGACTTTAATGGGTCCGTTTTCGAACTTCCGAACTTTCACAATAGTTCGAAAGTTTGAAAACGGACCAAACTTTCAATAGTTCGACCATCTCTAGTGGGGGGAGGGTTTGCGCGATCGCGAGTACAAGCATTACAGGAGTACCATCTGTACCAGCCAGGAATCTGCTGAGGGGCTGGCTGGTTTTTATAAAAAAACCAAAAACTTCCTGGAGGTCTGTGGATGTGGTGTGACATGGCAGCTTCCCTAAACTCAAGTGTGGGCACTGTTATTAGTGGCAGCCTCTGAGGAGGTTACAAAGCATTGAGGCATCTTATATGTACCAGTCTGTGTTGTTTGGCAATGGAACTTCTTATATGTACCTGTCTGTATGGGCTGGGCATGAGGGTATCTAATATTTACCAGTCTTTGTCGGCTGGGCATGGGATCATCTTATATGTACCAGTCTGTGTGGACTGGACATGGGGGTATCTGGTATTTAGCAAATTAATTGGATGTGCACTAAGCTTCTATTGTTTGTATGTATTGAATACATTTGGTCAATAGTTGCACTCTGCATGGATGTATACTATACTATATATATAATGCTTGTTGCATTGTGGGTTTGACCAAGCCTCTGGGAAATGTGTACACCATCCACAGTGGGTCATGTGTTCAAGTACTTAGAGCTGGAGAGTTAGTCCCAAAAAAGCAAGCGAAAGAGCAGCAGGGACTTTCATCTCATAAAAGCCAGGTACTGATATAAAGAGAGTTTGAGAATGATGTCTCCTAAGAAGGTCAAAAGTTACTAAGGTAAAACAGGTTAAAAGTTAGGACCCAGCAGAATAAAGCAAACCTTGCTGGGCTTAAAATAATTTGGCCAGGTTATCAAACTAATTGCTTTAATTTATCAGGAGAGAAGGGCAGGCTTTTTAAGTTGCAATTCAATGGTAAAGTAAAATATAAGCAAATTAATTGGACGTGCACTAGGCTTCTATTGTTCGTATGTATTAAATACATTTGGTCATTAGTTGCACTCTGCGTGGATGTATACTATGTCATTTCTATATGTATCTGGTATTTACCATTCTTTGTAGACTGGGCATGGGGGCATCTTATATATACCATTCTTTGTGCACTGGGCATGGAGGCATGTTATATATACCAGTATGTGTGCGTTGGGCATGGGGGCATCTTATATGTACCAGTATGTGTGAGTTGGGCATGGGGCCATCTTATATGTAATGTAGTAGGTAAGGACTCTCAATACCTCTAGCACCAAATCCCGGTAGGCTACACTTACTGGTCTCCTCCAAGCCAGGTGCAACTCTTCAGATAAATAAAAGTAGTAGTGTAGCGTACGAAGTGCACAGACTCCAAGCTGTGAATAATAGTAGACTTTATTCAAGAAACATGTGTGCTACATGTTCCAGTCCTTTTTCAAGCACACATATTTCTTGAATAAAGTCTACTAATATTCACAGCTTGGAGTCTGTGCACTTCATACACTACACTACTACTTTTATTTATCTGAAGGCATCTTAGATGTACCAGTCTGTGTGGGATGAGTATGAGGGCATCTTATATTTACCAATCTTTGTGGGCTGAGCAAGGAGGCATCTTATATTTACCAGTTTATGTAGGCTGGATATGAAAGCATCTTATATTAACAAGTCTGAGTTGGCTGGACATCTTATATTTACAAGTAACATGGTAATATCGTAATGAAGGTTAAATAAAGACATAAGTCCATCTAGTCCAACCATTATACTCTAATCATTAACCCAACCTAAAAAAACAGCTAAAAAAGAAACTCCAAATATACAAGTAAAAGTATAAAAATAAATTCACATACATGAATCTAGTGTGCCCAGAATTTACTTGTATATGACTATATGTTCTCACTGTAAAGAAACCTTTTCTAACCTGAGTCTAAAACTTATTTTTCTCTAATCTTAAAGGATGTTCATGAGTCTTTTGATATGACACATTAGTAAACAATGCACCAGAAGTCTGTGTGGGCATCTTATATTTACCAGTATGTGTTTTGGGCACTTATATTTACCAGTTCACCAGCCAGTGTTAAGTCAGTCTTTCATTTCCCAAGCCAGTGTAAAGTCATCCCTTCAGTTCACCAGCCAGTGTTATTTAAAACACCACTCCTACCACCACAAGCCATGCCCACTTTACATGTCTAGGTATGCCCAAGCTTTTACAGCTGTGCAAACCCAGGAAGATCTCTTAATGGCATATAGTACCATGGTCTATCTTCTTTCAGGAATGCCAGAGAACCAGTTATGAAATGCAATACTAGGGTTCTAAGGGGTTCTGATTTTAGGAGAAAAGTTTTGCCTAGAGGACATTTCCTTTCAAAAATAATAACTGGTATCAAAAAAATATATTGAGAGATTAAGTAGAGATATAAAACCTAAATAAATCAATATTTAACACCTTTGTTTTATAAAACCACAACAACACTGTAAAAATGAACATTTTTAAAAATGAAAAGTATCTGGGACAAGTAAGTAGGATTGATAATTCCTATCTTCCAATATCATTTTGTTGAGGAGCACCAGCATATACAGTTTTCATCTGCCCAGTTAGTGTGATGGATTTCTGTATTAAAGGAGAACTAAAGTCCCAAGACAACATTGTCCCAATAGAGAGAGCACATTCACAAACGAACAACAAGCTGTGTCTCATGTCTCCCTTTGCTGTGGATGCTGGGTGATTTATGAAAATAACCTGTGTGTACTAAGGGTCAGCTCCCATAATTCACCTTATCTGGGAACACCCATCTAAGTGTCCGCCGGACACTTCACAGGAAACTGCAGTCTTGCTTCCTGGAAGCTGACAGCCAATCATTTTACAGCTCAGAGATCCCTCCCTCTGACACAGAACACAGATATCAGTGCAGTTTTTGTGTAAACACATTAGAAATGCTCCTGTCCCTAACAATGATAAATTCCTATGCTTTACATACAAAAAAGAAAAGTAATCTTTGCAGTGTATGTCTTTGCTAGCATGGATGAAAGAAACAGAACATTTAACATTTCAGCAAAAAATAAAACTAAGCATGGGGAATCGAACCAGCAACCTTCTATTCTGTGTCTTTCTAAAAAGAAAGCTTTCTACCACTAGGCCACAAGGGCTAATAAGTAATGGACTACTACATGTAGAGTCTTTATCTTTTGCTAGACACATAATAAAAACAAAAAAAGGGAACATGGGGAATCGAACCTGTGCCCCAATAATCTGATATTTTTCCTTACCCAGCACTTTAGCAGAGCACGCCACAGGTGAACTCTCAATCAATAGAAGTAAATGTCAGTAAAATCAGTTCACTGTTTTGTATTGCTACCGGAAGACTGTCAGCAATTCACACTGGTTGGTAAATAAATAACAGAGCTGCTATATATAAAGATTGTACATATGTAGAAACTTCATATTTTTCTAGAAACATGGAAACAAACAAACAAAAAAAGCACTAAACTCAGGCAGTAGACCATGTTATATTGTTTCATAAGTAAGCTAGGGGATTTGAACTTGCGACTTCTTGGTCTGATTGTTTCTAAACACACAGCATTTACATGGTACGCCACCAGCAAATCAACTGTGATCACAGGTACATTTAGAGGCTTTATCTTTCACTAGAAAGAGATGCTAGAAACTCTGCACATAGAGACAGTGAATGCTGGGGTCAGGGGGCGTGGCTCTTTGAAGCCAACATGGGCTATGAGTTGTACTGGCAACAAGATGGAAGCCTCCTTTGTTACAGGATCTATTACTCATATCTACTAAATGCAAATTACTAGAGAAGAATCTTTCAACGTGTAGGTGTTCTGGGGAGAAAAACTTTCACATTAGGATCTGAAAAACTGAAGTTTAGTTCTCCTTTAAAGAAAGTGCTGAAGCTCTAAGTAAGGCTGGTTGAAGCACTTTTCTTAATGCTCCCCACAGAAACAATATTATGAGGTAAGAATTACAAATCCTAACTTCCTGACCCAGATACTTTTCATTTTAACAGTTTGAAGAAGAAAAAAATGGGTAGAAAAAAAAGCTATAAACTCCTTTGAGAGTCTTACAGCATTGTCAGGTAAGACATTGAGGGGTTTTTTTCTATGTGGGCCTGTACTCCTCCATAGATAAGGCATTAAGAATTATCTAAAATTGTTCCACAAATCTTAATCATAGCCTTTTTTTACATAGGCTATGCTGAAAATTTTGGAAATGGTACAGCCATCGCATAATTAGTGAAAAACTCACAATTACCTGTCAGTTTTGCACTAATTTACGGCCCAACTAGAGATTAATGAAACTAGTGAAAAAAAATTTCCATTGGGTTAGATTTAAAGTTTACGTCCCACAGAATTTCATAAAAAAAATCAAACCCAGCAGACTTTTTTAATTTCCTACAATGTTTTTCAACTTTGTTCAGCAGTGGGTTCACCCATTGAACGGAGGTAGGCAACCGAGTTGAGTAATAGAGTTAAAACTTCCAAAGCTTTATTAGATGCATAATTAAAAACATACTGCTACGACAGACATCAGATCACACAGGTAGACATACACAGAACTCCGCCCTACGTGTTTTGTGGAATGACTCCACTTCCTCGGGGGCTTGGAAGGTGTACCCATCATAGGTGATTTATATAGCCAGTATTAACCCCTTAATATGCAAAACCAATTAAAACACAACCTTAAAAACATGACATCCTAGGTACAAAGTAGGTATAGTAAAACTTGATACAAAACGTACCTAAAATACATAGCATAGGATTATACATGTATTATCTAAATAGTATTGACACCATCAAACATACTGGATATACCCATATATATATATAATTACAAACCGTATAGATATAGGTATATCCTAGAACCATAGAAAAAAGGGGATTAGTGAATAGTATATTATAGTTATAGATAGCAAAATAAATAATATTATCACAAGGTAAATAGATGTGTCATATCACTAACCTGTTCATACTTACTATAAATTAACGATAAATAGCTACCAGTTATACCCATAGCCATGTGAACTGTAACTTGTTTTTCTACTCCTAATTTTAACATGGATCCCAAATTTTGTCGAAATTACGCAAAGTTCTAACCCTTGAAACTTCAAAAGTTATGCTAGATCGACATTAGTTCAAAATCAGCAGTTCCACTTTGAAACCAGGTTGTTCTAAAAACTGGAATCATTATATTAGAAACTCTTGACAGGGGTAACAAAATAGTCTTAACTTGCATCACAACAGCTATTATTTAAAGGGGAACAAAAGTCTCCAGACAACATTGCCCATTAGATAGAGAAAATTTACCTCTCCCTTTGCTTTGGCTGGTGGTTGAGTTATGAAATTAACATATGGGTACTAAGGGTCAGCTCCCATAATTCACCTTAGCTGGGCAAACCCAGCTAAGTGTACACATTGCATTTTACAGGAAGCTGCAGTCTAGCTTCCTAGAAGCTGACAGACAATCATGTTGCAGCTCAGAGATCACCCCTCCCTCTTACACAAAGATTTCAGAGCAGTTTTTGTGTAAAACTGCTTCTGTCCTAAACAATGATTAATTTCTTAGCTTTTAATACAAAAAAAATACTTTTAGCAAGCATGGATGTAAGAAACAGAATATCATCATTTTAGTAAAAAAAATAGCATGGGGAATTGAACATGCAAGCTCATGTACTCTGTCTTGCTAAAAACAAAGATATCTACCACTATCTCATCTGAGCCTCTATACATAAAATCTGTACATGTATATTTATATTTTTCTAGAAAAATAATGGAAACAAACAAACAAACAAAAAAAAAGCATTAATCTCAGTCAGTTTACTATTTTGTATTGTAAGGTAGAGGATTTGACCTGTGACCTGATCCCATAACCCCAAACAGCTCTTCAAAGTATTCAACTCTCTGCTCTGTTCGCCACCCCCGTCTGATGAAATAGCCTCATATTTAACAAGAAGAGAAAATTGAAAATATCCGAAGTGGTTTTCCTGTGCGCCCTAGTTCCTACCTACAGCTTCCAACCACTACAATTGCACTGTCCAACCTCCCTTCGCTGCTTACCCCTTCCGTTTCTCCCCTACCACTGCACTGTCTAGCATCCCTTCATTGGTTAATCCCTTTACTTGCCCCCTAATGAGCTTCACCACTATAACAAAACAGGGACTTTCATCTCTCCTACCCAGGACACGTCTCACTACCTTCCCCCTCGACCCTATCCCTTCTCATCTTATTTCCCTGCTCTCCTCTTCCTTCATTCTAGCCCTAACCCCTCTCTTTAACTTGTCCCTATCCACTGGTATTTCCCCCTCTATATTTAAACATGCCGTTGTATCCCCTGTACCTAAAAAACCCTCCCTTGACCTGTCTGCTCTCTTCAGCTACAGGCCTGTCTCCCTTCTCCCCTTTGCTTCCAAACTACTGGAAAGACAGGTCTGTGCTGACCTGGTTAGTCACCCATTTGCTAACTCTTTATTTGACCACCTCTAGCCAGGCTTCCACCCTAACCACTCCACAGCAAAAAAAATTTTCCTTTTCTCTCTGATTGGATGGGGGTGTAGCTAATTGGTTTAAATTGGCTAAGGGCTATTGGTTCTTTGGTTTGCTGTTTAGTATGGACAGTTTTGTTGGGGCCATGCAGTGTGCATCCTGCCGCATGTATGGGATCTTGGAGCAGCCACCCCAAGGGACCTATGTATGTGTCAGATGGAATCTGAGGTCCAGAATCTAAAAAGGAAACTTGCAGCATTGCAGGGCTTGGCAAACCTGGGGGAAATGCAGGTACTGGCAGGGGCCAGTAAACTGGAGGGTGGAGATGGGGCAGATAAGGTGGTAAAGGAAGACAGATTTGTAAGGGTCACCAGGGAAAGTAGGGGATGGAAGGATAGGGGTGCTTCTTCCCAGTTGGTCGATTCCAACAGATTTGCCATTTTAGGCGAAGATGTGGAGGACGATGGCTCGGAAGCAGCATGTATGGAGCGGGCCTTTGCCTTGAACACCCAGGGGACGGCCATCTCCAATACAAGGGAGGGAGAACTGGGGGCTAGGAAGGATAGGCAGGTGGTAGTGGTAGGGGACTCCATTATTAGAAGGGTAGATAGGGTAATCTGTCGCCAAGACCCTGCATGCCGAACAGTGTGTTGTCTGCCTGGTTCGACATGTGGTGGATCGTGTAGACAGATTATTGGGTGGGGCTGGGAGTGACCGGCCAAGACCCTGCATGCCGAACAATGTGTTGTCTGCCTGGTTCGACATGTGGTGGATCGTGTAGACAGATTATTGGGTGGGGCTGGGAGTGACCCGGCGGTCTTGGTTCACATTGGTGCCAATGACAAAGTTAGAGGTGGAGGTGAGGTCCTTAAAAATGATTTCCGAGAATTAGGGGCCAAGTTAAAAGCAAGGACCTTAAGGGTAGTGATTTCAGAAATATTACCGCAGCCACGTGCTACGCTAGGGAGGCAATGGAACTCAGGAGTATAAATGCGTGGCTAAGAGGGTGGTGTAAGGAGATGGGGTTTGGGTTTTTAGAGAACTGGGCTGACTTTTCTGTTGGCTACAGGCTCTTTAGTAGAGACAGATTGCACCTCAATGGTGATGGTGCAGCTGTTTGGGGGGAGAAGATGGCTAGGGGGTTGGAAGAGATTTTAAACTAGGTATGGGGGGTAGGTATGTTGAACTACACAGGGGTAGATAGAGAAGTTAGGGATCAGGGGGCTATTAACACAACAGAGGATGGAGAAGGGGGAGGGGGGAGCATAGAGGATAAGGAGGCCTGTACGACCATGTATGGAAGTAAATCAATTGATAATCTAAAATGTATGTTTTCAAATGCAAGAAGCCTACAAATACCAGCAGCCTTCGCATTTGGCGAAGGCTGTTGGTATGGGACATGTTTTGGTTATGGGGGATTTTAACTACCTTGACATAGATTGGAGTAAGGGAACTGCCAGCACCTCAAAAGGTATAAAGTTCTTAAATTTCCTATATGAGCATTTTCTTTCACATATGGTAGAAGTTCCTACTAGACAGAATGCATTGTTGGATCTTGTGATATCTAATAACCCTGAGCTCATTTTGGAGATGAAGGTAATGGGAAGCTTAGGGAATAGGTTGCAATAGGTTGCAAAAAACTAAAGTGCACTGGGTTAACAAAAACTTTTAACTTTAGGAAAGCTAATTTTATTCTGTTAAAGGAATCACTCCTGCTCATAGACTGGGGGGAATTGTTTCTAGGTAAAGATACAGAGCAGATGTGGACCACTTTTAAAGGGATATTAAACTATTACATTTCTAAATCGGTACCTTTAGGGAACAAGTGTAAAAAAAATTAGGTCCACTCCTGCATGGCTTAATGCTCAGGTAAAAAGGGAAATGGAAAAAAAGAAAAAGGCTTTTAAAATTTTGAAAACAGAGGGAACAGAACAGGCTTACAGGTAGTACAAAAGCTGTAATAAAGAGTGCAAGAAAGCAATTAAACTAGCTAAAATAGAAAATGAAATACGGATTGCCGAACAAAGCAAGTCCAAACCCAAAATGTTTTTTAAGTATATAAATGGTAAAAAGATGAGGACTGAGAATGTGGGACCATTAAATAATGGGGCTGTGGTGGTTGTAGAGGATGCTGAAAAGGCTTATCTGCTAAACCGTTTTTTTCATCGGGTTTTACTGTTGAGAATCCTTGTCCTTACAGCAGGGATTGTAATAATATGCAGGGAAGAAATGAAGAATATTTACATTGGCTAACAGAGGATATGGTACAGAAACAATTAGACAAAGTTAATATCAATAAAGCCCCAGGACCAGATGGATTGCATTCTCAGATTTTAAAAGAGCTTAGTTCAGTTCTATCTAGACCACTGTTTCTCATCTTTTCAGATTTGCTTTGGTCTGGGGATGTACCGCTGGATTGGAAAAAAGCCAATGTAATACCAATATTCAAAAAAGGTAGTCGTTCACAGCCTGGTAACTATAGACCTGTAAGCCTAACATCAGTTGTAGGGAAGGTGCTGGAAACTTTGTTAAGGGATCATATCCTTGACTTTGTCTCCAGAGCTCATCTTATTAGTAGTAGTCAGCATGGTTTTATGAGAAATAGATCATGCCAGACAAATTTGATTGGTTTTTATGAAGAAGTGAGTAAGAAGTTAGATTCAAGCACAGCAGTGGATGTGGTATACTTGGATTTTGCAAAAGCATTTGATACTGTGCCACATAGGCGACTAATGTATAAACTGAGGACTGTTGGCCTTGAAGAAAACATTTGTGATAGAGAACTGGTTATTGGATCGCAAAGTGGTGGTTAATGGAGCTACATCTATGTGGGCTAAAGTTCTAAGCAGAGTGCCTCAGGGTTCTGTACTGGGGCCACTTCTGTTTATAAATGACTTAGAAAGGGGCATTGAGAGCAAGGTCTCAGTGATTGTTGATGACACTAAACTATGCAGAGCTTTGGAAACTTCAAATGATGTTCAAGTGCTGCAAGCAGACCTAGATAGATTAGCAAAATGGGCAGCAGAATGGCAGATGAGATTCAATGTTGATAAATGTAAGGTGATGCATTTAGGATTTAATAATCCCAGTGCCACCTACACCATAAATAACTCTGTTTTAAGTGCATCTGTAATGGAACAAGATTTGGGGGTTCTGATAGATAACAGATTTAGCTGTAGCAAACAATGCCAGACAGCCACACTTAGAGCTAGCAAGATATTGTATTGTATAAAGAGGGGAATAGATTCAAGAGATAAAAATATTATTCTCCCTCTTTACAAAGCACTGGTAAGGCCTCATTTGGAATATGCAGTGCAGTTTTGGAACCCCATATACAAAAGGGACATTTTGGAAATTGAAGCAGTTCAGAGAAGGGCAACCAAATTAATAAGGGGAAATGGAGGGGCTTGAATATATAAGTTAGGGCTGTTTACATTGGAGAAGCGATGCTTGCATGGGGACATGATAACCTTATACAAATATATTAATGGGCCATACAATGAACTCTCTGGTGAATTGTTTACTAATAGGTCATATCAGAGGACTTGTGGACATCCTTTAAGGTTGGAAGAAGTTTCATCTTCAGGTTAGAAAAGATTTCTTTACAGTGAGAACGGTGAAACTGTGGAACTGTCTTCCAGCAAAAGTGGTAATGGCAAGTTCATTGAATAGCCTGGATACGTTTTTAAAACTAAGAAATATTGAGAATTACTGGTATTAATTAATACTCAACACCTCAGACTACCATGATAAGGTGACCATGCTCCTGGCCGATAACAACACATTTGAGGCTTTAACAAGGGATCCCACCAGCCGTTACAAGAAAAGGGTCATAGACTTACTACGACAGCTTTAAAAGGATAAAGCCATTGATCAAGCAATGTATCATCGCCCCTACCCTGGTGAGGCACATCCATGCATATATGGACTCCCAAAGATACATAAGGAAGGGGCACCACTAAGACCTATAGTCAGCAGCATCAACTCTGTAACATACAAGGTGGCAAAATACCTAGCCAAAATCTTAGGACCATTGGTGGGAAGTTCTAACCATTATATCCAGAACTCTCAGGATTTCGCCAACAAGATTGAATATAACGTACTCGGTGCAGAAGAAACTATGGTGTCCTATGATGTGACATGGTGAGAAAACGGCTAGGCCAAGACAGCACTCTTACCAGCAGAACTGATCTCAACCCAGAACAGGTGTGTTCCTTAGGACTTGTGCCTGAATACCACCTATTTCAAATACAGGGATAAGTTCTATAAGCAAAAACACGGATGTGCTAGGGATCTCCAGTTTCACCCATTGTAGCCAACCTTTACATGGAGGAGGTAGAAAAACTGGCGCTTAATACCTTAAGGGCATAGCAACCAGCCACTGGTTCAGATATGTGGATGACACCGGGTTAAAATCCACCAGAAGGAAGTAAAGCTTTCACAGAACACATTAATGCAGTAGACCAAAACATCAAATTTACAAGGGAAGAGGTACAAAACAACAAACTGGTTTCTTGGACTGCTTGGTAGAAGTCAGGGAGAATGGTAAACTGGAAGTAGAGGTTTACAGAAAACCAACACACAAGGTCAGTATATAATGTTTGACTCCCACCACCCTTTAGATCACAAGCTGGGTGTCATCAGAACCCTGCAACACAGAGCCGAGAACATCCCCACTAGCACAGAGGCGAAAGTTAAAAGAAATTAAACATCTCAGAGGAGCCCTTAAAACTTGTGGATATCCA
Source organism: Hymenochirus boettgeri (assembly GCA_019447015.1). NCBI lineage: Eukaryota > Metazoa > Chordata > Amphibia > Anura > Pipidae > Hymenochirus > Hymenochirus boettgeri. The sequence goes on from CM033475.1 coordinate 160,722,413, forward strand.
GGCTGGGCCTTTGTCAAAAGAAGAAGAAGGAAAGAAAAGAACACGAATACCAACAGTGAAGGGGAAAAGCAAGACAAAAGAAAGAACATGGTCATCCCATGTGTAGCAGGGGTCTCCGAGAAACTAAGAAGAGTTTTCAAAAAACACCCTATCCCTGTCTGCTTTAAACCGAGCAACACACTGAGGCAGCAATTGGTACATCCGAAAGACCCAATACAGAAACACAAGCGGCAAAAGCGACATCATATAAGCAGTGCAGTGAAGAATGCTCTGATTTGTATGTGGGGGAGACCAAACAACAACTGCATCAACGTATGGCCCAGCACAGAAGAGCCAATTCCTCGGGTCAGGACCGCAGCCATGTACCTGCATCTTAAGGATAAAGAACATACCTTTGAAGATTGTAATGTTAACATATTGGCAAAGGAACGTGACTGGTTCAAGAGAGGTGTTAAGGAGGCCATTTATGTGATTTATGTGGGGGGGGTTCGACACCATCTGTCTGCCATGTACAATGCTGTTTTGACACCTTACTCTGGGCATTCCTATAACCCCTCTTAGCCACTATCCAATCATGCCCTTAACACTTGGCTTTGATATGCTAATTGGAATTTTCTAGGGTACATAATTGCCACAGATTCTTGTACAAGTCATTCTGAATTGAGAAAGCCAGTCGGATGACTAGCGAAATGTCTTCAAGAACTAAACTTCAAGTCCAATTGATCTAATTGAATACAACAAATATACCATGACCTGGATGAATGAGAACCTTCACAAGCTTACTGGTATTAATGCATATAGATCTTGTTGATCCAGGGATACTTTACAATTGCCATTTGGAGTCAGGAAGGAATTTTTTCCCCCTTTTTAGCTGGGGTTTTTTGCCTTCCTCTGGATCAACTGTTAGGTAGGGTTAAAAAAAAAAAAAGAGGGTGAATAGGTTGGACTTGATGGACATATGTCTTTATTCAACCTTAATTACTATGTTACTATGCTACTACTATATTACTATGGTAAGACCTTTAGTGTTTTCCACTCTGAAATTAGCTCCACTCCTCGCCCCCTCCCTGTGGGGGTCCCGCAAGGCCCAGTAATCTGTCCTTTTCTTTTCTCCATCTACACCTATGGCCTTGGACAACTCATTAGTTAATTTGGGTTCCAGTATCACCTGTATGCGGACGATACCCTAATTTACATCTCTGCCCCAGATCTCCCCACGCTGACATCCCCGGTCGCCAACTGCCTTAGTGCCTTCATGTCCTCCCACTTCCTAAAACTAAACATGAACAAGACTGAACATGTCCTTTTCCCACCCTCACGATCTGTCCCCCTCCCTAGTCTTACTATTAATATTAACAACACATCCATATCCCCATTTAATCATGTCCGCTGCCTAGGAATAATGCTAGTTTCTGATCTTTCCTTCAAACCTCATGTCAATTCGCTTGCCAACTCCTGTCGGCTCCAACTCCAAAACATCTCCCTCATTCGACCCTTCCCCTCGAAGGAAGCTACAAAAATCCTGGTCCATGCCCTAATCATATCCCGGCTAGACTACTGCAACACACTCCAGTGTGGTTTACCAAACAACTGCCTGGCACCGCTTCAATCCATTCTCAACTCTGCTGCCCAACTCATTCATTTTTCTTCTCACTTCTCTAATGCCTCTCCTCTCTGTCAGTCCCTCCACTGTTGCCCATCACGCAAAGGATCCAGGTCAAACTGCTTACCTTATCCTATGAAGCACTATCCAACACAGCCCCTCCATATATCTCAGAGCTGGTCCTGCGATACCTTCCCAGGCACAATCTCCGCTGCGCAAACGATACCCTACTCTCATCCACCCTGGTCACCTCTTCCCATGACCGCATTCAGGACTTTACTCGTGCTGCCCTTCTACTCCGGAACTCTCTTCCTCCGTCTGTCCGTCACTCCCTATCCCTTAACACCTTCCAACGTAACCTTAAAACCCATCTCTTTAGGCTACCATATAACCCGGACTAAACATTTCCCCTCTCACTACCCAACATGATCCAACCCAACTTTCACGCTCCACTGCCAATCTATTTTACATTATCTAGTCTGTAAGCTCTTTGGGCAGGGTCCTGTTTCCTATTGTATCACGGTATTGCTGTAAAAAACTCCACACTCTGTTTACTTATATTATGTATTACCTGTGTATGACTATGTAATTGTAAAGCACCACAGAAGATGTTGGAGCTATTTAAATCAATAATAATAATAATGTGTTGTATGTTTCAAAATGTGTTGTTTACATGTTGAAAATGTGGTATTTACACATTTTTTGCTGGAAACAAAAGCAAAAAAAAGACAATAAAAACACCTATTTTGTATTGTTTCAGGTTTGGTAATGCACACTAGCTGGAAACTAAACTGTAGGGTAATAAGTAGCTTTCAAAGTCTTATCAGGGACTTCCATCTTGGTGTGGACACATCTGTATAGAAATAGTGAATACTGGGGTCAGGGGGTGTTACTCTTTGAAGGCTACATGGGTGGGGATTGTACTGACAACAACATGGAAGCCTTCTTAGTTACAGAATCTATTACTTACATCAAGCGTACCCAACCTGGCCTAAGCTGGGGGCCTCTCTAGCGCACCCCATGCTTTGAGCAGGCTGCAGGGAGTAGCTCCATCCCCTTCGCGCCCAGTTGCGCCCACGACACCCCCCTTACCCAGGTGTTCTGGGGAGATACAATTTCACATTAGCATGAAAAAAATTAAAGGGGAACTGTGGTCTCCAAATAAGTTTCCTACCTTTAAAACGAGCCATCAACCCCTCTCTACGTGCTCCACAGCCCAAGATATAAAGAAATGACTGACCAGAAAGTTAATGGGTGGGAGGCTGACATGTGACATTCCTAAGGCTTCTCCTACATAGTGCCGCTGGCGAGCACAGCCTCAGACTCCCTCAGTGTGTGAGGGAAACAGGAAGTCCCTCCTCCTCTCTGCTGTGTGAAGGACCTGCAGCTGCAGAGAAGGTAAGGGAATCTACAGCCCTTCTCTCTCACTGTGTGAAAACAGCTTTTTCAGGCAGAGTTCTCACTCTGCCTGAAAAGGCTGTTTCCACAGAGTTTTGGGGAGGGGGGTCAGAGTGGCCCACAGCACCTGTGAGCGGATGGGGCTTAGGCACCCATGAGTGGGTGGGGCTTAGGCACCCATGAGTGGGTGGGGCCACATGGGGCTGTAAGGGAATGGGCCAAGGGGGGCCTGCAACTGGAGGGACCATGGGGTCCATGAGGGGGAGGGACCAGGGGGGCTGCAAAGGGGAGGAGACACAGGGCAGATTGACCAACAGGTTTCAGAGCAGGAAGCAGGAAGTGCAGGGGACCTGGTGATGCTGCTGCCATATCACACACAAAAATGTAAATATCTTCAAAACTATGTAAAATTAACAATGGAAATAACTTGCAAAAACTTGACAGGAGAGCAATTCCTATCAATTTACCTTAAGTCATATTTGTACCACAGTTCCTCTTTAAGATTAAAAGCTCTCCTTTAACAAACATTGAGAATTAAATAAGGTTAGTGAACTAGAATAAGAAAACAAAGATAGCAACAAAAAAGAAAGGAAATCTGATCATGTGTATAAACGGGCCAGCTACATACACACTTAGGGGCATATTTATAAAGGAACGATGTTAGCGCAAAAAAATTACCACCGCACATCGCGGCCGCGAAAATAGCGCTATCGCCGTATTTATAATGGCGAGCGCTATTCCCGCGATACCTATCGCGGCCGCGATGTGCTGCGGTAATTTTAAGCCCCTCAACGGCGATACTATATAGTATCGCCGCGAAGGGACTTAAAATCCCTTCCCGACGCCGCTCCTAAGGGGGCGGGGCATACGCCCACCCCGCCCACACCCCCCGCGCGCGCCGGCGACCACCCGCCGCCGCCGCCGCTTCCCAGCAGCCCCTCCCAACCCGTTCCCCGTTCGCGGCAATCTCGGAACGGGAGGCTAGAAGGGCCGCACAGGGTCGCGACCACCCGCCGCCACCGCCGCCCCCTCCGCCGCAACCCCCGCCCCCCCCCCCGGCCGCTCCCGGGAGGGGACGGGAGGGAGCCGCTGGGGGGGTGGAGGCTCCCTCCACGGGGCCCTGATAAGGGCCTTTGGGGCTTAGGGGGTCCCGCAGCCCGAACCGGACCCCCCTCCCCGGCCCTTATAAGGGCCCTTGCGGCAATGACAAGTGCCTTTGGCGGGGTCCCGCGCTGAAACCGGGACCCCCAGTGCGGCTCTTAAAAGACCCTTCTTTCTTCCAGTCCCGCGACACCAGCTCCGCCGAGGCCACCGACCCCCGAGAGGTACCCCTGCGGCCGCCAGGGGTACCCCCGGCGGGCGCCGGCGACCTCAACGAAGCCGATGTTGCCGGCGTCTTGATCCGACGCGACGTCTTCGGGCTGGCGACACCAACCCCACTTTTGCAGAAATCCATAATCCGTTTCTGATTGGTCAATTTTTAATACTTGCTTTACATTAACCAATCAGATTTCTGGAACTTTGCGCTGCCGCCGCGGGGTGTGGGCGGGGTGGGCGTGTCTCCCGGGGCGGGTGCGACACCACGCCCGGGTTGCCTGCCCATCCCCGCCGCGGGAGGTTAGTATCGGCTGACTTCGCCTCCTTCAAGGTGGCGAAGTAAAACAGCCGATACTAGCCGACGAACAGTACCGTACCGCCGCTTTATAATAGAAGCGCGGTAACGGTAAGTATCGGCGCGAAAGGTTAACGCTTCGTTAACTTTTCGCGGCGTTTTCGGGCCTTTATAAATCGCGGTAAACGCGATTTATGCGTTAATGCCCGCGAAAACGGCCGCGAAAAGTTAACGAACCTTTATAATATGCCCCTTAGCAAAGCAAGAGAGCAATGATAGTAACATATAGAAAACATGCAACACCAATATACTTTTTATTTTGGTTCTTCTTTAAAGAGCAATGTTTTTGCTTGTTTTCTGCTTTACAAGGAGTAATGTAAAGGAGGAGAAAAATACATTTGTTAATATTATTTACACACTTGCATACTAGACTAGGCCATAGACTTAAGAAGGGAACACGAGAGACAAAGGCTCATAGGGAATGAAGCATGGACAGGAAACAAGGGAGCTTAATGGAGTGTTACACACTTTGCAGTTTATTGAGAGTGGTAGACTCTAACAGTATTAGAAGGGGGGGGGGGGGTAAAGTTACCAAAGGTACTGTGCTCCCTCTCTGTGTAAATAAACTTTTTTTTTTTTACTGATTTCTTATAATCCTACCTACATATCATTTTCATTTCATATAATCTTACTCCACATGTAAGGTGTTTTTAAAACTTAAAGGGTATGTAAACTGAAAAAAAGTATAATCTATAAATAAATAGATGTGAATAGCACATAATCCGAGGTATATGTGTTGCTGCAAACCTTTAATCTAGTACTTGTTTTGCTCAGCCTAACTGTCCCCTGTTCCACTCTTAGCCCCTTTATTGATGCCTCCTTTATCAGGCCAGATTATCTGTAGGGGCAACATGCTAAGTAATCACTATAAGCCAGAGATGGAATTTCCCACCCTGCAATTCACAAATACTGGTCCTGATATTACATTAAAAATCTTTACCGCAGATGTGCCATAAAATTAACATTCTATGAGAGATGGGATCCGGGTCGAAATTTGATACAAAATAAAAAATCGCTCCAAATTCCCGAATTGAAGTTCTTTTTATTTTATTTTTTATAGCTACCAGCTTTTTCATGAACAAATTTAAACTAGTAGTCAGTTTATTCCCTTAAACCTCTTACATATACCAGAGCTGTGTTACAGTTTTCCACAATATATAAATATATATTAACTGAAATGATCACCCTACAAAAAAAATCCCTTCTTAAAGGACAACAATATCAAAAAAAATAACATTACCCCCATTACATGTCCACACTTCCAGCAGCTGAAATCACTTACTCACATTTACAGACGTGCTGCCCTCCCTTAGATATCTTAATATAATATAGACCTGCTCATACTAATTATAAATCTTTACGTCAGTTCAGATATCTTACCCAACAGTATATAACATACTTTAGCGGGTAGTGCCCCAGTTCGCGCTCTTTTTAACTTGCAGGCACAGTATCATCATACTGACGATTTTATCAATACTACATCAATCCTAACGTAAGGCATAATCGATATCACAATAAGTCCATAGTAGTTCACTTCAGACTTCTGAAAAATGACATTATCTTTGGATGTCCTAACTCTTAAATACTATATAAAAAAAACCCCTAAAAACACCTTAAACACACAAACAACATTAGTGATGCTCGGTGATGCTATTATATCGCACACATCTCATGTTCCTGAACATGTATTATCAACACATTCCATATTGTATATACAAAACATGGACTCATTACCAATCTACCCGCATACAATATGTCTGCAGTGTAGATATCCGTGGGATCCCAACACTACTTATGTTCGTCCGAACCTTATTTGCTCATCTTAGTAATGGTCACACAATCTGTTATACGGAGTATCTGACATTATCATATTCCGGGTGTGTCGAGGCTTAATATTTTTATCCGCTTTCACTTCTATCTTATTTTAATCAGCTGAACTTATACAAGCCTCAAGCAGTACTTACTTAGTGTGGCTTGTGCCAGTATCAACACTATTACATTACATAGGTACGTTTCCAGTAGTCGTTATTTGACCAACACAACCCCCGTAACGTTACAATGACCCGTACAAGTTCCCACCCGCTTATTCAGGATTCTTCATTACAGACAATACATTCCCACACTTATCCTTTCTGTGTCCATGTGTAGCTACAGCCATACAATATCTCGGCCTAGAAATGGTGCTCGTGTCCTTAGACGCGATCACATTAGTTCCTCCATTGAAACCAACCGACGTACGTTTCGTCACTAACACTTGACTTCGTCAGGGCGTAATATCTACCGTGTCCGCCTCCTTTTTATCATGTGTCTCGCTGAGCTCCGCCTTTCACCTACTCAAAGTGCCATAATTAGTGTAGTAATTGTGCAGTACCTTATATAATATAGTAGAGGAGAACATCACCCTTTCACATTAAATCACCTAATCATTATCAATTCTTAGTTATCCATCCTTAATAGGTTTAGATCTTATACGCTTGGGATTTATGCATTACACAGCTTCACATACCTGAAGATTTTTGTATTACCTCTGTAGATGTCATTTCTTATTGGTCTAGTTATTTATATAGAGCGAATCTCATTGATAGTATTTAGCTCATTATTTATATGTAAATTATATAGTTGAAGTTAAAACTTTTTTCCCCCTCCCCATAAGGGACAATTATATACAAGAAACATTTGAAATTATTGTCTTCATTCAGACCATTGGGTCTCAATGTCCCCATTAGGTAAATCCACCTTAGCTCTCTTTGGAGGAGGAGTTTCTCTAAATTTCCCCCTCTTATTCCTAAGGACACTTTCTCCATCTCACCGAATTCTATAACATTAGGATTTCCTCCGTGTTTTTGTATTACATGTTTTGCAACACTACTCCTGTTTTCCTCTTTATTAATAATTGCTCTAACATGTTCTTGGATTCTCATTGACAATGTCCTTTTTGTTTTCCCAATATAGGATTTTCCATATATGATTATGTATATAATATTCATTGATTGGCATGTTATTAATTGTTTTACCTCGTACTTTTTCCCCCATTTATTGGTAAAGTCTTTCCTTTGGGAGTTGTACATACAGACACTACATTTACCACATCTCCTGTTTCCTCTTGTTTTTTCTATTCCTAACCATCCTTCTATTGAGACATTGGGGCATATTTATAAAAGAGCGAAAAGTAGCAAAATGTTTTCGCATTCGCTTTTCGCATGGGTTTTCGCCAAAAAGACAGTTAACGCTATTTATAAAGGTAGCGTTAACGAATGGCGAAACCGTTTCCGCGAGCTATCGCTAAACCCTTTTCGCCTTACTTCGCAATGGTAATTTTAGCGAAAAGGGAGCGAAAAGGCAAAACGCGATTTATAAAAGAGCGAAAGGTGGTTTGCGTTAAAAAGAGCGAAAAATTAGCGCGACCCTGAAGGTGGTGAAAAGTCATTGTTTGAGCGAAAAGGCATTATAATGGGTAATATGCCTTGAAAAAGCGAACGCGCATTAGAAGGGCGATCGCACATTAGAATGAAATATGCTTTGGAAAAGCGACATTAGAAAGGCGAACGCACATTAGAAAGGCGAATGCGCATTAGAAAGGCAAACGCACATTAGAAAGGCGACCGCACATTAGAAAGGCGAACGCACATTAGAAAGGCGAACGCGCATTATAATGGAATATGCCTTGGAAAAGCGAACGCACATTAGAAAGACGAACGCACATTAGAAAGGCGACCGCGCATTATAATGGAATATGCCTTGGAAAAGTGAACGCACATTAGAAAGGCGACCGCGCATTATAATGGAATATGCCTTGGAAAAGCGATCGCGCATTAGAAAGGCGAACGTGCAGTGCAAAAGAATATTGTATTCCAATTGAGAAATTCTAAAAAGATTGACTAAATAAGACATGGCTGACTTCTTGGTAAATGTGAGGTGGCCATTTTGAACTTGACATCATTTTCTAGTGGGCTTTTCTGGTTTTGAATGGTTTTCGCAATGCAGTCTTCTTAGATGCGTATACTTTTCGCTCTTTATCGCGTCCGTTCGCCTTTTTCAGCCGCGAAGTGTGTTTTTTTCGCTTTTTTATAAATAAGGCGAAACGAAGCCCCAAATGGCGCTATTTTCGTTGCGATGTGCTGCGCTAATTATTTGGCGAAAAAGACAATCCTTTATAAATATGCCCCATTGTTTCCTTCATTTTGGAAATGACTTGTGCATAACATATCTTAGAGCTGGGGCTCTATGATGGTCAATGATGGTCTTTTACCTACATTTAAGTCTGGATCTTCTGCTAGTAGATACCAATATTTGTTTAAGGTGTTTTTTAATTGTTCCCATTGTGAGTTAAACTTAGTGATTATCCGTATGGGCCCTTCTTTTTTCTCTCCCATTTTGGGATCTTTGAGTAAATCTAATCTGTTTTTCTTTGTTGCTTTTGTCACCAGGGCTGGTTTATATCACCTCTGAATGAATTGTTTAGCCATTACTTCAGCTTGGTCCTCAAAGTCTATTGTTTTAGAGCAGTTCCTTCTTATGCATAAAAATTGATCTCTGGGAATGGCTTTAATTGTTTAATATGGGTGATGACTGTCTGCATGCAACACCAAGTTAACTGCTGTGGGTTTTGTATATGTCTTACTTTCTATATGTTCACCATCTATTTGAATCAATAAATCTAGGAACTCTATCTGATGTTTATCGTATTTAAGTGTCAATTTTATGTTCAAGTTGTTATAATTAAGTGCTTCAATAAACATCTCTAGATCTTCACTGGTTCCATTCCATAACATAAATATGTCATCCACATACCTTATCCACATGAGTACTTTGTCTTTACATTTCTTTTCTGTGCATACCTGTTGGACTATCGACATCTCCCACTTACCCAGGTGTAAACCTGCGTATGTCGGCGCACACGAAGCGCCCATTGCAGTTCCTCTTTGTTGTTGAAAGTACTGTCCATCAAAAACAAATATGTTGTTACACAAAATAATTTCCAGTAATTCACATACAAATATTGAATGTCTATTATATTCTTTACCTTTTGTTTCCAGGAATGATTTTACTGCCTGGATTCCAATTTGATGGGGAATTGACGAATATAGACTTTCTACATCCATGGTAACCAGTATCATATGCGGAGTGGTTATTATTCCTTCCAGTCTTTGTAGTACATCTCGTGTATCTCTCACATACGACGGGAGGGTAAATAAGAATGGTCTCAATATAAAATCTACATATTTACTTCCTCCTTCAGTAGGTCCTTCTATGCCCGAGACTATTGGTCTTCCTGGAGGTGGTTTACTATCTTTATGAATTTTCGGTATATGGTAAAATGTTGGTATTTTTGCTTCCTTGTTATAGATGACATTATATTCTTGATTATTAATCAGCCCTTCTTCTTATGCCATGTCTACCAATGCTTTAATCTTTATTTGGATTCTCGAAAGGGGGTTTTCTTTTAGTAATAAATACTGATCTTTATCTCTTAGTTGTCTGAGAGCTTCTCTCTTATAATCTTCCTTCTTCATAATTACTACATTACCCCCTTTATCAGCATTCTTAATTTCTATTGTATTTAGCGCTGTAAGTTTTTTTTAAGCTGCTCTCTCTTCTTTTGTTATGTTATCTATGCTTTGTGTTGTTTTCATCTTCAACATATCTTTTTCCATCCTATCCAAAAACATTTTAATATGTGGGAATTGAGTGAGAGGGGAAAAAAATGTCCAATTTGGTTTAAGTGTAGAATAACCTATATGTCTTTCTCTTCCTGCTATTTGTGACCCTTCTATTGATATATCATTGGAATACGTGTTCTGCAGGTCTTCTAAGATGTGTAAAGATCTTTTATCATGAATGTCCTTTTTCTGAATTTTTTCCCGATCTTTAAATATTTTGCTAAGAGTTAATTTTCTAGCAAACAGATGAAGATCTTTGATCACTTCAAATTTGTCCAGATTATTAGTGGGGACGAACGATAACCCTTTGCTTAGTAAACTTAAGCTGGCTTCATCAAGGGTTTCATCTGATAAGTTCATTATTTGTAAACTGTTATCTGTTACCTGCGAGTTCTTCTGCTGTTCCATCCCCTCTTGTATCCACATTTCTCTCAATCTCGTAATTGCGGTTGGTATTTTTCTGAATTTCTTCCCCCCTCTACTCTTCCTCTTCCCAGGTCTCTCTCTGTCATGTTTTTGGACGTAGGGTTGTCTTGGGAGTTCAACTCTTGATCTAAAAAAGGAATGTTATTAGATTGCTTTTGGTTGTTAAAGGTATATACTGTTCCTTGTTTGAAATCATTTGTACCTCTTATGAACTTCTTAGTCTTCCATGCTTTAATTTCATTCTGTAGCTTATCCATATCTTTTCTCAACTTTTCATTTAATACTGTAAATTTCTCTATGTTACATTCTTTGTCAACTGTGGACTTGATGTCTAGTATTTCTTGTCCCACTTTTTCAAATATTGTCTTACCAACAATTCCATTAATTTTAATGAACATTCAGAGATTATTTTGTTCCATTCTATTAAGAACGTGCCATCATCGTTGTGCATTATGTTTTTACCTGGTTTAATTCTCAGTCTCAACCCTCTCGGGATTATTTCTGCCTTCCTATAATTTGATAGGCTGGAAATTTCCCATTTTAATCGAAATTGTTTAAGAATTAATTTTTTATATTTTTTCGTATTTGTACTCCACTCATCTGGACCTCCAGAACTGGAAGAGCTACTGCTTGAACTTAATACATCTGATAAATCAGAATCCCAATTTAGATCGTTAAGTGTAAATGCCATTCTTATTTGTTTATCAATAGCTTACAACCTTTTCCTGGTAATTATACAGCGTATTAGATTATAGTGTGCACGGTCTATAACAATGAGCTTAATATTATAAACAACAAACAGAAAAATGTAGCTACAAAGGCTACCAAATATATTAATATAATATAGACCTGCTCATACTAATTATAAATCTTTACGTCAGTTCAGATATCTTACCCTCCCTTAGATATCACACAGCAAAGATGAGTGCTAACAGCCCGCCTCCTAGACGGCCCAGGGCCATCGTTAACATATCACTTGTCATTGGCTGGTGAGAATGTCTGTTACAACCTCTCTCCTCCTCCTCTGCCAGTCAAACAATCTTGAACTGTTCGGTTGCTAGGATGTACAGCCTACATAATCAAGCTGAACAAGGGTGGGTGAAGGAGTGTTTTTTCGCATGCTAGCTTTGAATGACAGTTACAGGAAGACAGAATCGTTACGCCCCCTTCACAGAATGGCTAATTGAAGGCAGAGAGAAGCTCGAAATCAGGAAAAAAATTTATGGGGAGAGCTGCACACCTTTGCTCTTTTTAAAGCAATTTTAAAAAAAATAATGCTTTGAGGCAATACAGTTATCGTTTAACCCTTTCCCTGCCACAGATCGTATATTCACGATCTGTGCAGTGTATACTCAAACTGCCACAGATCGTGAATATACGATCTGTGGCTTCCCCCCTCCCAAAATTTTTTTCCCCCCTGCTAGGGGCCATCGGGGGGCAGCATTCAACTGCCCCCCTAGCCCCCTCGATCCCCCCTCGGTTTGGTCTAAATCCGAGGGGGGGATCGGGAGATATCCCTACCTTTGAGATGCATCAGCCGGTCCCACGTGGAGAAGTAGAGGAGATCCGTTTTCGTTCCGGAAAGGGAGACCCCGGTGAAGCAGGAAGCTGAGTGATGTCACCGGGGTCTCCCTAAGAGAGGTAAGATGCTGCCCCTGGTGGTCCAGTGGAGGTACTGCAGCATGATCTATGGAGATCATGCTGCAGTCCCTAAGTATAGTAAAAGCTGTCAAGCTGAGAGCTTTTACTATACATTTGTGAATGGAACTCAAAGTTCCATTCACAAATAGGATTTTTTCTAAGTCTTTGCTACTTAGCGAAGACTTAGAAAAAAAATGGGGACAGAGATCAAAATTTGGTGATCACTTCTGATCACTAAATTATTGATCTTTGCCAATGAATGAAAAATCACTTCCTGGAAAATGATTTCCGGGAAGTGATTTTTCCGATCGGATTTCGAATTGGAAAACGGGCATTTATGCCCGTATTCCAAGTTCGGTATCATTCCCTAAGATGATTTGATGATCATCTTTGGGAATGATCCCCCAAAAAAAGGGGAAATGCACACAAAAAAAATCTTAAAGTGATACACACACCTTTTTTTTTTTTTTTACCCTAAAACTATAAATTAGCAAAAAACTTTGTCTTCTCCAAGCTTCCCAATGTCCCCGGTGATATCGGTAAAGTAAACGCGTATCATTTATTTGTTGGATTTCAAGGGAAACTAAGCCTATTTTAGTAGGAAATTTTGCAGAGGTACCAAAAAAAGACCGTATTGATTTTTTAGGATCAATAAAGTGTGCAAAAACTTGTGTGACTCTCCGTACTTACTGGTTTTCCACTAAAAGGGGGAGTGGGGATAGGGGTGGGGGAGTGGGTTGTGGCGTTTTTTAATTTTTTCTTGTAATTGCAATTGCGCATGGATCCCATTTGAGCTAGTTGGTGGCCCCGTCTCTGTTTGCACCCACCCTTATGGCATACCGTTTGATTCAGGACATGTGGGAGATTGCCGTTTAGTGGGTTTTTTACTTGCCAAGTGGGTTTAGGTAGGATTTCAACCATTGAGTCCTCTTATTTTATTTTTCCACAAAATCTCCTAAAAGCACGGAGTTCTATGGATAACAGCGCCTCGGAATTCTTCATGTATATGTTTAAAAACCCCGAAAGCTGATACCACCCACGTAGCTGAAGGTGTGTAGCTTCCAAAAATATATAGTTTGTGGGGGGTATTTCCAAGTTGATTAGGCTGTTCAAATTACAGAACACTTTGATTTTTTTCTTGTAATTGGACTTGTGCATGCGTCCAATTTGAGCTAGTTGGTGGCCCCGTTTCTGTTTGCACCCACCCTTATGGCATACCATTTGATTCAGGACATGTGAGAGATTGCCGTTTAGTGGGTTTTTTACTTGCCGAGTGGGTTTAGGTAGGATTTCAACCATTGAGTCCTCTTATTTTATTTTTTCACAAAATCTCCTAAAAGCACGGAGTTCTATGGATAACAGCGCCTGGAATTCTTCATGTATATACGAAAGCATGATACCACCACGTAGCTGAAGGTGTGTAGCTTCCAAAAATATATAGTTTGTGGGGGGTATTTCCAAGTTGATTAGGCTGTTCAAATTACAGAACACTTTGATTTTTTTCTTGTAATTGGACTTGTGCATGCGTCCAATTTGAGCTAGTTGGTGGCCCCGTTTCTGTTTGCACCCACCCTTATGGCATACCAAAAGGTAGAAATCATGCCAAAATCCCAAGTAATGAAAAAAAAGTTACCAATATCAATCTCCCAAATGTTCTGAATCAAACGGTATGCCCTATGTATGGTTACACACGCAGACGTGGAATCAACTAGCCACAAAGTGAGCCAATGAACAGTGGCCCAATTACAGCAACTTTTCAGTTTGTCGATAAAAACACCCCTCTATATTAGAAATACCCCCAAAACTATATATTCTTGGACTCTACACACCTCAGCTACACAATGGTGTGATTCTTTTATGCATACCACCAATGGTGTGGGTGCAGTTTTGTGTACAATTTCGCTTTCTTACCAGATTTTCAGAAAATTTATAAAAATACAATTCAAGTAAAAATCATGGCAAATTTCCATGTCATGTAAAAAAAACTTGTCAATTATCAATCTTCCAAATGCCCTGAATCAAACGGTATGCCATATGCGTGGATGCACACAGGGACGTGGCCACCAACTAGCTCAAATGGGACGCATGCACCAGTGTAATTACAAGAAAAATATCAAAGTGCTCTGTAATTTCAAACAGCCCCAAAACTTTGAAATGCCCCCGCAAATAAACCCCCCCCACTAAATATCAATCTCCCACATTTCTGAATCAAACGGTATGCCATATGGTGGATGCACACAGAGACGTGGCCACCAACTAGCTCAAAACGGGACGCATGCACAAATGCAATTACAAGAAAGAATCAAAGTGCTCTGTAATTTGAACAGCCTACACTTTTTAAGAAAACAGTCCCGAAACTGGAAATTCTCCCCACAAACTATATATTTTTGGAAGCTACACACCTTCAGCTACGTGATGGTATCATGCTTTCGTATTTACATGAAGAATCCAGGCGCGTTATCCATAGAACTCCGTGCTTTTAGGAGATTTTGTGAAAAAATAAAATAAGAGGACTCAATGGTGAAATCCTACCTAAATCCACTGCAAGTAAAAAACCCACTAAACGGCAATCTCCCACATGTCCTGAATCAAATGGTATGCCATAAGGGTGGGTGCAAACAGAAACGGGGCCACCAACTAGCTCAAATTGGACGCATGCACAGTCCAATTACAAGAAAAAATCAAAGTGTTCTGTAATTTGAACAGCCTAATCCAACTTGGAAATCCCAACCAACTATATATTGTTTCAGATGCACGCGCATCCCGCAGGGGTCCTACACACCCCTACCATGTATATGTGGTATCACGTATATGCTTTCGTATTTATGATGAGTCTTTATTACTCAGGCCAGCCAGTTTGGACACATAGAACTCCGGCTTCGAGATTTTGTGAAAAAATAAAATACGGCGAACTCAATGTGTGATTTTAATCACCCTCACCTAAACCCACTCGGCAGTAAAAAAAACCCACTAAACGGCAATACTCCCACATGTCCTGAATCAAACGGATAAATTGAATGCCCCTTCGACGGCGATTACTATATAGTATCGCCGCGAAGGGGACTTAAAATCCCTTCCCGACGCCGCTCCTAAGGGGGCGGGGCATACGCACCACCGCCACACCCCCCGCGGCGGCAGCGGCGGACCACCGCCGCCGCCGCCGCTTCCAGCAAGCACCCTCCCAACCCGTTCCCCGTTCGCGGCAATCTGAACGGAGGGGCGGGAGGTAGAAGGGGCCGCAGCAGGTGTCGCGACCACGCCGCGCACCCCCTCCCCGGCAACCCCTCCAAGCCCCCCCCCCGGCCGCTCCCGGGGATGGGGAGCGGGAGGAGCCGGGGGGGTGGAGGCTCCCTCCAGCGGGGCCCTGATAAGGGCCTTGGGCTTAGGGGGTCCCGCAGCCCGCACAGGACCCCCTCCCCGGCCCTTATAAGGGCCCTTGCGGCATGAAACAATGCCTTGGCGGGGCGGGTCCCGCAGCTGAAACCGGGACCCCCAGTGGGGCTTCTTAAAAGAGCCCTTCTTTCTTCAGTCCCGGGACCACCAGCTCCGCCGAGGCCACCGACCCCCGAGAGGGTACCCCTGCGGCGCCGCCAGGGGTACCCCCGGCGGGCGCCGGCGACCTCAACGAAGCCGATGTGCCGGCGTCTTGATCCGACGCCGGACGTCTTCGGTGGCGACACACAACCCCACTTTTGCAGAAATCCATAATCCGTTTCTGATTGGTCAATTTTAATACTTGCTTGTACATTAAACCAATCAGATTTCTGGAACTTTGCGCCTGCCGCCGCGGGGGGTGTGGGCGGGGTGGGGTGTCTCCGGGGGCGGGATGGGTGCGACCACCCGCCGCGGGTTGCCTGCCCATCCCCGCCGCGGAGGTTAGTATGGCGGGACTTCGCCCCTTCAAGGTGGCGAAGTAAAACAGCCGATACTAGCCGAGCGAAACCAGTGTACCGCGCCGCTTTATAAATAGAGCGGCGGTAACAGGTTAAGTATCGGCGCGAAAGGTTAACGCTTCGTTACTTTTCGCGGCCGTTTTCGGCCTTTTATAAATCGCTGGTAAACGCGATTTATGTCGTTAATGGCCGCGAAAACGGCCGCGAAAAAGTTAAAGAACCTTTATAAATATGCCCCTTGCAAAGCAGAGAGCAATGATAGTTACATATAGAAAAAATGCAACACCATATACTTTTATTTTGGGTTCTTCTTTAAAGAGCAATGTTTTTGCTTGTTTTTCTCTTTACAAGAGTAATGTAAGGAGAGAAAAAATACATTTGTTAATATTATTTACAAACACTTGCATACTAGACTAGGCCATAACTTAAGAAGGGAACACGAGAGACAAAGGCTCATTAGGGAATGGAAGCATGGACAGGAAACGAAGGGAGCATTAAATGGAGTGTACACACTTTGTAGTTTATTGAGAGTGGTAGTGACTCTACAGTATTAGAAGGGGGGGGGGGGTAAAGTTACCAAAGGTAACTGTGCTCCCTCTCTGTGTAAATAAAACTTTTTTTTTTTTACTGATTTCTTATAATCCTACCTACATTCATTTTCATTCATATAATCTTACTCCCACTGTAAGGTGTTTTAAAACTTAAGGGTATGTAAACTGAAAAAAGTATAAATCTATAAATAAAAGATGTGAATAGCACATAATCCGAGGTATATGTGTGTTGCTGCAAACCTTTAATCTAGTACTTGTTTTGTCAGCCTAACTGCCCCGTTCCACTCTTAGCCCCTTATTGATGCCCCTTTATCAGGCCAGATTATCTGTAGGGCAACATGCTAAGTAATCACTATAAGCCGAGATGGAATTTCCACCCTGCAATTCACAAATACTGGTTTGATATTACATTAAAAAAATCTTACCGCCGAGTGTGCCATAAAATAACATTCTAGAGAGATGGGATCCGGTCGAAATTGGATACAAAATAAAAAATCGCTCCAAATTCCAGAATTGAAGTTCTTTTTTATTTTATTTTTTATAGCTACCAGCTTTTTCATGAACAAATTTAAAACTAGTAGTCAGTTATTCCCTTAAACCTCTTACATATACCCAGCTTGTGTTACAGTTTCCACATATATATAATATAATTAACTGAAATGATCACCCTACAAAAAAATCCCTTCTTAAAGGACACAATATCAAAAAAAATAACATTACCCCCATTACATGTCCACACTTCCAGCAGCTGAAATCACTTACTCACATTTACAGACGTGCTGCCCTCCCTTATATCTAATATAATATAGACCTGTCATTACTAAATAAATCTTACGTCAGTTCAGATATCTTACCCAACAGTATATAACATACTTTAGCGGGTAGTGCCCCAGTTCGCGCTCTTTTTAACTTGCAGGCACAGTATCATCATACTGACGATTTTATCAATACTACATCAATCCTAACGTAAGGCATAATCGATATCACTAAGTCCATAGTAGTTCACTTCAGACTTCTGAAAAGATCATTATCTTGGATGTCCTAACTCTTAAATAATATAAAAAAACCCTAAAAAACACCTTAAACACACAAACAACATTAGTGATGCTCGGTGATGCTATTATTACGCACACATCTCATGTTCTGAACATGTATTATCAACACATTCCATATTGTATATACAAAACATGGACTCATTACCAATCTACCCGCATACAATATGTCTGCAGTGTAGATATCCGGGGATCCCAACACTACTTATGTTCGTCCGAACCTTATTGCTTCATCTTAATAACGGTCACACAAATCTGTTATACGGAGTATCTGACATTATCATATTCCGGTGTGTCGAGGCTTAATATTTTTATCCGCTTTCACTTCTATCTTATTTTAATCAGCTGAACTTATACAAGCCTCAAGCAGTACTTACTTAGTGTGGCTTGTGCCAGTATCAACACTATTACATTACATAGGTACGTTTCCAGTAGTCGTTATTTGACAACACCCCCCGTAACGTTACAATGACCCGTACAAGTTCCCACCCGCTTATTCAGGATTCTTCATTACAGACAATACATTCCCACACTTATCCTTTCTGTGTCCATGTGTAGCTACAGCCATACAATATCTCGGCCTAGAAATGGTGCTCGTGTCCTTAGACGCGTCACATTAGTTCCTCCATTGAAACCAACCGACGTACGTTTCGTCACTAAACACTTGACTTCGTCAGGGGCGGAATATCTACGTGTCCGCCTCCTTTTTATCATGTGTCTCGTGAGCTCGCCTTTCACCTACTCAAAGTGCATAATTAGTGTAGTAATTGTGCTAGAGATTCACTTATATAATATAGTGAGGAGAACATCACCCTTTCACATTAAATCACCTAATCATTATCAATTCTTAGTTATCCATCCTTAATAGGTTTAGATCTTATTACGCTTGGGATTTATGCATTACACGCTTCACATACCTGAAGATTTTTGTATTACCTCTGTAGATGTCATTTCTTATTGGTCTAGTTATTTATATAGAGCGAATCTCATTGATAGTATTTAGCTCATTATATATGTAAATTATATAGTTGAAGTTAAAACTTTTTTCCCCCCCCATAAGGGACAATTATATACAAGAAACATTTGAAATTATTGTCTTCATTCAGACCATTGGTCTCAAGTCCCATTAGGTAAATCCACCTTAGCTTCTCTTTGGAGGAGGAGTTTCTCTAAATTTTCCCTCTTATTCCTAGGACACTTTCTCCATCTCAACTCAAATTCTATAACATTAGGATTTCTTCGTGTTTTTGATTACATGTTTTGCAACACTACTCCTGTTTTCCTCTTTATTATAATTGCTCTAACATGTTCTGGGTTCTCATTGACAATGTCTTTTTGTTTTCCCAATATAGGATTTTCCATATATGATTATTATAATATTCATTGATGGCATGTTATTAATTGTTTTAACTCGTACTTTTTCCCCCATTTTGGTAAAGTCTTTCCTTTGGGAGTTGTACATACGACACTACATTTACCAAATCTCGTTTCCCTCTTGTTTTTTCTATTCCTAACCATCCTTCTATGAGACATTGGGGCATATTATAAAAGAGCGAAAGTTGCAAAATGTTTTCGCATTCGCTTTTCGCATGGTTTTCGCCAAAAAGACAGTTAACGCTATTTATAAGGTAGCGTTACGAATGGCGAAACCGTTTCCGCGAGCTATCGCTAAACCCTTTTCGCCTTACTTCGCAATGGTAATTTTAGGAAAGGGACGAAAAGGCAAAACGCGATTTTATAAAAGAGCGAAAGGTGGTTTGCGTTTAAAAAGAGCGAAAAATTAGCGCGGACCCGAATGGTGAAGATGAAAAGTCATTGTTTGAGCGAAAAAGGCATTATAATGGGTAATTGCCTTGAAAAAGCGAACGCGCATAGAAGGGCGACGTCGCACATTAGAATGAAATATGCTTTGGAAAAGCGACATTAGAAAGGCGAACGCACATTAGAAAGGCGAATGCGCATTAGAAAGGCAAACGCACATTAGAAAGGCGACCGCACATTAAAAGGCGAACGCACATTAGAAAGGCGAACGCGCATTATAATGGAATATGCCTTGGAAAGCGAACGCACATTAGAAAGACGAACGCACATTAGAAAGGCGACCACGCGCAT
This sequence comes from Hymenochirus boettgeri, assembly GCA_019447015.1. Classification (NCBI taxonomy): domain Eukaryota; kingdom Metazoa; phylum Chordata; class Amphibia; order Anura; family Pipidae; genus Hymenochirus; species Hymenochirus boettgeri. The sequence continues at coordinate 160,742,421 of CM033475.1, forward strand.
TATAATGGAATATGCCTTGGAAAAGTGAACGCACATTAGAAAGGCGACACCGCGCATTATAATGGAATATGCCTTGGAAAAGCGATGCGCATTAGAAAGGCGAACGTGCAGTGCAAAAGAATATTGTATTCCAATTGAGAATTCTAAAAAGATTGACTAAAATAAGACATGGCTGACTTCTGGTAAATGTGAGGTGGCCATTTTGAACTTGACATCATTTCTAGTGGGCTTTTCTGGTTTTGAATGGTTTTCGCAATGCAGTCTTCTTAGATGCGTATACTTTTTCGCTCTTTATATCGCGTCCGTTCGCCTTTTTCAGCCGCGAAGTGTGTTTTTTTTCGCTTCTTTTTTATAAATAAGGCGAACGAAGCCCCAAATGGCGCTATTTTCGTTGCGATGTGCTGCGCTAATTATTTGGCGAAAAGACAATCCTTTATTAATAATGCCCCCTGTTTCCTTCATTTTGGAAATGACTTGTGCATAACATATCTTAGAGCTGGGTCTATGATGGTCAATGTGGTCTTTTACCTACATTTAAGTTGGATCTTCTGCTAGTAGATACCAATATTTGTTTAAGGGTTTTTTTAATTGTTCCCATTGTGAGTTAAAAATTAGTGATTATCCGTATGGGCCCTTCTTTTTCTCTCCCATTTTGGGATCTTTGAGTAAATCTAATCTGTTTTTCTTTTTGTTGCTTTGTCACCAGGGCTGGTTATATAATCACCTCTGAATGAATTGTTTAGCCATTACTTCAGCTTGGTCCTCAAAGTCTATTGTTTTAGAGCAGTTCCTTCTTATGCATAAAATTGATCTCTGGGAATGGCTTTAATTGTTTAATATGGGTGATGATGTTGCATGCAAACACCAGTTAACTGCTGTGGGTTTTTGTATATGTCTTACTTTCTATATGTTCACCATCTATTTGAATCAATAAATCTAGGAACTCTATCTGATGTTTATCTTATTAAGTGTCAATTTTATGTTCAGTTGTATAAATTAAGTGCTTCAATAAACATCTCTAGATATCTCACTGGTTCCATTCCATAACATAAATATGTCATCCACATACCTTATCCACATGAGTACTTTGTCTTTACATTTCTTTCTGTGCATACCTGTTGGACTATCGACATCTCCCATTACCCAGGTGTAAACCTGCGTATGTCGGCGCACACGAAGCGCCCATTGCAGTTCTCTTTGTTGTTGAGAAGTACTGTCCATCAAAAACAAATATGTTGTTACACAAAATAATTCCAGTAATTCACATACAAATATTGAATGTCTATTATATTCTTTACCTTTTGTTTCCAGGAATGATTTTTTACTGCCTGTTCCAGATTTGATGGGGAATTGACGAATATAGACTTTCTACATCACATGGTAACCTCAGTTCATATATGCGGAGTGGTATTATTCCTTCCAGTCTTTGTAGTACAATCGTGTATCTCTCACATACGACGGGAGGGTAAATAAGAATGGTCTCAATATAAAATCTACATATTTACTTCCTCCTTCAGTAGGTCCTTCTATGCCCGAGACTATTGGCTTCCTGGAGGTGGTTTACTATCTTTATGAATTTTCGGTATATGGTAAATTGGTATTTTGCTTCCTTGTTATAGATGACATTATATTCTTGATTATTAATCAGCCTTCTTCTTATTGCCATGTCTACCAATGCTTTAATCTTTATTTGGATTCTCGAAAGGGGGGTTTTCTTTAGTAATAAATACTGATCTTTATCTCTAGTTGTCTGAGAGCTTCTCTCTTATAATCTTCCTTCTTCATAATTACTACATTACCCCCTTTATCAGCATTCTTAATTTCTATTGTATTTAGCGCTGTAATTTTTTTTAAGCTGCTCTCTCTTCTTTGTTATGTTATCATGCTTTGTGTTGTTTTCATCTTCAAATATCTTTTCCATCCTATCCAAAAACATTTTAATTGTGGGAATTGAGTGAGAGGGGAAAAAAATGTCCAATTTGGTTTAAGTGTAGAATAACCTATATGTCTTTCTCTTCCTGCTATTTGTGACCCTTCTATTGATATATCATTGGAATACGTGTTCTGCAGGTCTTCTAAGATGTGTAAAGATCTTTTATCATGAATGTCCTTTTTCTGAATTTTTTCCCGATCTTTAAAATTTTGCAAGAGTTATTTTCTAGCAAACAGATGAAGATCTTGATCACTTTCAAATTTGTCCAGATTATTAGTGGGAGAACGATAACCCTTTGCTTAGTAAACTTAAGCTGGCTTCATCAAGGGTTTCATCTGATAAGTTCATTATTTGTAAACTGTTATCTGTTACCTGCGAGTTCTTCTGCTGTTCCATCCCCTCTTGTATCCACATTTCTCTAATCTCTGTAATTGCGGTTGGTATTTTCTGAATTTCTTCCCCCCTCTACTCTTCCTCTTCCCAGGTCTCTCTCTGTCATGTTTTTGGACGTAGGGTGTTTCTTGGGAGTTCAACTCTTGATTAAAAAAGGAATGTTATTAGATTGCTTTTGGTTGTTTAAAGGTATATACTGTTCCTTGTTTGAAATCATTTGTCCTCTTATGAACTTCTTAGTCTTCCATGCTTAATTTCATTCTGTAGCTTATCCATATCTTTTCTCAACTTTTCATTAATACTGTAAATTTCTCTATGTTACATTCTTTGTCAACTGTGGACTTGATGTCTAGTATTTCTTGTCCCACTTTTTCAAATATTGTCTTACCAACAATTCCATTAATTTTAATGAACATTCAGAGATTATTTTGTTCCATTCTTAAGAACGTGCCATCATCGTTGTGCATTATGTTTTTACCTGGTTAATTCTCAGTCTCAACCCTCTCGGGATTATTTCTGCCTTCCTATAATTTGATAGGCTGGAAATTTCCCATTTTAATCGAAATTGTTTAAGAATTAATTTTTTATATTTTTTCGTATTGTACTCCACTCATCTGGACCTCCAGAACTGGAAGAGCTACTGCTTGAACTTAATACATCTGATAAATCAGAATCCCAATTTAGATCGTTAAGTGTAAATGCCATTCTTATTTGTTTATCAATAGCTTACAACCTTTCCTGGAAGTTATTTACAGCGTATTAGATTATAGTGTGCACGGTCTATAAACAATGAGCTTAATATTATAACAACAAACAGAAAAATGTAGCTACAAAGGCTACCAAATATATTAATATAATATAGACCTGCTCATACTAATTATAAATCTTTACGTCAGTTCAGATATCTTACCCTCCCTTAGATATCACACAAGCAAAGATGAGTGCTAACAGCCCGCCTCCTAGACGGCCCAGGGCCATCGTTAACATATCACTTGTCATGGCTGGTGAGAATGTCTGTTACAAACCTCTCTCCTCCTCCTCTGCCAGTCAAACAATCTTGAACTGTTCGGTTGCTAGGATGTACAGCCTACATAATCAAGCTGAACAAGGGTGGGTGAAGGAGTGTTTTTTTTCGCATGCTAGCTTGGAATGACAGTTACAGGAAGACCGAATCGTTACGCCCCCTTACAGAATGGCTAATTGAAGGCAGAGAGAAGCTCGAAATCAGGAAAAAAATTTATGGGGAGAGCTGCACACCTTTGCTCTTTTTAAAGCAATTTAAAAAAATAATAGCTTTGAGGCAATACAGTTATCGTTTAAACCCTTTCCCTGCACAGATCGTAATTCACGATCTGTGCGTGTATACTCAAACTGCCACAGATCGTGAATATACGATCTGTGGCTCCCCCCTCCCAAAATTTTTTTCCCCCCTGCGTAGGGCCATCGGGGGGCAGCATTCAACTGCCCCCCTAGCCCCCTCGATCCCCCCTCGGTTTGGTCTAATCCGAGGGGGGATGGGAGATATCCTACCTTTGAGATGCATCAGAGCGGTCCCACGTGGAGAAGTAGAGGAGATCCGTTTTCGTTCCGGAAAGGGAGACCCCGGTGAAGCAGGAAGCTGAGTGATGTCACCGGGGTCTCCCTAAGAGAGGTATAAGATGCTGCCCCTGGTGGTCCAGTGGAGGTACTGCAGCAGTGATCTATGGAGATCATCTGCAGTCCCTAAGTATAGTAAAAGCTGTCAAGCTGAGAGCTTTTACTATACATTTGTGAATGGAACTCAAAGTTCCATTCACAAATAGGATTTTTTCTAAGTCTTTGCTACTTAGCGAAGACTTAGAAAAAAAATGGGGACAGAGATCAAATATTGGTGATCACTTCTGATCACTAAATTATTGATCTTTGCCAATGAATGAAAAATCACTTCCTGGAAATGATTTCCGGAAGTGATTTTTCCGATCGGATTTCGAATTGGAAAACGGGCATTTATTGCCCGTATTCCAAGTTCGGTATCATTCCCTAAGATGATTTGATGATCATCTTTGGGAATGATCCCCCAAAAAAAGGGGAATGCACACAAAAAAATCTTAAAGTGATACACACACCTTTTTTTTTTTTTTTTACCCTAAAACTATAAATTAGCAAAAAACTTTGTCTTCTCCAAGCTCCCAATGTCCCCGGTGATATCGGTAAAGTAAACGCGTATCATTTATTTGTTGATTTCAAGGGAAACTAAGCCTATTTTAGTAGGAAATTTTGCAGAGGTACCAAAAAAAGACCGTATTGATTTTTAGGATCAATAAAGTGTGCAAAAACTTGTGGACTCTCCGTACTTACTGGTTTTCCACTAAAAGGGGAGTGGGGATAGGGGTGGGGGAGGGGTGGGTTGGGTTTTTAATTTTTTCTTGTAATTGCAATTGCGCATGGATCCCATTTGAGCTAGTTGGTGGGCCCCGTCTCTGTTGCACCCCACCCTTATGGCATACCGTTTGATTCAGGACATGTGGGAGATTGCCGTTTAGTGGGTTTTTACTTGCCAAGTGGGTTTAGGTAGGATTTCAACCATTGAGTCTCTTATCTTATTTATTTTTCCACAAAATCTCCTAAAAGCACGGAGTTCTATGGATAACAGCGCCTGGAATTCTCATGTATATACGAAAGCATGATACACCACGTAGCTGAAGTGTGTAGCTTCCAAAAATATATAGTTTGTGGGGGGTATTTCCAAGTTGATTAGGCTGTTCAAATTACAGAACACTTTGATTTATTTCTTGTAATTGGACTTGTGCATGCGTCCAATTTGAGCTAGTTGGTTGCCCCGTTTCTGTTTGACCCACCCTTATGGCATACCGTTTGATTCAGGACATGTGGGAGATTGCCGTTTAGTGGGTTTTTTTACTTGCCGAGTGGGTTTAGGTAGGATTTCAACCATTGAGTCCTCTTATTTTATTTTTTCACAAATCTCCTAAAAACGGAGTTCTATGGATAACAGCGCCTGGAATTCTTCATGTATATACGAAAGCATGATACCACCACGTAGCTGAAGGTGGTGTAGCTTCCAAAAATATATAGTTTGTGGGGGGTATTTCCAAGTTGATTAGGCTGTTCAAATTACAGAACACTTTGATTTTTTCTTGTAATTGGACTTGTGATGCGTCCAATTTGAGCTAGTTGGTGGCCCCGTTTCTGTTTGCAACCCACCCTTATGGCATTCCGTTTGATTCAGGACATGTGGGAGATTGCCGTTTAGTGGGTTTTTTACTTGCCGAGTGGGTTTAGGTAGGATTTCAACCATTGAGTCCTCTTATTTTATTTTTTTCACAAATCTCCTAAAAGCACGGAGTTCTATGGATAACAGCGCCTGGAATTCTTCATGTATATACGAAGCATGATACTACCACGTAGCTGAAGGTGTGTAGCTTCCAAAATATATAGTTTGTTGGGGTATTTCCAAGTTGATTAGGCTGTTCAAATTACAGAACACTTTGATTTTTTTCTTGTAATTGGACTTGTGCATGCGTCCAATTTGAGCTAGTTGGTGGCCCCGTTTCTTGTTTGCACCCACCCTTATGGCATACCATTTGATTCAGGACATGTGGGAGATTGCCGTTTAGTGGGTTTTTTACTTGCGAGTGGATTTAGGTAGGATTTCAACCATTGAGTCCTCTTATTTTATTTTTTCACAAAATCTCCTAAAAGCACGGAGTTCTATGGATAACAGCGCCTGGAATTCTTCATGTATAACGAAAGCATGATACCATCACGTAGCTGAAGGTGTGTAGCTTCCAAAAAATATATAGTTTGTGGGGAGAATTTCCATGTTTCGGGGATTTTCTTAGAAAAAGTGTAGGCTGTTCAAATTACAGAGCACTTTGATTCTTTCTTGTAATTGCATTTGTGCATGCATCGTCCCTTTGAGCTAGTTGGTGGCCACGTCTCTGTGTGCATCCACGCATATGGCATACCGTTTGATTCAGAACATGTGGGATTGATATTTAGTGGGGGGGGTTTATTTGCGGGGGCATTTCAAAGTTTTGGGGCTGTTTGAAATTACAGAGACACTTTGATATTTTTTGTAATTACACTGGTGCATGCGTCCCATTTGAGACTAGTTGGTGGCCACGTCCCTGTGTGCATCCACGCATATGGCATACCGTTTGATTCAGGGCATTTGGAAGATTGATAATTGACAAGTTTTTTTTACATGACATGGAAATTTGCCATGATTTTTTACTTTGATGAATTGTATTTTTATAATTTTTCCTGAAAATCTGGTAAGAAAGCGAAATTGACACAAAACTGCACCACACACCATTGGTGGTATGCATAAAAGAATCACACCATTGTGTAGCTGAAGGGTGTGTAGAGTCCAAGAATATATAGTTTGGGGGGGTATTTCTAATATAGAGGGTGTTTAGTCTGACAAAACTGAAAAGTTGCTGTAATTGGGCCACTGTTCATTGGCTCACTTTGTGGCTAGTTGATTCCACGTCTGCGTGGTGTAACCATACATAGGGCAACCGTTTGATTCAGAACATTTGGGAGATTGATATTTGGTAACTTTTTTTTACATTACTGGGATTTTGGCATGATTTCTACCTTTAAGAGTGTTTTTTTTTTTAAATTTTTTAGAAAATCTGCTAAAGCTGTGAACTTCTACGAAGAACTGCGCCCACACCATATTGATGGTACGAATGAACAAACTACAGAATTTCGTAGATAAAGGTGTGTGGATTCGAGAAATATATGGTTTGTGGGTGTTGTTTTGTGGGGAAAAATTGCAGACTGTTCAAATTCAGATTTGACTGAATATTTTTGCTGTTTCTGAGCCATTGTGCATTGTTTCACTTTGTGTCTTTTGGCTTCCACGTCCACGTGTGTGTAACCACACATATGGCATACCGTTTGATTCAGGACATTTGGGAGATTGATATTTAGTAACTTTTTTTTACATTCCATGAGGTTTTGGCATGATTTCTACCTTTTGAAGTTATTTTTTGTTAATTTTTTCAGACAAATGCGAACTTCTACGAAGAACTGCGTCCACACCATTGATGGTATGAATGAAACAAACTACAGTGTTACATAGCTGAAGGTGTGTAGTTTTCAGGAATATATAGTTTGTGGGGGTTATTTCTAAGTTACGGGGGTGTTTTGTGGAAAAAACTGCAGACTGTCCGAATTCGGAATTGGCTAAATATTTTCGCTGTTTCTGAGCCATCGTGAATTGTCTCACTTGTGGCTTTTCGCTTCCATTTGGGAGATTTATTATTAACTTTTTTTTACATTCCATGAGGTTTTGGCATGATTTCTACCTTTTGAAGTTGTTTTTTGTTCATTTTTTCAGACAAATGCGAACTTCTATGAAGAACTGCGTCCACACCATTGATGGTATGAATGAACAAACCACAGTGTTACATAGCTGAAGTTGTGTAGATTTCAGGAATATTAGTTGTGGGGGTTTATTTCTAAGTTACGGGGGTGTTTTGTGGAAAAATCTGCAGACTGTCCGAATTCGGAATTGGCTAAATATTTTCGCTGTTTCTGAGCCATCGTGCATTGTCTCACTTTGTGGCTTTTCGCTTCCACGTCCGCGTGTGTAACCACACATATGGCATACCGTTTGATTCAGGACATTTGGGAGATGATGTAGTAACTTTTTTTTACATTCCATGAGGTTTTGGCATGATTTCTCCTTTTGAAGTTGTTTTTTGTTCATTTTTTCAGACAAATGCGAACTTCTATGAAGAACTGCGTCCACACCATTGATGGTAGATGATAGAACAAACTACAGTGTTACATAGCTGAAGGTTGTGTAGATTTCAGGAATATATAGTTTGTGGGGGTTATTTCTAAGTTACGGGGGTGTTTTGTGGAAAAAACTGCAGACTGTCTGAATTCGGAATTGGCTAAATATTTTCGCCGTTTCTGAGCCATCGTGCATTGTCTCACTTTGTGGCTTTTCGCTTCCACGTCCGCGTGTGTAACCACACATATGGCATACCATTTGATTCAGGACATTTGGGAGATTGATATTTAGTAACTTTTTTTTTACATCCATGAGGTTTTGGGCATGAATTCTACCTTTTGAAGTTGTGTTTTTGTTCATTTTTCAGACAATGCGAACTTCTACGAAGAATTGCGCCCGCACATTGATGGTATGAATGAAACAAACTACAGTGTTACATAGCTGAAGGTGTGTAGATTTCAGAATATATAGTTTGTGGGGGTATTTCTAAGTTACGGGGGTGGTTTTGTTGAAAAAACTGCAGACTGTCCAAATTCGGAGTTGGCTAAATATTTTTGCCGTTTCTGAGCCATCGTGCATTGTCTCACTTTGTGGCTTTTCGCTTCCACGTCCGCATGTGTAACCACACATATGGCATACCGTTTGATTCAGGACATTTGGGGATGATGATATTTGGTAACTTTTTTTTAATTTCCATGGGGTTTGGCATGATTTTCTACCTTTTTGAATGTTGTTTGATGTTCATTTTTTTTGAAATCGTGTAAAAGTGCAAACTTCTACGAAGAACTGGCCCACACCATTGATGGTATGAATGAACGAACTACAGCGTTACATAGCTGAAGGTGTGTAGATTTCAGGAATATATAGTTTGTGGGGGGTATTTCTGAGTGGGGGGGGGTGTTTTGTGGGAAAAACTGCAGACTGTTCAAATACAAAACTGGCAATTTTTTTTTTGCGTACTGACATTTGGCACTGGTCACGCTCTGGTTAGTTTGGTAGCCATGTCTCTGGGTACACCCATGAATGTGGCATACCATTTTATTCGGGAGGGGTTAGGCTTTCAATTTGAGATGGTTGTTGAACTTTCCTGCACAGTTTTAGCTGAATTCGCATTTGATTTTGTCTCTGATTTTACAGTTGAGGGAAAAAAAGGAAAATGTGAGAAAACAACTTACATTGGACAAAGAGCTGCTGTCCGGGTATCTTGCATTTTGATCGAAACTAACCTCACTCATAAAATCCTGCGGGTGTTGTAGTTTCTAAAAATATCTCACTTGTGGGGATATTTAGTTAATTTGGAAGATATTCTATGTTAACTGTCAGTAGTGGTTATATATACATTTTAATTTGGTGTAATATTCTTTAAGGTGCAGTTTTAGTTTGGGGGGGTCTCCTGTACAGGAAAAGTGGGGTACCTACATATATCTGGTATCGTTGTACTCGGGAGTATCTGAGCTTTTAGAAACAGTAAGATTTTTGTGCGTAACCTTAAGATAACTATAAGTAAAAATGGGAAAAATCCATGAAAATTTGCAAATTTTTCATTTTTTTTACATATTTTACCCATAATTCCAGTAAAATTTCCAGAAAAGTTACAAAATTCTGTTACCATGTTAAAGTACACTTTGTGCTGAAAAAAACAATGTATAATATTCCTGATTTACTGCAAGGTAACCTACTGTAAAATTAGTCTAAAGCGATTGAGGGCAAAATCCTGAAAATTCTTCTGGCAGTTAACGCAAAAAAAAATGAAAATCTCCTGGCAGTGAAAGGGTTAAAAGACATGTAAAAACATGTTTTTTGATTTAGATGTCTAAGCAATATGCTGTATGGTTCTTTCTTCTTACACTCACATTTGAACAGGGTTATTCAATTAAAGTTCTTATTGTTTAAAATGGTGCTAATTTTCCCCAACCAATCAGATGTTAGCTTTCAAATGTTAAATAAATTCTGATTGGTTGGGGCAAAATTAGCACAGTTTTAAACGATAAGAACTTTTATTGGATAACCCTGAAAACCTTTTTTTGTGAATGGGAGGAAATAAACTAAACATAGTTTAACATCCAATTTAATATTGCCAAAAGCAAAAAGTTAATTTGTTGAGCTGAAATCATAAAGAAAATAATAACCCAGTCCAACAGACCAATCCAAGTGCATTATTTTTATACACCTAAAAAATATAACAACATTTTATAAAGCACAGGACAGGGCAATTTATCGTTTGTTTGCTTTTTTAATTTACAGCAACATCTGGGGCTTATCAGTTGCTAAGGTGACATTGGTTTTCTCTGCAAGTCTTTATAACTGATAGGATGCAAATAAAAAATGAAAACAGAGCCAATATTCACAGATGGTTATATTTGTTTAAGCTTTTGGTGCGTAGAATAATAGATGAAACCTACTTATGGAACACAGTGTGATAAAACTAAAGGTTTATTTTTACTAATAGTACACTATTGCGGGTACAGTATTTAAAGGACAACTAAAGCCACAGAACAACACTGAACCAGAAGGCAGAACACCTTGATATATAACTAGTAATCCGTGTCTTACCTCTCATTTTGATTCTGGCACTGGGAAATTTACCTAAATAACACATGGTTTGTGCTTTACTTCCCAGCATTCTAGTATCACACAGTTTGGTCAACGACCATTATATTCTGCACATGCTCAGTCCTTAGCTATGGCAGAAACTTGTTACAGTTGGTCACGCCCATTAATAATCTCTAGCCAATCCTTTTACAGGACAGATAAAGCAAGGAAGCATGTGACTGAGGTCAGGAGGTGTGGTCTGACACTGCCCATACACATAGATACTTCCTCCAGTTCTTAACAGGCTTACATTTACTTTAATACAATTTACTGAGGTGGGATTTTATAGTTTATTGGTGTTTTTAGGGGGGTTGTTTTCAGATTCTGTAATACAAAAAATTGGGTTTAATTCTCCTTTAATAATCAGTCAGTAAACTATTATTATTGTTTAATATAAATACTTACAAGATCTCATAGTTTTTGGGTGAAATGTAAGAGGTTAAGTATAGGAGGAATCAGGAAACGTATTATATAGACTTTAGAGGTAGAAGGGGAAAAAATCATAAAGGGCTAGGCCCCACTCACGCATTTTGCACTCGCGATTGCAAATGCGATTTGGTTATAAAGGAAATCGCGAGAACGAGAAAATCCCTGTGATTTCCCATGCGCATGTGGTTGCGTGTCCATGCATTCACCATTTTTGGTGCATTAACGCATGCGTTTCCATAACGGAAAACTGCTAAATCGCATGTGCAAAACGCACGTGCAAATGAAAATCGCACACACAATCTTGTGCCCTAACGCTCGTGATTGTGTGCGTGATTTAGTGCGTTGTAGTGGGGCCATGCCCTAAAACACAGGCTGAATATCTGTTCATATCTTGTAACTAATGCAAGATTTAGAGCTTTCCATAATCACTAACCTGCAGCCTACAGTAGCTGGGATATCCAGAATTCTAAAGATTACATTCTCAGAGACAGCTGGTGAGGAAGGGTGAAACACAACCACCTCTGTGGAAACATTAAGGGGCATAGTTATAAAGCTTTGATATTGATTTGAAATTGCCATTCCTGCAATTTATAAAAGGATAAATAGTGTTTAGAAGGGACAAAATATTGCCATGAGCAAAGTGGCAAAATGTGATTGTTTGCATATTGTGTATGTTTTTAGTTGAACTTTGCTTTAGGGTATCTCGACTTCCAAAAGTCACATTTTCAAAAAAATTATACCTTTTGAGTGATTTGAAAATCTGAGTTTTAGATTCTCAGAAACCTTCATTTTAAATAACATCATATACAGGGAAAGACCTGTCACTCAATCCAGGTATGCTAATTTGTGTCCCTCCATCCTAGAATCTCCCAAAACACATCAAAACCTTTATTAATATAACAAATATAATGAGCTGATTAATCATATTGGTCTATCTAATCTACCTATCTATCTATCTATCTATCTATCTATCTCTCTATCATGATATTCCAATGTGTTAGGTAGTATAAATGCACAGACAGATAGTGTCGGGTGGTGAAGGCTCTTCAGAATGTATAAGTGTCGGCTGGATCTACAAGTGGGCAGTGACTAAGAGAGGGGGTGTCAGGTATGAGCAGTTAGTAAACAATAAAAATTCACCAACAAAGCAGGTACAGGCACAGCGCAGTAGTGTGGCTTAGAGTATTTAACACTTTCAGTGCCAGCATTTTCCCAGAGTATTGCCATTAACCCTTCAGTGGCAGCAGACTTCCTCAGAGTATTGTCATTACCACTTTCAGTGCCAGGCAAATATAACCTTTAATCTTTTTAGCTGCCAGCATTGACATGATATACAGTGTGTACCTGCTTTTCATGTCTCCTCCATTGAATGGTTCACTCATTTTGTTTAAAGGGCATCTATAGTGGGAAAATGAACTTTTTTCCCTTTCTTTCCATGTGTTCTATAATTTCCCACAACCCCCAGAGTGTCTTCACTTTGTTCAGATTCCCTCTCTGTCCTGAGATACACCAGTTAGAAGAATACATGATTGCATTCCTCTACTCCTACTTGGACTGTCAATCAAATCCCTGTGACGTGATCCCCCCTCCCTGCTCTGTAATAAACATAGAGATAAGAGCATTAGCAGGGGGAGAGAGGTAGCTTTGATGGCAGATATAAGGCTGCACTTGACCCCCCTTCTTAATAGCTTTCACTGATTGATGATGGGTCACAAAGTGAGAGATCGTAAACTGTACTGTTCTCCTTCTTCTTCCATGTCTCCAGGACAGCTTGCTTTCTATTGGCCACTGTGTGTGGGTGTGTTTTTCAGGATGTTCAACTTTTAACTCCTACTGCACATGATAAGCTTGTTGGTTAGCCGAAGTTGAGACATGGATGAGGTAACAGAGGGGAGGGGGAAGGGGTGAGTGCTGCACACAGATCTGACACCATGGTTAAACAGAGTCACTGACAGAGGTAGGATTAAGGCAGCACAGAGTACACGAATTTAATTTTACAAAGGGGCAATGTGTTTTTTTCACTATAGATGCCCTTTAAGTTCTAATTGGAGAATTGGGTGGAAGGAAGAAAGAAGCAGGGATAGTGATCTCATGGCAGTTAGTTACAGAAACCACTGTTATAAAGTCTGCAGCAGGATTTATCTGGCATTTTAGAACTGATCCCCTCAGTACTATTATCTGAGCTCATCCTCCCCCCTCCTTCCCTTACCTTCAGTTCATTTGTAACATTGGGGGTTATTCAATAAAAGTTTTTATCGTTTAAAATGGTGCTAATTTTGCCCCAACCAATCAGATGTTAGCTTTCAAATGTTACATAAGTTCTGATTGGTCGGGGCAAAATTAGCACCATTTTAAACGATAAGAACTTTTATTGAATCTCCCTGATTGTTTCCAAGTAGAGGGAGCTAACTAAGTTCAGGCAAATTACAGCAGCAGAACAAGGAGAACACTGGGCTCCCTGGTTTAACTTAGGTGCCCTTGCTCTTTGCCAAGTTGGCCTAGGACAAAAAACGGCCCTGCTTATGGTACTCATTTTACTCTTTATACTGTTATTTTAAAAATCAAATCTTAAAATGTCAGGAATACAGAGCTCTTGCTCCTGTCTTCTCCACAAGCCTGGTGTCTCCCTCCTTCTGGCTGCCTCCCCTTCTCTTACCTCCTTGCACAAAAAATAGGGTTTGCTTCGGAGGAGAGTGTGGAGATCTCATCTTGGAAGTTAAAATGGGAGACAGTCAGTTTTCCTGTTGTATGGGAGTTGATCATATGGCCGTGGGAGTATGGGAATTTATGAACCCTCAAACAGGACCGGTTTTAGGTAGATTTGGGCCCTGGGCAAAATTGCACTTGGGGTCTCTTACATTTTAATAATAATTTACAGTTTCCCTCACTCAGATAATCTCAGACACGCATACACACTCTCAGTCACATAGACATTCTCAGTCATGCAAACATTCTATAATGCAGACATACTTAAACATGCAGACCGTGTAAAGTAGACATTCTTTAATGCAGATACTTTCAGTCACACAGACATGCTCAGTCATGCAGGCACGCTCAGTTACACAGACACGCTCAGTCACACAGACACGCTCAGTCATGCAGATTTTCTGTAACGCAGACACTGTCATGCAGACAATGTCACGCAGACACGCTCACTCACGCACACATGCTGATCGGAAGCAGACGGTAATGTGCATAAGAATTGCAGAGAAATGCATGTCAATGTGGGTGACCAGATTAACTGTGCTGTGACCCATAGCATTTTTTTTGAAAATCGCATGTGCTTCGATTACGCAAATTGTGCAGAAATCAGCACATACAGATGGTAACGCACATACAAAGCACGGCAATGGTACTCCGTTCTACAGTGGCCTAAACTGTCCCATTAATACAGTGATTACTGGCCCTCTTTATGCAACAGAGTCACTAGCCCCTCAAGTGTCTGTCACCAACCTGATTGGCTGTTCTGACCTCCTCACACAAAAATAATGTTTTGAATGGCACCTTTTTTTTTAACTTTACATGGGGAGTATTCTTGGCTCTGGCTATGTGTATTAAAGTGTGTCCAGCTTAACATCCTGCTGAAGCAAAGCCAAGTCAGGGATGCCCAACCCATTTGACCTCAAGGGCGTCATGTGCAGCCCCTGACAATAGAGTGTGTATCAGTTTAACATTTTGTATATGCATATCACCTAATATTGATCTCTGTCCCCATTTTTCTGGCAGCCAGACAGAACACAGGAGCAAGGTTAAAGGGCAAGTCCAGCCCTAAAATGAAAACTTACATACAGGTAAATCTCCCCCCAAAACCCTAAACGGTAATAGTTTGAAACCCGAAATATATAAGTCTAACCTGAAATCCTGCACAATGTCCTGTTTCCCCTGTTTCTGCTTCCTGGTTCTTCCAGTTAGCAACTGTCAGTTATGGATTTGACAGTTGACATCACAGCCAATGACTGAATGTTAATCCCCTCTCTGCCTCTTCTGAACATGCTCAGGCTCAGTACAGGCTCAGTACAGGTTTCTAAATTGCTCAGTTTCCATGAGGCATCCAGAAACATAGCAGGCATACAGTAATGAATTCATAGGACAAACTATGATATATCAACATATTTTAAAGAGGCCGTTCTTTCTAAAAGATGTTCTTATGAGAGTGGAGTTGTCCTTTAAAAAGTGTGTACAATCTGTACCACAGACTTTCTCAATAGTGGATGTGGGGTAACTGCACTTCTCTGCACCTAATATTACAAACAATTTTCCTTGACGAGCATCCATTGGTCAAAAGACAGAGGCATAGCCTGGCCTTTCATATCACGATAATTTGCGAGCAGTATCCATCTGGTTTAAGGGCAGAATGTTAAACAATCAACTTTGGTGTAATCATACCCTCATACCTTACCATATTGAGGGTAAGGGGGGAGGAAGGGAAGGGGGAGAGAGGAAATGCACATGCTATGTACATTTAACGCCAAATGTCCTACATATGTCCATTCTTACAACTTTTAAAAAGGCTTAATCAAACTTAAACAACTAGATTTATGAAGCAATGTATATACTGTACAGTACATATAAAGGGTGACGCAACAACGGTCGCACCGCTCCTGTTTTGGAGTTTAAGCCAAAACTCCTTTTTTGCGGCGGCTGCGTGGCTAACACGAAAGCGATTTTATATGCCAAAAGTGGCATTCTATTGCGCCACGTTAAACACCAGCAAGCAGGAAAAAGGCAGATAGCGATGCTCCAAGGGCCGCTATTGGCATATAACATCGCCGAGCTATTTGCACCGGGTTGCCGATTGCGGCTCTCAGTGCATCGCCCTGTTAGTATCCACATAGCTATTAAATACAGTCTGTGCATCTTAATGTTTGGAGCTTTACGAATATTGTCCTGAACACTGCTTCAGTGGGCTCAACCACGTGGGGAGGGTACACCAGTCTTCCAAATTGTAACATCAAAGATAATAGGATCACACGGGAACCTGAACAAGGTACTTCAAAAAGTGTTTTATTCAGAGATGCAGCACTACATGTTTCAGACCATCTAGGTTTTCATCAGCTGTGATCTTATTATCTTTGGTATTAGAACTTTTATACTATTATCAAAAAAATGATAAATTGGAGTGTTCTTGGATCTATGAATACAGATATCAATACGTTAATTCACAGAGGGTTATAACACCATAGTCCAAAGGCTCAAATTCATTAACCCTTGAATGTTCAAAGCGGAAATTTGAAAACAGCTTGAACATAAGGCAAGATAGTTTTTTATTAGTTTTGGTTATATGTATGTGTTCTCCAGACCATTTCCCAGGTCCCTACTATTTATACCTTAAGTTTAATCTGAACTTATTGACTTCTATGGTTCCGTTTTCGGATATTCACCTGCCTTTGTACGATGTCTGTTGTGCTGCACAAGGATACACTAATTCAGCATGAAGCCGGGAGGAGCCAGACGTACATTAACTGAGAAGGAAGGAGGGGGAGGGAGGAGTCCAACAGGAGCCTGGTGATAGAAGCGCTGTACAAACAATGGGGGGAGGGTTGATTGCACATGTGAGAAACTTTCCGGCAGTGAACCAGCTTGAAAAAGCAGAGGAGGGGTAATGCTATCTTTTATGTCTTTAGTGTGAACAAACCTGCAAGAAACCAAGAGAGGGGAAGAGGGGGATGTGTGTAGATGGGACTGTCAGCCTGTGAACCTGCATGTAAATGCAGTGGGGAAAGAGTTCCTAAAAGTTTGGGGGGGGGCTTAGGTGTAAATCTATTAAACTGCATAATAAAATTGAAGTGAAAGGGGGTGCACAAATCCCAAATCTATAGGAAACATAGGGGCATATTTATAAAGAAACGATGTTAGCGCAAAAAAATTACCGCCGCACATCGTGGCCGCGAAAATAGCGCTATCGCCGTATTTATAACGGCGAGCGCTATTCCCGCGATACCTATCGCGTCGCGATGTGCTGCGGTAATTTTAAGTCCCTTCGCGGCGATACTGTATAGTATCGCCGCGAAGGGACTTAAAATCCCTTCCCGACGCCGGTCCTAAGGGGGCGGGGCATACGCCCACCCCGCCCACGCCCCCCGCGGCGGCAGCGGCGACCACCCGCCGCCGCTTCCCAGCAGCCCTCCCAACCCGTTCCCCGTTTGCGGCAATCTCGGAACGGGGGCTAGGAGGGGCTGCCGGGAAGGGGCCGCAGCAGGTGGTCGCGACCACCCGCCGCACACCCCCTCCCCGGCAACCCCCCCAAGCCCCCCGCCCGGCCACTCCGGGGAGGGGACGGGAGGGAGCCGCTGGGGGGTGGGAGGCCCGAGAAGGGCCTTTTGGGGCCCTTATAAGGGCGGGGAGGGGGGGTCCCGGTTCGAGCTGCGGGACCCCCTAAGCCCCAAAAGGCCTTCTCAGGGCCCCGCCGGAGGGAGCCTCCCACCCTCCCAGCGGCTCCCTCCCTTCCCCTCCCCGGGAGCGGCCGGGGCGGGGGGTTTGGGGGGGTTGCCGGGGAGGGGGTGCGCGGCGGGTGGTCGCGACCACCTGCTGCGGCCCCTTCCCGGCAGCCCCTCTAACCTCCCGTTCCGAGATTGCCGCGAACGGGGAACGGGTTGGGAGGGGCTGCTGGGAAGCGGCGGCGGCGGGTGGTCGCGCTGCCGCCGCGGGGGGTGTGGGCGTGTCTCCGGGGCGGGTGCGACCACCCGCCGCGGGTTGCCTGCCCATCCCCGCCGCGGGAGGTTAGTATCGCGCCGCGGGAGGTTAGTATCGGCTATTCGCCACCTTCAAGGTGGGAAGTTAAAACAGCCGATCACTAACCCGACGAAACCAGTACCGCCGCTTTATAAATAGAAGCGGCGGTAACAGGTAAGTATCGCCGCGAAAGGTTAACGATTCGTTAACTTTTCGCGGCCGTTTTCGGACTTTTATAAATCGCGGTAAACGCGATTTATGCGTTAATGTCTGCGAAAACGGCCACGAAAAGTTAACGAACCTTTATAAATATGCCCCATAGTGATATCTCTGAGGCTAGGGATATCTTAAAATGTGGGGAAGGGGGTGGGTTATAATTGATAATGTACCCCCCTACTGAAAGAAGTCCCCTCGGAGTTCCGTGCCTTTTATTATAGGACTTAGCCTCCAGCCTTGTGCTTTTATATGGCCACGGAACTCCGAGGTGACTTCTAATATGCTTATAATTTACAGTAGGGGGTGCATTATCTACCATATAATATCCAGACCTATTGAATATTAAATAAGTAGGGGTGAAAAAGACAGAGGTGTCAATGTGGTGAACTTTATTAACCTTCAAATATCTTCAATTTAAAATCTTACGCTTAGAAGAAAGCATATATTTATGTTGCTTTTATAATCAAAAAATTTATGAAAAGGAAAAAAGCATTATAGCATGCATACCTACTGAAACACAGGGAGAATAGGGCATGTCCACCCTCCAAAACTAAAATTTAACCCCATAATAAATCCTTACCTCGCAGCCAATCACAGGCACGGCTACCAGTCCGGCCTATAATGTTACTTCCTTTGTGGAAGTAACTTTACGGGCAGAGGCCGCGTGAACGAAGGCTGATAATTAAGTGATCTGATATTTTTTTTACAAATGGACAGTGCGGTTGGGGCTGGGTGGGGGGAGGCTACACTACAGCAAAAAATTTAAGGGTGGACTTGCCCTTTAACAACAAAGGCAGGCCCTATATGACTAATCTAGGCTGCTATTGCTTAGAATTCTTTCTGAGTTATTAACTACAGGTGAATTGGCGGTGCTTTCCCAATGTTAGACTGATGTTCCTTGTTTGCTTTACTTTAATGACTCTTGCCAGTACAGTGCATTGCACTTTCTAACTTATTAGGTAAAGTATAAAGTCAGTACTTTGATGTCAATGGTGGAGTTCTTTTACTAGGCAATTCTATTACAGTTAGCATTTCTGCTCCTGGCATGTCACACTAGTACAACGTAGTTAAGACATAATTATAAAATGTTGGATGGAATCTTTGTACTACACATACACCAATAAAATCAGTGACAATGTTATATCACTATTTTTTATTAAAATAGCTCTGTTTGCCTATTGTGATCTTGGATTCTTTTTACCTGTTAAGCTGTAGAGCTAAACCAGAGAATATTTAGTAGTTGGAAAGTTTTCCTTAATGAAAAATATATATGAAAATCTATGGTTCCTATTCTAAAGATGTTGAAGATATCTTTAACACTAAGCAACATGTGACAGGTGATCTACAATAAATTGAAAAGTTTTTTTTTTTATTACTGTAAATGCTTAGTGTAAAGTTTTAAAACGCATTTACTTGTGCATCAATGTGTAAGTTAAGGCAGCAACACATCATATTACTCACCAAGGTAATATTTAAAGGAATGGTTCACTCGAAAAGTGAACTATTCCTTTAATGTATTGATTGAGGGTTAAAGAGTTATGCCTTACCTCCCATTTTTCAATACATTGAGTAGGAACCAGGGATGAAGATAAGTGTATTTACCTTTACATGTGATCCACCAGTGCAGAGCTGAAAATCTCCGACAGCTTCTTGGTTCTAATCCATTATAGCATGCATGCACAATAATACCCAATATAGCAGATTAGAACCAGTAAGTGGTCAGAGATTTTCAGCTCTGCAGCTGTAGTTTCTCATATTGTAGTAATTGTGTGTGGGGGAGGAAGAGCAGCTTCTAAATGGGTGGGGTGATCCAAAAGTGGTTTAGTGGGGGTACAGCATGGTGGGGGTACATTGTTGTGGGGGCTTCAGCAATTTAACTAGTATAGGGCTCAGAAAATTCTGATGGTGACCCTGGTATACTGCATATGTTGAGCGTGTGTTGTTTGTGAATGTATGCGTATGTATATGTTGAGACATAGTCTGAGAGTATATATTTGTACCAAAACATACATGCTTAGTAAATCATACATCCTACACTCCATATCACGTGACTTAAAACTATTTGTTCATTTATACAAGAACATGCCAGACTCTTTGTTGTACCCCATATTAGTTGCCATAATATAGAGTCTAATAATATCCAGACTTATTGAATATTAAATATAGATAGAGGTGCCTATGTAGTGAACGAAATCAACCTTCAGATTTCTTCAATATAAAATCTTACGCTTAGAAGAGAGTTACTTTTATAATCAGAAAATGTATGAAAAGTAAAAAAAATAATATTAAAGCATGCATACCTACTGAAATACAGGGAGAATAGGGCATTAACAATAAAGGGAGGCCCTTTATGACTAATGTAGGCTGCTTTTGCTTAAAATATTCAATTTGAGAGAAGTAAAATGGTGGTACTCACACATTTATCTGTGCTTAGTGAGTGCTCTTAATTGCCACCCAACTCACTTACTCACTGCCTTCTTGTACTGTCTGCGACACTTAGAAGTTCTGTACAGCTTCACCAAAGACACATCCCCCCCTTCCTCCCCATCTTCTTTTTTCTGCTGATTCTCTTAATATATGCAGAATGTGTACTGGCAGGCAGCCAAAATCCTAGTAAGTGGTCAGGGATGGGGAACATATTATAACTTCCGCTTTTAGAGTGACAGGCCTTCCTTGTAAATGTTGTAATTTTACAGCTCTGATTTAAAATCCCAAAAAAAGCTTTGAAGAAGTGGGATCTTGCTGTATCTAAAATAGTGCTTTAATTGTGCACAATGTAATGTGGGGCTGAAATATCGATTATATCATATTGATCCCAAAGATTATTGAATGTTTAATCAACAGTTTGGGATCAGGATCAGACCAGATATAATTAGATGTGAATATCTGTAATGCTTTATTTGCAAATCAAGAATTATTTATATACCCATTGATGGTCTTGGCTCCTGGTACTTTTTCTTAATCTTATGGAAATATAATATAGCCTGGAACTGAGACAAAAACAACACAACATTTCACAGTTATTCCTGTTTATGCAGGGCTCTTGAAACAAGGAAAAGTTGTCTCTATCCAGCATAGCTAAATATAAAACAAAAAGGAAATGTATTTCTTTAAAGGGTAAATGTGGTCTCCTTTTATATAAAAAGAGCACATTAAAATGACTACAGGATCATGCTTCTAGCTGCAATCTATCCACACTTATAGCAGTATAAAGGGTGGTGATTCCAAGTAGCACTATGATTTGTGACCACCAGAACCATTGCTCTGCCCCTGCTGCCACAGGCACTGAGCATGACTAGTTGTATCCTACTGCTGTAAATGCCTTTAAATAGCTTCAGAAAAGATCCTTATTTTTTGGGGCGGTGGGGCTTCTTATACAGCACATAATGTGACTGTCACACACTTCCTTGTTTATCCTGACCGACTGACTAGAACTTAAGAACCTGAGAAGCCAGAAACACCATTCTTGGTTTGTTTGAAAGGTATAAGAAAGATATTTTAAATAGAGTTACCCTTTAAAAAAACTTCAATCCTAATTATAGATCATGAAGGTTTATGGTTCCTGAGATATTTGCAGAAAATTGTGTGTATTTGGTTTGAGTTACGGTTTATGCCCAACTTTTTTTTTTAATCACCTTTTCCAGCAGTGAAACACAAAGCTTAGTAAATATGAAAGTCTGGTAGGGGAACCAAAGAGATTTAAGTTTGCAGTGTTATTTTCTGATTTATAAGTTTTATTACAATGATCAATTTTTGCTCACTTTTTCCATTAATGAATATGTAATACGTTCTTTTGTTATTGGCCAGAAAAATATACACTTTTCTACAAATATCTCAGAAATCGTAACTCCCAGAAACACGAAAGATGGCTAGATTTAATTAACTTTGCATAAATAATTTGTTTTTGAACATTTACTTTAAAGACATTGCTTGTGATCTAACATTAAATGTTCCCCAAATATAGTCAGATCAAACAATACATTGATTTGACTGCATGAAAGTAAAGGGTGCAGGGTGTGTCCTGATTTATACTCTTGATTCTACTAAACATGATATTTTCTCTTTTTCCTTAATGTTCTAAAACTAGTTGGGTGATATGTCCTTGTGTTAAGTTATAATTTTGCAAATTACAGTGGGAAAGGGGAGCAATGGCATCCCCAATTATCTCAGAATTAAGATTTGGACTGGCTTGTTCTTAACAAAGGGAAATTCATTCTTAGACAAGCAATTTCATACAGGAAACAGCATTTTCTAGCTCCCTTTTGAAAAAAATAAATATATATTTATATATATATATCTCTCTATATATAAAAGTACAGATCCTGATGACGGCCGCGATGGGCAGTTGAAACGCGTTGATGTGTTTGTAATAAAGTTACCATTTACTACAAGTCCCAGGAGTGCCTCCGAAGTTTGTTACCTAAATATATCTATACTATACTTTCCCATGTTTTCCACACCTTGAATTATAATCGGTTTTGTGTAAGGGAGGGAGAGATGGCTGACTGCTGCATCATATGCAATATTGTTTAGTTTTAGTCCTATTAGTTCCTGGTTGAAGCTGGACTTTGTAATACGTTGATGACATCAGTCTACAAATATTGTTTACCTATATATGTTCTAAATTGGTAAATGTGCAGTGGGAAATAAATGTAGTTAGAACATTTAAATATAACGTAGTTCATAAAATCATTGGTTAATATCATATTCTGATCTACTGAGAGTTAAAGGGCATGTCCACCCCCAAAACTATAATCCCCCCAACTACTGGCCCCACCATGTAGTGTAGTTTAATCCTTACCTCACATCCCAGCTCCATAGGGTTCTCCTGTAGACCCCCCCCCAAAGTCCCAAACTTACCACCAGGAGATAGCAGGGCTCTGCCTGCTATCTTGCCTCCGGTAGATATTTGCCATGCGCACTGCAGTCCTTCTCCCCCCCCTCCCTCTCCTCCCTCTCCCTCCCGTTCTACTATCCCTCCCCCTAGCGTCATCCCCCTTGCATGCTGCTCCCCCATGTCCCCCAGCCCCAACCGCATTTTTTTTTTCAAAAAGCTCCCCAAACTCTTACTTACCTCTCCGCTTTCCTCCGCTGCACTGAATGACCAGCAGCCACGTCCGTGATTGGCTGCCGCTCAGCCAATCACAGACGCGACTGCCGGTCCCGCCCCTCTGCTTGCATTCTCGCAAGCAGAGGGCCGGCAGTGCGGCGGAGGAACGAGGGGAGGCAAGTAAGAGTTTGGGGGGGCTTTCTGAAAAAAAAATTATGCGGTTGGGGCTGGGGGACATGGGGGAGCAGCATGTTAAAAGTTAGTTCTAAGGGTGGACATACCCTTTAAAGGAAAACTATGCAAGTGATTAGCAGAATTTAACACAGCATTTCTATTACCGTACCCTGGATCTCAGGTTCTTTTTCTTATTTGCCCAGAGTTGCTAAGCAGTTTAATAACTAAATACTGATGTGTCCTAAGATTTGAAGCATCTTTTAAACTTTTTTTTTCTTTTAATATAGTACCCGTGACCCTTATACTAGTAAGGAGAATAATGTGTATGTGTAAAGATAATTAGGAATTTCCTGTGCAGTGACTTTCTCCTATTGTAAGAATGTAATAATGATAGAGGCTAAATATTTGTTGATAAGATAAAGTTTTCTCCTCATACCTAACCAAGCCCTAAACCTTATTATACTGGTATTGAAAATGTTTAACTGTTTACTTACAGTAAAGCAAGCAACATCCTCCCCATACATTTTTTGCTGGAACAAGTAGATTGAACATGGAAATGAAGAATAACTGTTAGGGCCACATATCAGGGAAGAAAGGGTGAGAAAAACAAGGAACTGCAGTAGACAAGTTAAAAACTGACATCTGATTGGTTGCTGCAGATTAATATAATTGACAAAATAATGCACTTCATACTAAATATGTCCTAATGTGTAGAAGGGAGTCTGAAAAAGAAAGACAGAGAAAAAGACACTAGGAGGGACTAATAGAGATTAAAAGAACGCTATTGTGAGGTACCTATGTGGAAATAATGGCTTATAATGGTTTTCCTATATGGATACATATTAGGACAGGTAAACCTATTCTTACTATCTGTGATGTCAGCTTCTCGACTATCTGCTCGATCTGTTTGGCTTGGACTAGCTCCTCCATTTTACACTGCACATTTACCATATATCCATTAAGCAAAATAATTACATTAATGCTTTAAAACATAAAATGAAAAACCTTATTATCTTTGTCAGATGAGTGCCATTACGGACGCGATTATCTGCCATTTTACTAGGTGTGTTGTAAGTATAGTGAAAGTGCAACAGCTCCCCCACAACATTGGGATTTTTATCCAGAATCATAATTGCTCTTGGTAAATATACCATGTACAGTTCAATTTTGCGTGTGCATCCCTAGCAAACGTTCACCTGTGTGTGACTTTTAAAATTTAAAAAAAAATTCAAGCATATTGTTGCCATTTTTTGATAAGAGAGGGGATAACCGGTATGTGATATAATCCTAGTCAGATAAGCAACTGCACACAGACACCATGCTGCTCTTTCTTCCTCAGTTTAAGGACAACAACTTTATTAACACTTCTACATAGCAGACAATCACCTGATGAAGGGGGTTCACCCCTGAAACATTGTGATGTTTGGTTTTGAATAAATATACCATTCACTTTGGAGTGCGGCTCCTGACCATTCTTTTTTCACATCTCACATAACATTAAATTTGCAGTTGTATGAGCGCACACATATAAATGAACATCTTAACACATGCTCTCACACTATAGATAGATTTATTTAGCATAACTGTATAGTACTTTGATTCATATTCCAAATATGTAATTTACACACTCTTTCAACTAAAACCTTGTTACTGGCTTAGTCATTACATCTGCCACCATTTGTAGCACAATACTCAAGGATTATTTTAGTCTCATTCATTACAGATCTAACAAAATTATATTTGATATCAACATGTTTACACCTTTGACGATAAACTGGATTCCTTGCTAGAGCTATTGCACTATGGTTACCTTCAAAAATTGTCACAGGCTCATACTGACATTTACTGTCCAATTCTTTGAGCAATTGAACAAGACATAAACTTTCCTGAGTGGTAGCGGCTAATGCTATAGATTCAGCCTCACAAGACAATGCAACGGGAAGTTGCTTCTTTAATTTCCAAGAAATGAATGGGCCATTATGTGTTAGGATAAAACAATACCCTGTTGTGCACGGTTGTCAGACTCTATTTCTGCTCTGCACATATTTTCCCTCAGTACAAATTCACAATTTAGTTTGGAAACATCAACCTTACCCTTAAAATTCATCAAATCTACTACACCTTGTATAGTATACTATAGTACTTAAGGCTGAATAAAGACATATGTCCATCCAGTCCAACCAATTTCCTGCCTAACTGTTGGTCTAGAGGAAGGCAAAAAAAAACTCCACCAAATTTATGAAGAGGGAAAAAATTCCTTCCGGACTCCCAAGTGGCAATCGGAAATTTCCCTGGATTAACTTTACTTTATGAATCAATACCAGTAACTTGCAACATTCCTTGTTTGCAGAATCTCATTCAGCTTTTTTTTTAAACTGACCAATGAACTTGCCATAACAACGTTCACTGGAAGACAATTCCATAGCTTTCCAAACTTGAAGCCTAAACCTTTTTTCTTCAAGTCTTAAGGGGTGCCTCGTGTCCTCTGACATGTTCTATTGGTGAACAATGCCCCAGTTTATTGTATGGCCTGTTAATGTATTTATACACAGTAATCATATCCCCACGCAAGCGCCTTTTCTCCAGCGTACATAATTGTAACTTTTCCAGTCTCTCTTCATATTCAAGCTCCCCCAAACCCCTTATTAATTTAGTTGCACTTCTCTGAACCCTTTCCATTTCAAAGATGTCCTTTTTTACACAGGATTCCAAAATTGCACTGCATATTCCAAATTAGGCTTTACCAATGCTTTGTAAAGAGGGAGAATATTTTCCTTCCTTGAATCCATACCTCTCTTTATACAAGACAATACCATGCTGGCTCTGGCTGTTGCCGCTTGGCACTCCTTGCTACCTTTAAGTTTGTTATCCACCAAAACTCCAAGATCCCTTTCCAACAGGGATTCACTTAACACAGAGCCATTTATAGTATAAGCAGCACAAGGATTTTTAAGTCCAAAATGCACCACCTTATATTTATCAACATTAAATCTCATCTGCCACTTAGCAGCCCAATATGACAATCTATCTTGATTCCCCTGCAACAATTGCACATCCTCTGAAGTTTTTAATGGTCGACAAAGTTTTGTGTCGTCAGCAAACACAGAAACCTTGCTGACAATACCCACTTCCAAATCATTAATAAATAGATTAAATAGAAGCGGCCCCAGCACAGAACCCTGTGACACCCCACTTAGCACTTTAGTCCATAATGATGAAGCCCCATTAACAACTACTCTCTGCATCCTATTCATTAACCAATTTTCTATCCATGTACAAATGTGACTCCCCAGACCAACAGTCCTCAGCTTATACATTAGTCACCTATGGGGGACTGTATCAAAAGCCTTTGCAAAATCCAAGTAAACTACATCTACTGCTATGCCATTCTACTTGCTTCCTCATAAAAGCCAAGCAAGTTAGTTTGACAAGATCTATTCCTTCTAAATCCATGCTGGTTACTTCTTATAATGTCAGTCCTTGAAACATACTCTAGAACATGTTCCCTTATTAAACTTTCCAGGATCTTCCCCACCATTGAAGTTAAACTTACAGGCGACTACCCTTTTTGAACATTGGAATAACATCAGCCTTTTTCCAATCCAGAGGCACACCACCGGACATGAGGGAATCTGCAAAAATAAGAAACAATGCCCTAGATAAAACTGAACTTAGCTTCCTAAGTACTGTATGGAAGTCCTCCAATAGTGTTTCTTGGATGGAAGCTATCTGCCAATAGCAAATTATTCCTGTCTGTGGGTTTCGTATGGATGTCAGTGACTAATGCATTACCTTCAACTTTAACCAGGACATCTAGATAATTCATACACAACTGGTCATACATCAAAGTAAAGTTAAGGGTAGGATGGGCTGTGTTCATGTGTCTTTTGAAATTTTCTAGGGATGCTAGATCTCCTTCCCAGATGAAAAAAATATCGAACATAGCCTTTCATCTTATCCTTAAACATATGATTATCCAGAACATATTGTTTGATCAAGACAGCCTCACTTTGGCCAGTAGGTGGGGTTGAGGGTATAAATGTATGTAACTCACTCTGCACTGGTTATACCTGAGGAAGGGACATTGTGGTCCCGAAATGTTGTATGTTGTTCACAATAAATTATTAATACTATAATTATAGTGTGCTCCTC
Organism: Hymenochirus boettgeri; assembly: GCA_019447015.1. Taxonomy (NCBI): domain Eukaryota; kingdom Metazoa; phylum Chordata; class Amphibia; order Anura; family Pipidae; genus Hymenochirus; species Hymenochirus boettgeri. Next base: position 160,769,781 of record CM033475.1, read on the forward strand.
CATTTGCATCTTTGTTCTTGACTTTACTTTAGAACAGGAATTCTCAAATGGTCTGCCTCCAGATGTTTGAAAACTACAACTCCCAGATTCCCTCTGTAGTTGAGGAATTCTAGGAGTTGTAATTTTCAATCTGGAGGCAGACTGAGAATACCTGCTGCAGATGTTGCAAGGCATCAGTGCTAGCTGCCATCAGTTGTTAAAGGGCATGTAAACTGTGCCAAATCATTTTTCAACTAATCACACAGTAATAAGGATTAATTACCACCAATCTTAAATCTGCTTTTTTTTTTCTTCTCTGACTTTCCTATCCCTTGTTTTTTAGCTCTGGGAATTTTAGTTTTTAAAGAGAGCGGGACAGCTAGTCAGTAAAGAACTGTCAATCACCCAGCCCCTCCCCCTGGCATGAATTGATTCAGCATTAAGATCAGGAAAAGGAATAAGCATTATCTGTTACTCTGCTCTTTCTGTGCAGATAAACTCAATCCTGCAGTTGTCTGTGTTAATTGTCAATTAAGAAAATCTTAATTGATTCAAGCGGTGATTACAGCTCCCAGTGTTGCTTACCTTCCCATAGCAAAGCAGTTTTACTTTCACATTAACACAAAATCACTGGGTGAATGCTATTGGCTGTAGTCAGGCACAGATCACCTTCATTGCACATGCTCCACACTCAGTTTTGGGAGGGGGTGGACACAGGGATAGGAGAAATGCATAGTAACTAGGAGTGAGCTGCACAGGACATAAGGAAATCTAGTGACTGAGCAAAAAGGGATCAAGTTCCTTGCAGCACTAAAAATATAGAAAATGATAAAGGAAAGTAATTTTTTTCACTTCAGTGTCCTTTTAACCTTCAGCGTGCAGCCATTTAAATGCACATTTTTCCCTAAATTTTCTCATACACATGTCACTGTTGGGAAAGGAAAGTATGAGTGAGTTACTGCTTAAAGGGGAGCTGTGGTCCAAAATTGACTTTAGGTAAATTGATAGGAATTTGCTTTCCTGAGAATTTTTGCAATTTATTTTCATTGTTTATTTTGCATTTTTTTTTTTTAAACTGAATTGATCGGAATATCAATGGGTGTATGGGATGCATTGAAAAAGTGTTTAGCTCTGCAGTTAATGCAACTAAAGATATAAAATGATTCAATGGATAATAACATTTTATTAATAACTGAATTTCAGGTGATTTCCTAAGTCATCTGACCTTTTTTTATGCTAATAAATACAATACCTTACAAATTTGATTATTAATACTTCCACCATGAATTTGGTGATCCCCAATTAAGTCATGTCATTTATCTGAACGCCAGCTCTTGACTGTTTCTTACTAGAAAAGCTATTGAGACACATTTATATTATTTATGTTATATCAATCCTATATTACAGGACTGACGTAACGCTGTGTTACCTTAATCCTGTAATATAGGGCTTTTGTCTTATTATTACATATTATTATTACATGTAATCGATAACAAATTTCTGTCCGATTAATAAAATGGTCTATTTGATTATCTATATTACCTCTCTTTCAATGTATAAATATTGTAGGGAATAACAGGTATATTCAATAAAAGTTCTTATAGTTTAAAATGGTGATAATTTTGCCCCAACCAATCAGATGTAAGCTCACAAATGTTAAATAAGATCTGATTGGTTGTGGCAAAATTAGAACCTTTTTAAACGATAAGAACTTTTATTGAATCTCCCTGTGTTTTATTATTTGTCTCCATCTATTTCCCTTTGACAGATTACAAATGCATAATGATTTAATTTGGCATCTCTGTTGAGATCCGCTATGTAGGCGGAATTTGAGTGATGATGCGTCCATAGTCATAGTCAGCATTTTCTTTGGCGCATCTGAAAACCCTCGCGAGATCTCCTACACATGTTTCTGTGTTACAGTCACAAGACTCTCTCTCATGAGTTTCATAGAGCCGTATAAAAAAGAGCCAACACTAAACAAGGGTAGCCATCGACAAAGTCCATTTGGGACAAATGCATGTGGCGTTTTTAGGTGTTGTGTACTCCCGCTAGGAATACTCTATCACTCTATCTGATAGTCATCTGTTGGTAATGTATCACCTTTTTGACTCTTCCTGCTAATTGTACTGACATGCTTCAAAGTACGCTTGATGCTAATATATATCTACCTCAATGTTTATTTGCACTGTGTGATACTATATAATATATTTATCTTACTAGCGAGGAGTACAAAAATGTTTTTTAATTATGTTTTACTGGTAGATATTCCTGGTTTTTAATAAAGGATTTTTAATCAGCGTGTTAAAGTAATAAAGCAACTTTATAAAAACAAAATTATAGATAGTAGAGTGAATTTTGTATCAATCTAATTAAAAAGGTTTTTCCTTTAAAATAAGAGCATACAAAATCCAGAGATTTTTTAAGACGGCAACTTAAGCGAAAAAACAACGTTTTGTGCATAGTGCATGGTACATAATGGGTGACATTGGCCAAATGACAGTGAAGATTTGGTTTTAACATTGTTCCATGGGGCTTCCATCTGATATTCCTCCTATATCCACTGGGTATCACACATGTCTAAAAGCCATGCCTTAGGGGCTGTGGATGAATAGTAAACTAATCTCTATTTTGCATGTATACTTACTTTTCAGAACTAATACTCGACCTTGCGAAGTTTATAGTAACATAGTAATTGAGGTTGAATAAAGACATACATACATCAAGTCCAACTTTTTCACCCTTTTTTTTAACTCTAACAGTTGATCCAGAGGAAGGCAAAAAAAAAAAAAAACTAAAAAAGGGGGGAAAATTCTTTCCTGACTCCAAATGGCAATCGGAAAGTATCCCTGGGTCAACCAGAGCAAAAGTATATGTATTAATACCAGTAATTCTCAATATTGTTTAGTTTTAGAAACTTATCTAGCCCACTTTTAAAGCTATTCAATGAACTTGCCATTACCACATCTGCTGGAAGATAGCTCCACAGTTTCACCGTTCTCACTGTAAAAGAAACCTTTCCTAACCTGAAGATGAAACTTCTTTACTTCCAATCTTGAAAGATGTCCACCTGTCCTCTGATATGACTGTTTGGTAAACCATGCACTGGAGATTTTATTGTATGGCCCATTCATATATTTGTATATATGTGATAAGTGATCATATCCCCACGCTATCTATGCAGACTATCTGCCTGCATAGTCATGTCCCTCCATTCCCCTTATTATTTTAGTTGCCCTTCTCTGAACTGCTGTCATTTCCAAGATGTCCCTTTTGTATATGGGATTCCAAAACGGTACCGCATATTCCAAATGAGGCCTTACCAGTACCTTCTAAAGAGGGAGTATAAAGTTTTTTTCTGTTAAATCTATTCCCCTCTTTATACAAGACAATATATTGCTAGCTCTAGCCATTTCTACCTGGCATTGTTTGCTATAGCTAAGTCTGTAATCTACCAGAACCCCCAAATCTTTCTCCAGTCAAGATTCACTTAACACAGAGTTATTTATGGTGTAGGTGGAACCAGGATTGCTAAACCCCAAATGCATCACCTTACATTTATCAACATTGAATCTCATCTGCCATTCTGCTGCCCATTTTGATAATCTATCTAGGTCAGCTTATAGCACTCAAACATCTCCCCAAATGTACTTACCAGCCTTCATTCCCCCACTGCCTTCTGCTTAACTTTGATACCATTTCCGTGTACGGAAGTCAAGCAGGAGGGGCTCGAACGGCATCCACTCCTGTGATTGGCGAAGGCAAGTACGTTTGGGAAGATGTTTGAGTGCTATAAACTTCGCGAGGTCGAGGTTTATGACCATTTGCTACAACATAAAAAATTTTAGTTAGGGGGGTGGACATACCATTTAAGGTTTAAGGCATTTGTTGTCTGTCCCTGGATATAACATACCCTCCAAACAATTACCTTTAAAATGTGCTAAAATGTCTGCAGCCCTGTAATTACTTTATCTCCTCTCTTCAAATGGTATTTAGGATAGTAAAGATTTTATACAGACCCTGCTCAGTACAGTGTTTAGTTGTTAGGTGAATATTGATGTGTATGTTTAAGGACAAATTAAATCAGATTAACATTCCACATTCAAAAGGTACATTTATAGAAATAACATAATGCAGAGTTGCAGGGGAAATATAATGAAGTGAACCTGATCTCAGCACAGCTCTGTGCAATGCATTTCTCATCAGTGTACCTTGTTAAAGGGAATGTTGGAATGTATGCAGAAATGCAGAATGTAGTTTATTTGTGTGACGTCTTTTTGTAACCATTTTATTGTTTGCCTCAGCCTTTTAAATGGAAACTTCTCTCTTGTAATTTTGTCAAAAGGCCCATTTTAATTACAGTACTTGTTTAATAAAGATTAGGAAAAATTGTGCAGCTTCCTTTCAGGTGTAAAGCGCCACAGTAAAAAGCAAAGCTGCTGACAAAGTCTAAGTTTAACTTGAAAAACTTCAGATGGATATATAGGCCCCTATTTATAAAGGTTTGTTATTGTTATCGAAAAAATAACGATCGGTATTGTACGATATTGATCGTTATTTTACAATATCAATCGTAATCCTACGATGTCGCTATCGTAAATCTATGATGCCGATATTGTAGAATAACTGTCGCTATCATAAAATAACGACCGCTATTTTAAAATAACGATCGCTATCGTAAAATACCGAAGGTTATCGTAGAATAACAGTCAATATCGTCAATAACGATCGGTATTCAACAATATCGACCATTATTGTATGATATTCTATTCTATGATTGTTATTTATCAATCTATTATGTAATCTATTCTATGATTGTTATTTTACGGATTTTTTTTGTTATTCTACGATATCGGCATCGTAGATTTACGATAGCGATATCGTAGGATTACAATCGATATTGTACAATAACGATCAATATCATACAATACCGATTATTATTTTTTTCGATAAAGATAACAAACTTTTATAAATAGGGCCCATTGTCATTGTTCTAATGTCTCCCCCCACAAGCTCCCACTCTATGATCTTGTACACTAATAAAATAGTATAAATAGCAGGAATAGACCATAAAATAAGAACTTTAATAAAGGAATGTCCTCGTACAATATTAGTATATGACAATCAATACATCCAACTTGAACAAATATAAAATTACTCTACTGAACAGTATGTGTATCTCAGTGTACCATAAAATGCAGAAGCCACTGTAAAAAATATATAGGAGGTAGTCCTTACAATATGGAACCAAAGTCTCCGTACGTGTCAGACCATGCAGTAATAGAGAAATAAGCATATATATATATATATAAATTGTTGACCTGTACAGCAGAGCCGTACGGTTACCAAACTTGTAAGTTATACCGGCCCCCACTCCCTGGAACCATCGAACCACCAAATCCACCGATAAATCCTGGTCAAAAGGGCTTTCACTCCAGCCACATCTGTACCGTCACCCGATCCTACCAATCCTCCTCAGCTCCTCACTCCCTCCACTGTAAAGGGTGCAGACACCGCTTTCCTACACCGGGTATCCCCACCAGGTCCGTCCACACAATCTCTCCTCTGCGTGATCCAAAGTCCGGTCGCAAGGGGAGCGGTCACGTGATCTCCAAGGTGTGAAGTTCGAAAACGGAACCAGGGGGAGAATCGGAACACTCACAATCAGCTCCGTTGGGCTCATTCAGGCTCTGCAAAAACACCAAAGATAAAATCACAATATTGTACAACCCATATGGGAATATTATAAAAAGTACACCATATATGTATACAATAAAATAGCATGCAAAGCGTTTTGTTTAACAAAACTTCATCAGGCATAATTTTAATTACAAATTGTGAACACATTTAAGTGAATGGGATTAACCATTGTTGGAAACAAAAGTAATCAGTAACATGAAATTGTTACTGATACTGTATCTATAAAAAAAAAGACTCAATTTAATGTTATCATTTAGACCTTTTGGAAACAGTGTATCATAACTGAAGGTCAATCTCTGCTCTAATCTTAGTAATTTGTTATTACAATCACCACCACTATGGCAAATAGTAACATCCAATTGAATGTCACTAAACCCAAGTGTCTAAAAACATGCTTGCTCCTAGTTTGCTGAGAAAAAATGCTGAAATAACTAAAAGTCCAGTAGGACTGTTTAAATGTGGGTCTTGCAGGATTTGTGATTTTATTAAAAACACTGAAATGTATTTGGATCCATCTGGTAAAATGAGAAAATATAAGAAGTTCCTTAACTGCCGAGCGAAAATGGTTGTATACATGATCATTTGCCCTTGTGGCTTAAGTTATAGTAGTTATAGTATAGTTATAGTATTTGAGGTTGAATAAAGACATACGTCCACCCAGTTCAACCCATCTAGCAATATCCTCATTTCCTGCCTAACTGTTGGTCCAGAGGAAGGCAAAAAAAAACCCACCAAATTTATGAAGGGGGAAAAAATTCCTTCCTGACTCCAAGTGGCAACCGGAAATTTCCCTGGATCAACTCTATATTATATATCAATACCAGTAACTTGCAACATTCCTTGTTTGCCACAACAACGTCCACTGGAAGACAGTTCCATAGCTTTACCGTTCTCACAGTGAAAAACCCTTTCCGAACTTGAAGCGTAAACCTTTTTTCTTCAAGTCTTAAGGGATGTCCTCGTGTCCTTTGACATGTTCTATTGGTGAACAATGCCCCAGATAGTTTACTGTATGGCCCATTAATGTATTTATACACAGTAATCATATCCCCACGCAAGCGCCTTTTCTCCAGCGTACATAATTGTAACTTTTCCAGTCTCTCTTCATATTCAAGCTCCCCCAATCCCCTTACTAATTTTGTTGCCCTTCTCTGAACCCTTTTACATTTTAAAGATGTCATTTTTGTACACAGGATTCCAAAATTGCACTGCATTTCCAAATGAGGCCTTACTAATGCTTTGTAAAGAGGGAGAATAACATTTTCCTCCCTTGAATCCATACCTCACTTTTAGAGATTGCCGAACTTTCGAAAGTTCGGTCCGTTTTCAAACTTTCAAACTATATGGAAAGTTCGAAAGTTCGAAAACGGACCCATTAAAGTCAATGGGAGGCAAATAGTTCGAAAAGTTCTAATGAAATACAAATAAAATATTAGTGGTAACTTAATGTAAATGGCTGTGGGACCTGGGAAATGGTCTGGGGAACATGTTTGAATATCCAGGACTTTCGAAAAATCTATTTTACTCTCACTCGCACTATTTTCGAGCTCTCACGTTCGAACATTTGATGTTCGCGCCTAGGTATCATGTACATTTTACTTGCGGATTCGATGCTCGCATATAGGCCTCAATGGACACTTTACTCGTGGATTCGATGTTCGCGCCTAGATACCATGGACATTTTACTTGCGGATTCGATGATCGCGTATAGGTTTTAATGGAAACTTTACTCGCGGATTCGATGTTCGCACCTAGATACCTTGGACAATTTACTTGCAGATTCGATGCTCGCGTATAGGTTTTAATGGACACTTTACTCACAGATTCGATGCTCGTGTATAGGTATAATAGGAATTTTACTGGCATATTCAAACGGTCGAACATTCGATACGGCACTGCTTGCTTCCACATTTTCTCATATCTAATTGATTGCCAAAGTAAAAAAGTTTTGAATTTAATGAATCATTTTAAACATGGTAGATAACTGTGACTAACCATAGAAATATATATTTGCTGATTCATACTGAAAGGCCCCAATGGAGGACCAGGGCGTATGTATGAACATGTGAGAAAAATGACTTGAAATACCAGCGAAGAGTAGGTTTATGGTCACCTGCAGCTACACCCAGAAACTTAACTCTTATCATATCCATGCCCATCCCACACTTTTACAATCATTTATATTTACTTTTGGAGAACAAGAATTAGTTTTATGGTTTTATGTGTTTTACAGTCAAAGGGATGATAAGGGTAACAAAAGAAAACAACATCATTCTTAGCACATTGTGATATTCTTTGTCTTTCAAGTGAATTGCAAAAGAATATAAAAATAGATACACTAGCATATAAAATACCAAAATTAGCATTTCTATGTTACTTTAACGTAAGAGCCAGTGAAGCCCACAAGCCATGACTGGTTCCTGTAAAAGGTCATTGCCATTGAGCTATGTGCAGAGGAGTTCATTTAAAGGAATAGTTCACTCGAAAAGTGAACTATTCAATTAATGTATTGATTGAAGCCCGGGAGGTTAAAGAGCTATTACTTACCTCCGTTCCCGGGTTCCTGCTCAATTGGTTGAAGAACGGAAGGTAAGGCATAGCTCCTTATCCTCCTGGTGAAGGGTTGCATGCATTATGTTATTAAACCAAATATATTGTTCATGATTCTGTTTGTAAAATGGTCCAAATACTATCATGGCTATAAACAGTGTATAGTGAATGGGGTTTACCCATTCTAAATCTTTAAAGGGCATGTCCACCCCAAAACTAAAATTTTCCCCACTACTGGCCCCACTGTGTAGTGTTTAAAAATCCTTACCTTACCTTTTTGCTCCAAATGGTTCTCCTGCAATATCTTCCCAAAATCCCAGAAAGTGAAGAGCAGGAGCCTGTCTGTGACTGAAAAGGTTTCCGCCTCTTAACTTTCCTCTGAGAGGTTTTTGGCAGGTTTTGGATCCCTCTTTCCTGCTTTGTGTCCTACCTATAAAACATATGGCCTGTTAGCCAGTCGTGGACGCGGCTGCCACTCTGGCCCTCTGCTTGCAATTTCCTGCAAGCAGACGGCAAGGATCAGAACACCTGGGGAATGAAGCTCTGTAAGTACCTTTCTGGTTATTTTTTTTGCAAACAAACATGGTGGTTGAGGAAAAAGTTTGTTTGGAAGGTGGAGAAACCCTTTAATGTTCTGTCTTAAAGAGACATTATCCGCTCGGTACATTCATTGGGGCGAATGTAAAATGTTACACTGTAAATGTAGAATGTTGCACTGTTACTGTAGAATATTACACTGTAAATGTAGACTGTTGCACTGTAGAGATGGCCAAACTTTCGAAAGTTCGGTCCGTTTTCGAACTTTCAAACTTTATGGAAAGTTCGAAATTTCGAAAATGGACCCATTAAAGTCAATGGGAGTCAAATAGTTCGAAAAGTTCTAATGAAATACAATTAAAATATCAATGGTAACTTAATGTAAATAGCTGTGGGACCTGGGAAAAGGTCTGGGGAACATGTTCGAATATCCAGGACATTCGAAAAATCTATTTTACTCTCACTCCTGCTATTTTCGAGTTCGTTTGCGCCTAGGTACCATGTTCATTTTACTCGCGGATTCGATGCTCGTGTATAGGCTTTAATGGACACTTTACTCGTAGATTCCATGTTCGCGCCTAGATACCATGGACATTTTACTCGCGGATTCCATGCTCGCGTATAGGTTTTAATGGAGCCTTTACTCGCAGATTTGATGCTCGCGTATAGGTATAATAGGCATTTTACTCGCACATTCAAACGGTCGAACATTCGATATTTATCGAAAGTCTGAAATATCGAAAATCCGGGTCCGGGATAGTTCGAGAAGTCCGAATTTGTTCAAATTCGAATAGTTCGGCTCGAACTCGAACCCGAGTTTTAGTCCATCTCTATTGCACTGTAAATGTAGACTGTTGCACTGTAAGTGTAGACTGTTGCACTGTAAGTGTAGACTGTTGCACTGTAAGTGTAGTCTGTTGCACTGTAAGTGTAGACTGTTGCACTGTAAATGTTATGCATTTTCTGGACTGTTTTTAGTTAAGCAGAATAAATATCAGATTAGTTATCTTTTAGGCTGTCACATAATCTCACATATCTTTTTTAAATACAACCTGATTAACAACTTTTCATTTCCCATATTACAAATGTTTTCTCAGGTTTTACTGTAAGAAATGAAACTTACTGTTGATTGACATTTTTTGGGGTTGAACTTGCTCTCCTATTGGAAATACCATTCTGTTATACCTCCTTCTGCATTATAAAACATATGTAAGCTTTTACTATAACATAAACTAAAAAAAAAACAAAACAAACAAACAAAAAAAACAGAAGCAGCATGTGAAGGTTACTTTATTTCAAGTTCTGTATATTTGAACGTTTTCCCCAAACCGTTTATCAAGTCCCATGACCAGTAACTTACCAACCAATCTCAAAGTAATTTATCATATTAATAATAATCAACATTTACTGGGCTATAAATCAGAACATAATGTGAACTCTAGACCTGAGAACTGAGAACTAAACTCCTTTAAACAGAGTTGCAGTGGTAATTAAAAAATATATCAAAGCATCTCTGTTGGCAACTGAGTTCGTTCGCGGCTGCCTAAAAATACACCATCCAATTTTTTTGGGTTGACCGTCCAATACACGGTAATATCGGCCCAAAAAATTGGATGGTGTGTACCCAGCCTAACCTGGTACACACGAGCAATAAGTTAGGACTGATTGTGCGGTTGCACAAGATTTAAGATTCATTTTATTGTCATATTACTGAGCACTGTACATAGTCCATGACACTCCATTTAAACAGGTTAAAAATATTATTTCACAAGATGATGGAATCAAACAGAATTTTACAAGGTTACAGCCGAAGGATAAAAGCTATTTTTAAAAAGATCAGTCTTACGGTAAAATTCATAAACCTGATGGAAGCAAATTAAAAAGCAGTTATTTGGATGGAAAGGATCCCTCATAATCCCCTCTAAACTCTAAATTTAATTCACATCCAATAGTTTACTGAGCATGCTTTATGATACTTATTTTCTAGCCTAGTGAAGTTGCCGTACCAAGTTAACATACCATAGCTCAGTATGCTTTCGATCATATTTCTATAAAAACTTAATAAAATATCTGGGGAGACACATGCTCCTTCCTCAATTTCCTGCTTCGCTTTCCCATTCCGCTCCTTTACAGTATGTACCTCCCCCAAGACAGGTCAGTACTAAGATAGACCCCTAAAAAATTTAAATTCTCAACCTGCTCTAATCAACAATTAGTTCTTCTTTTTTACTGGTATTGATGTGAAGATTATTATATACACTCTAAGCAGCCAGCCATGCAACTGTAGCCCTATATTCTGCCTCATCCTCATCAATTGTGAGGCCCAGTAAGGTTGTGTCATCTGCATATTTTACCAGATAATTATTGTCAGACACAGGTTTATAATCTGATATAAATCAAGAAAACAATAGAGGGACCAGGACACAGCATTGAGGAACCCCAATGTTAGTATGGCAAATCGTAGAGGTATTTTTATGTAATCTGACCCACTGTAATCGGCCTCTTAAGAAATCAGTGCACCATCTACATACTGTAGAGTCTGATCCATATATGCCAAAGCAACATGGGCATATAATATTACGCCCCAACCTCTGAATATTCACATGCTAATGCATCTATTGAAAGTGCATTTTTTTAAAATTGCGCTTAAACTTTAAAGTGCTCTATTTTAAAAGTGCTTAGTATTGTGCAAAATTCTTATAAAGCCTATGCATTAAAGTGTGGTATATTTGAAGGACGCTCGGGGGACCTGGAACTTACCTTACCACGCTGCACTCTAAAGCCGCTTCTTCACTGATGCCTATCGCGCACCCTATCTTTTGTATTGGGGCGCATGCACCTAAGATAGGGCGCGCGATCGGGACAGAGCAGCTTTCAGTGAAGGAGCGGCTTGCAGTGGAACGGTGGTAAGGTAAGTTGCAGGTCCCCCGAGCGTCCTATTATTCACAGGGAGGTGAGAATAATTGTTCTTACCTCCCTGTGAATAATAGAAACGAATGGCAAATAGTTATTTTTATGGATTATGGGAGTTTACAGTCCCTTTAATATTGTATTAATAATTAAGATTGATCTAAAAAAAATTAAAAACATTTCTATTCTGAATTTTACACCACAGATACTATCGCATATCTACAAAAGATACGTTATTGTTCATTTAAAAAACATTTCAGTGAGTAATGTTCATTAAGACCCTTTGGACTGAGAGTGTTTAAATGGCGTATCCAGTAAGTCTATCTCTGCAATAACATCCTAGTCTTATTTCCCCCTTCCTTGGGAGTGGGACACGGTCAATTGCCATGTATTTAAGAGAAGATAGTCCATGTCCGAGGCTTGGCCACTGGTTTTACAGTCTGATTGTCTTTATATGCTGTGGATATGGCTGAACGATGCCCATCAATCCGGATTCTCAAGGTCAAGTCTGTTTTTCCTATATAATCAAGTGCACATGGGCATGTGATCATTTAAACGACATGTATTGTTGTGCATGTGATCCTGTGCTTGATCTTAATTACTTCCTTGGGTGATGGAATGTCTTCCCTGGCATCATGAACTTACACTAAGTACATTTGTTACAACTATAACTTTCAGGTTCACGCATTGTCAGCCAGTTAGCTTTTTTATAGCATGTCACCAGGTCTGAGCGTACCAAAATATCCCTAAGCTTCCTCCCCCTGCAACAATGGGTTTAGGTGGTAAGACTTTTTTAAAGGAATCATTGGCTATTAAAATCTTTCAGTTATTGCAGATGCTCTTTTGTGTCTCCATGCCCAACGTATTATACTGAGCACTGCAAATGAAATCTTGCTTATCTTTTCTCTCTGTGTCATTAATTTCTTTTGTTTGAAATGCTTTAAACAGTGCTATTTCTAGTACCTCTTGCGTAAAGTATGCACCGGGTCCTGGTCCTAGGTTCTCACTCTATGTCCCGACTCCCGATAGCATATGTTACCTGCATTTGACTCTTTCAGTCTGCAGCCTCTATCTGTTAGACTGCCACTGGGATTTTTTTATGCATGTAGCTACCAGGACTCCTCTTTTTTTAGCCGGGGACGCCCGGCAGTTTTTCCTGTGCTTTTAACATATGTTCTATTGTTGGTAGTAATTATGTTTGTACTCGTGGGGATGTTGTTATTTAGGGAGATGTTTTTGATTCTATATGTGATTGAATTTACTAGAATATGCACCTAGTTTCCAAGTACAAAAATTGTACAGCCCACAGCACTGCCCACCCACTCATGGGTCCTTTGACCCCATCCACTCAGGGGCCCCCACTTGCACCTCAGACCAATACACCCCATATGAGGGGCCCATGAGGGGGAGGGGCCACAGGAGGCTGCAACGCAAAGGCCTAAGGGGGCTGCAAGGGAAGGGGCCAGGAGGGTTCTGAAATGGGAGGGGCTATGGGGTCCATGAGTGGGCAGGGTCACAGAGCCCATGAGTGGGAGGGGCCACAGGAGGCTGCTAGGGAAAGGCCCAAGGGGGATGCAAGCGAAGAGGCCAGGATGAGTCTGCAAAACTGCAAGGGAAGAGGCCACATAGTCCACAAGTGGCCACAGGACATGTGAGTGGGAGGGGCCACAGGAGGCTGCAAGGAAAAGGCCCAAGGGGTGTTCAAGGGAAGGGGCAAGGATGGGTATGCAAGGGGAGGGGCCATGGGCCCTGCAACTAGGAGGGGCCACATGACCCATAAGTGGATGGTGCCATAAGGGGCTGCAAGGAAAGGGACCAGGATGAGACTGCAAGGGGAGGGGCCATGGGAACCATGAGTAGGAAAGGCTGCAAGGGAATTGTCCAAGGGGGCTGCAATGGGAGGGACCATGGGGGCCCACGAGGAGGAGGAAACACAGGGAAGAGGGTCTGTCACATGGTTTCAGAGAAGGAAGCAGGAAGTGCAGCTGCTCCCCATATCACACATATAAATGTAAATATCTTTAAAACCATGTAAAATAAATAATGAAAGTAAATTGCAAAAATCCTAGAGAAAGCAATTTCTGTCATTTTTGGACCTCAGTTACCCTTTAATGTTTGTACCTCAGCCATTGCTTAGTTTTCTGACCATAGCAAGTTCATTCCATTTTTGTATGCCGCAAATGAAATAGCCTCTTTCTTTCTAAGACAAACATTTGTTTGTACATTCTGACTCTGGCAGTAAGTGAACATTGAAATTATCTTCAGGCAACAAGGCACCTTTTAAAATGGTAATTGTGTAGCAGGTGACTATATACAGTAATTAGAACAAATGCAATGTGTATGGTATAATCTATTTGGTTAATGTATAAGGTTAATTTATTTTACTTTAATAGCAAAAACAGCCATTTGGAACCATAATAAATTACGGTATATAATATAGAAATTATATATAACCTATTCTTTGGGTAACTAGGTAGCACATGAACAAGTATCCATTGTTGCAATTAAATGGCATGTAAAGGGGTTAAAACTCACTTTACTTTACAGCCTTTGTTTCCCTTCAAATGTGGTTTTAACCACTTTAGTGACCCTTTAAAGTGACCCTTTTAAAGTGACAAACTTAAAGGGTAAAGGTGGTCCAAAAATGAGGTTAGGTAAATTGAAAGGAATTGATTTCCTGAATATTTCTGCAATATACTCTTATTATTATATTTACAATGTTTTGAAGATATTTTCATGTGTGTTACGGAGGCAGCACCAGCAAATCCTCTGCACTGAAACATGTGACAATAGAAGCAGGAGAAATTAGCACTAGATATCTCTGCCTGGTACTGGGGTCATTCAGTATTTAGTATTCAGTATTTAGTATTGTTGGCCTCTCATGTACAAAGCAGGTAGCAGGAGACCAGGAGTAGCATTGCAATACAGTATGGCATGTGGTAGCAGGAGATTAAGAACATCTTTGAAGTAGTGTATGGCGCATGGCAATGAGACACTAGGAGTAGCATTGTATTATAGTATGGAGTGTGACAACACAAGCCTAGTAACAGCTTTGCAATGGAAGGCTACAACAAGAGACCAGGAACAGCTTTGAAGTATGGGAACAAACAAAGGGGAACAAGAAAAATAGACAAGCACAGAGCAATATGAGCAAACAAGCCACAGAGTAAAGGTATCCATCAGCACTAGGGGCGACCGGCAGATATAGGAACACTTCCAGGTATGATGTCAGTGCGCACGCATAGGCACGCGTGATGTCACTAGCCATGTGATAGCAGCCTGGAAGCCTCCTATTATACATTATAAACAAAGGGTCTGGGGAAGTGAGAAAGCCTGCTATATTAATTAAAGTGTGTAAGTATGAAAAAATGCAAATGTTTGCTAATCGTAATTAAAGTAAAAGTTTAGATGTTAGGACCTTCCAGACTGGGGTTACCTTGACATGTTTGGATGACTTTTCATTCATGTGATCACAGTAATGTATAGTAAAGTGAAAAAAATTAAATATTAGTATTCTGTGTGTGTGTTGGGGGGCACTAGAGATGGTCGCAACTTCCAAGGTCCATTTTCAGAATTTCGGAATTCCGAAAGCTCCTGTAGAAGTCAATGTGGCAGAAAAGTTTCAAAAGTTCAGACAGAATACTTATATTAGAAATATACTTATATTAGTAACTTAATATTGTACGGGGGCAGTTAAAGTAGCATTGTCTCTGTGGGGAACTTATGTTATATCTAAAAAGAGACATTTTGCTACCTATCTACCAGTGTCACCTTGCTGTCCAAATAACCATTTAAATCCCTACAAGCATACAAATTGAAATCAAAATGTATCTGTTGTCTGCAAAGACTATCAACATTATTTATAATGATTTGTACAAATAATTGATTGTTGAATATTCTATAACTCCGCCCATAGTGGTGAGCTTTGGCTCTATATTTTACAATATGTCAATTTTATGTTTTTAAATCCTATATAAACTAAATCTCCATCCTAAAAAACACAGCGGACTTAAATTATTTACATAAGTTACAACATGTGATAGAAGAAACTTTCCTAGTCTAGACGTAGTTAATCTTTATATGTCCACATCTCATTTTAAAGGAATAGGGGCTGTTTAAAAAGCCCATGCATACTCAGATGTGGAATTCCTAATAGAATTATTAAAGTTTTGTACTTTATGAAAATAACATGGAAAGTCATTATTACCTACAGTTGCAAGGCACTGCTATGGGGTCTAATGTCGCCCCTTCATATTCAAACATATTTATGTACATTACATGAGGTAAGAATGCACAGCATCAATAGGCAGACAACATAACATGCTTAAGTGAAGTGGTGCACAGGGGGTATAAGGGGGGCACTGTGTCCAATCCCGACACAGATTGTTAAAAATCCACCCCTTTAATGGAGTGGTCACTTTATTTAAACCAGCCCACAGTATGTTTTATTATGCACCAGAGTAAGGGGGAAGCCCCAAAATGTTGTACACGTACAATGTCACAATAAAAGTATAAACACACATGTTTGCGTTCCTCACTACTTATTCTGAATGATCAAGGATTCCTGTTCTGTGGTTTACAGTTTGGAGGACACAGCGCCACAATAGTCTCTTATCTTACACTGGAGTGCGAGGAGAAAGACATCTGGCAATTAACATTTTGTCATGCATACAAGCAGAATTCTTGATGCAGTCCTTCATTAAATGTCATGTGTTTAGCAGATTTTCTAAAAAAAAAAAATAATGAAAGGCATGTATCAAAGTCAGGAAATCATACCTAAACTCCCTTGACAAGTAAAAAAAATCACCTAAATATCAATCTCCCAAATGTCCTTAATCAAAAGGTATACTACATGTGTGGGTGCACACTAAGATGTGGCTGCCAAATTGCCCTTAAGGTAACCAATGCATAAAGGCAATTATAAATACAAATTCAATCATCTCTGCATTTTCAACTGCTTCGTTTTTTTTTTATTTTAACTAAACTCCCCCAAATCTAAAAATACCCCGCAATTAGAGATGGCCGAACTTTCGACAGTTCGGTCCTTTTTTGAACTTTCAAACTATATGGAAAGTTCGAAAACGGACCCATTAAAGTTAATGGGAGTTTGAAAAGTTGGAATGAAATACAATTAAAATACCAATGGTAACTTAATGTAAATGGCTGTGGGACCTGGGAAATGGTCTGGGGAACATGTTCGAATATCCAGGACTTTCGAAAATCGATTTTACTCTCACGCACGCTAATTTCGAGCTCTTCAGTTCAAACATTTGATAATTATCCCATGAACGGCTCGCGGATTCAATATTCGATATCGCGTATAGGTATAATAGCACAAGCAAAAAAGTTCATGAGAGGGGCACTCTTTCTGTGAATTCAAATCACTTCAATCCCATCAACACACAACGTTTCAAGGACCACAAAGTCCCTTTCATCAGGTGTATACCACATACCAAATGAACACTCTTTTAAAGAAAACACTGTAATAGACCACTCCTCCCTAACCAAAGGGGAGGTGTCTGTGTTCACCCAACATCACTGCATATACAAGTGTACATATCAAAATGACATAAAGTGTACAAAAAGTCCATATTGTCCATATTATAATGTGTCTTAAATCTTTCTGCTTTCCTTTGCAGGTGTTAGGACGAAGATCCTGTGAAGTGAAAAATAATTAGAACAAACTCCAAATTCTTCTTTGGAAACAACATTGAACCATATCATGCTACCTTTATAATGTTAATGTTACATATAATGTAACTTAGTAACATATAATGTTACTAAGGTAAAATACAAATTTATGCCACCAAATTCCTTATAAAAGTAAAATTAAAATAAAATTGTACAATTTCTTAAATATTCCTTTGTGTCTTTCTTTTTTAGACACTAGATGGCAGTGTAATACACTTAACCCTGATCTGTATAGTGTGCAAACTGTGGCAACATTGTTGCTCTACAAGTAACTAAACTGAGTATATTACTCAATTCTCCTATACATAGTAACACACGTATCTTCTTAAGGTTACAAAATTATAAAGGGATTCTACAGTTTTATAAGAAGCTGTTAAGGCCTGATTCTTCATTTAGGCCCCATGGTTTCATAGTTTCAATGTATTCAGCCTATCTATCCATACAGCCTCCCTTCTCAACAACATTTTATTAACATCTCCCCCTCTGCTGTGTTTTTTTACTACTTCTAATGCTTGCCATTTTAACTGGCTTACCCGGTGATTGCATTTATGGAAATATTTACTTATCGGTGTTTCATACCTAGAGCTGGTACCATTATAGTTCTTCACATCCCTTTTGTGTTCATTAATTCTGGTTATAACATCCCTTTTTGTTTTTTCTACATACCCCTTCCCACAAGGGCATTTTAACAGGTATATTACACCTTAAGTGTTGCACATAGCGAAACTTAGTTCCCTTACTGGGATGGTACATGCTATCTCCTTTTATAATAGAGTTGCAGTTCCCGCAATTTAAGCAAGGGAATGTACCTTTTTGTGGTGTGCTCAGGAATACCTGTTTTGTCTTGGAGCGAGGTATTAGATCTGCTCTTACCAAATGGTCACCTGTCTTGTATGATAGGAGGGGCGGGTTTGTGAACAGCTTCCCATATTCTGTATCATTTTGTAGGATTCCCCAATGTTTTTTTACTATCTTACTTATTTGTTTAGAATGGGTATTGTATGTCGTAACTAAGGGAATTCAGATGATGTCTGGGTACGTCCTGTGTGTTCTACCAATAGTTCTTGCCTGTGATACGCATCACCCTTTTACACATATCCTCCACTCCAGTTGATGTCTATCGTATCCTCTTGCTATAAACTTGTTGCACATCTCTTCCAATCTCTGTTGGCAAATTACGTCATTATCAACAATTCTACGTACCCTTAGTAGTTGGCTATAGGGTAGACCCTTAATCGTATTCTCAGGGTGGAAACTATCTGCTCTCAACATGTTGTTCCTATCCGTTTCTTTAACATATAAATCTGTGCATAATTTACCTCCATTGTTGTATACCAATACATCAAGGTAGTGAATAGATTTCTTATCGTAAGTGAGCGTGAACTTTAAAGTGGGATTAACTTCATTCAAGAACCTTTCAAATTCTTTAAGTGAGGGTAATTCCCCCTTCCATATGAAAAAGATATCATCCACATACCAGACGTAAACTTTCAGATTCTTTTCGAATCTTTCTTTTTCCAACACATACTTCCTCTCAAAATCTGCTACAAAGATGTTAGCATATGTGGGTGGAAAATGTGCACCCATACTTGTGCCTTGGGCTTGCCAGTAGTATGTGTCGTTAAAACAGAAATCATTTCTTGTGAGACATACATTTAGGAGATCCATAATGAAATGAATTTGTTTAACATCATATACCCAATCGAGCAACGCACTTTCAATGCTATTCATCCCCAAATCATGTGGGATGGACGTATACAACGATTCCACGTCCAATGTACACAAATATGTGTTTTCTTCTAGTGTCCTCAGGATCTCTATGTGTCTCAAAAATTCAGTGGAAAGACAAGTTTTATTACCTTTAACAATAGGTTGCAGGAAATAGTCTATATATTTCCCTAATGGTTCCAGAACTGAATTTAGCCCTGACACTATAGGTCACCTTGGTGGGTGATTGATGTTTTTATGTATTTTAGGCAGCATATAAAAAACAGGGATCATGGGGTGTTCGCTGGATAAAAAATCTTTAGTTGTTTTATCAATGATCCCCTGGTCTGATGCATCTTGTAATAAGGTATCCACCTCTCTCGTGACCTCATGCGTTGGGTCACTTTTTCTATTAGTGTAGTGTAATGTATTATTTAATTGCCTATTTACCTCCTGTGTATAAGATGATTTATTCATTATGACCAGGGCACCCCCTTTATCTGCTTTTTTTTTTTTTTTTTTTTAATTCTGTTTTTTATTAATCACAGTTTTTGTATTTTACAAGAATATTGACATTGTGGTATTTTTAACAACTGTTGTTATTTTTTGTATATAACTTCAAAACATTGTAGTAATAATGAAAATTAAAGATAAATAAAATAAACATTGATATATTACCTGCAAACTTTTGTTTCTTCTTGTGGGGGGGGGGGGGGGGGGGGGGGGGGTGGGGGGAGGAGGGGAAGGGATTTATAATTATTGCAGTCATAGTTACACTGATTCATGTATTTGTTTATTTGTGGAGCCGCTGGATAGGGTGTTTCTGGGATAAACAGTTATTTATTTATAACAATCCTATATGAACATGGCTGGTTTGTTTCAGCTCTTCCTGGTTCACCTCATCCACCCCTCTTTCTGATATAGACAGTTTATTTTCTGTATTGGGTTTAGGTTGTCATAAGCGTAGCGTAGTGGTTTGTTTCCATGAATAAGATCCATGGGGACCATTGTGTTGCAAATTTAGTATTGTTGTTTTGTATTGATGCTGTCAATTCTTCTATTCGCATGATATGGTTTAGTTCTGTTATCCATTCTTTGTTGGGTGGGCATATTGTTTGTTTCCAGTATCTGGGGAGTACTGTTCTCCCAGCTGTTAGGAAGAATCTTAGGAGGCTCTTTTTAGTATGTGTAATCGAGCCCGGGATCATTGAGAGTAATATAATTTGGGGTTCTGCTGAAATGTTATTTGTTGTGATCATGTTGTATACTTGTACGATCTTGTTCCAATATGGTTGGATGGTCGGGCATGTGAGCCAGATGTGTGTCATTGAGCCTTTGTCTGTCATGCATCTCCAGCATCTGTCTGTTGCGTTTGGGTAGATCTTTTGCAGAATTGTTGGGCATTTATACCATCTGGATAGTAGTTTATAGTTTGTTTCTTGTGCTTTACATGAGATTGATAGGCTGTGTGTTAAGGTAAAGCTCGTTTCCCATTGGGATTTAGAGAATTGAGTGTTTAATTCTTTTTCCCATTTAGTAACATAGTTGGGTGTGTTGGGGTGTTTGCAATTTTGTAGGATCTGGTATATTTTTGAGATTGGGCGTTGAGGTGGGGAAGTTGCTATGCAGAGTTTTTCAAAGTCTGATGCCTTTCTGTGTGGCGGAAGTTTGTTTTTTATAGATTTTATGTAGTGTGTTAGTTGTATATGTTGGAATTCCTTTCTCTTGTCGATATGGGTATCTCCATATATTTCTTCTATTGTTATTGGATTGTTTTTAGTCCATAATGTGATGATTAATGGATCATCCGTTTTTGTCCATTTTAGAAAGGTTTTGGAACAGAATCCTGGTGTGAAGGATTTGTTGTTCATTATAGTAGTTAGTGGACCAGGATGGGTTGTTAGTTCTGTTGTTTTGACTTTTTTATCCCATTGATGCAGGATCTGAGTTAGGTAGAAGGATGCATTTGTGTCTGTGGGTCTGTCCACCTTGGGCATACCTGGTAGAGTTTTTAAAGGAGTCGTTGATAGTTTAGATATGATTTGGACCCATTGTTTATTTTCGATATGGTGAATCCAGTCCAAGATATGTGTTAATTGAGCAGCTTCATGATAGGTCTGGATATCCGGGAGGCCCATTCCTCCTTTATTTTTAGTTTCAGTTAGAGTGCCATAGTTTATCCTGTGATGTTTCTTTGCCCATATAAAGTTTAATATTGTCCGTTTGATTGATTGAAAGAAATCTGTTGGGGGGGTGATTGGTATAGCCTGGAAGATATATAGTAGTTTCGGAAGTATATCCATTTTAATTATATTAAGTCTGCCAAACCAGGAATAGCATTTTTTGTTCCAGTTGTGTAAGTCGGAGGAGATACGTCTAAGGATTGGTAGATAATTGAGATCGTATAGTCTCGATAGATCTTTGGGTATTTTTGTACCTAAGTATGGAATGGCATCTGGTTGCCATTTAAAGGGGAAATTAGCTTGTATACGTGCTAGTTCCTCTGGGGGAAGTGATATGTTGAGTCCATCTGATTTATTGTAGTTTACTTTAAAGTTATTGACTCTATTGTATATTTGTATTTCATGTAGTAATGAGGGAAGAGATATATGTGGTGAGGTTAGGAAAAGAAGTAGGTCATCAGCATATGCTGCTATTTTGTATTGATGGGAGTTAAGTGTTATCCCTTTGATATTCGGGTTGTTTCGTATTGCGTTGATGAAGTGTTCCATTGTCAGTATGTATAGTAAAGGGGATAGGGGGCACCCCTGGCGTGTGCCATTAGTGATCGGGAATGGTGTGGATAGAGTTCCATTTGTCCGTACTCTGGCCGTGTTCTGTGTGTATAGTGCCATAATTTTTTGGATGCAATTATGTCCCATTCCTGATTGTGATAGAGTTAGTTCTAGAAAGGGCCAATCCACTCTATCAAACGCCTTTTCGGCATCTAGTGCTATAAGGCATAGTGGGATGTGTTTTTTTTGAGCATAGTCTATTAAAGAGACTGTTTTAATTATATTGTCTCTGGCTTCTCTGTTGGGTACAAACCCGGCCTGGTCTGTATGTATCCAGTTAGTAATAAATTCCTTTAATCTTGTTGCTATTAATTTTGCGTATATTTTGAGATCAATATTGATTAATGAAATGGGGCGATAATTGCTGCAAAGTGTTTGGTCTTTCCCGGTTTTAGGTATAACTACAATTTGGGCTTCTAAGGATTGTGGGGGGAATAGGTTGTTGGATGAAATGGCATTGAATGAATCTAAGAGATGGGGTGTAATTTCTTTTTTAAAGGCTTTGTAAAATAGGGTAGAGAATCCGTCTGGACCTGGGCTTTTCCCTGTGGGTAGGGATTTATCTGCTTTTTTTAAGATAATATCATTGTTGTTTTTTAATTCCCTTAGTGCCTCATGCTCTTTCCTGGACAAGTTTCCCTTATCACGTTTAAACTAGTTAATTTTCTTGACTTCATTCATTACCATATTATCAAAAACTTCCAGTGAGTTATTGGTAAAATTAGTTACAAATGTAGACTTTTTCTTAAAGGGGTGTGGGAGCATAATACCTGTATTTTTGCTGAAGCACATTTTTAACTTGATAGTCCTCATAAATCTGAACCATTCAGTCTTAAAGTTAAACATGTTCCCTCCAAATGTGGGTGCAAACCCCAATCCCCTTTCCAATACTCTGGTTTGTGTGGTGGATAAGGTACAGTCAGAAATATTTACCACCAATGTCCTCACTGGTGCCGTCTCCTTGTCCTGATGTGCCACTCTGTCCCCTTGGTGCTTCGATCTTTTCCCCTTTCGGCTCCTCCGCGTTTTCTTCCCTCCGGTGGGGAGCTGTGACCTCTGGCAGTCTCTAAAAAATCACCGCTGGATACTGAGGTGTCCGAGGATGCTTCCGATCCGGTGTCCGTTCCTGCTTTGCAGTGTCTCAGCTCTCGGCCAATTTTCTTGGCGGGGGTTGCTAGGATACCCGTCCCCTTCACTCCCGGTTTCCTCTGTCAGCGATCTGCCATGTGTACAGCCCAGCTCCAGCTGTATACTTGCTTTAACTCATAGTCCCGGGTGTCCCTTCTAAATTTCTTTAGTTTCAACTGCAGGAGTTGTTCTTTTAAGGCTGAGATGGATGCTTCCAATTTACTTTGGATCTCTGCAAGGCTGTCAGCTTCAATCAGTGTCTTGAGCTCTATTTCTGTGTTAGCAATCTCCTGCTTTGTTTTTCTGATAGCTGGCTGCAGATGTAGAGTAAGTAGAATCAAGTCCAAACTACATTTTTTTAATATCTGGTACCAATTTTCTATATATCCTGGATCGTCTTGACAAAGCACTGGACGTAAGTTTACCCTCAAACCCCTTGGGATCCGATTCGCTACTGCATACTCCTTTAACGCAAGGCTGTGCAGTTGCAGGCTTATTTCTCTTTTGCGCAGAGTCTCTAGCCTGTGTTGGCAATCTTTTTCGGATGTTTTGGCTAGTAAACTTCCAGTGTCAGCCACGGATTCCAATATTTGTTTCTTTTCAGCTTCTGTATAAGCGTGTGTAGAAGCCCTTTCAGTAGTGATCTTGGCAATGTCCGCAAATGACATCCTTTGGGTGCTCCAGGCTCCAGGTAGAAGGTAAGTACTGCAAACTGGGTTTGTCAAAGTGGAGTTTGTTCTAATTATTTTTCACTTCACAGGATCTTCGTCCTAACACCTGCAAAGGAAAGCAGAAAGATTTAAGACACATTATAATATGGACAATATGGACTTTTTGTACACTTTGTCATTTTGATATGTACACTTGTATATGCAGTGATGTTGGGTGAACACAGACCCCTCCCCTTTGGTTAGGGAGGAGTGGTCCATAACAGAGTTTTCTTTAAAAGAGTGTTCATTTGGTATGTGGAATATCTGTTGTATTCAATTAGATCAACTGGACTTGAAGTTTAGTTCTTGAAGACGTTTCGCTAGTCATCCGACTGGCTTTCTCAATTCAGAATGACTTGTACAAGAATCTGTGGCAATTATGTACCCTGGAAAATCCCAATTAGCATATCACAGCCAGGTGTTAAGGGCGTGATTAGATAGTGGCTAAGAGGTGTTATAGGAACGCCCAGAGTAAGGTGTCAAAACAGCATTGTACATGGCAGACAGATGGTGTTGAACCCCCCCACCTCTATTTAGGCTCGGTTTCTTTATTTTCACATAAATGGCCTCCTTAACACCTCTCTTGAACCAGTCACGTTCCTTTGCCAATATGTTAACATTACAATCTTCAAAGGTATGTCCTTTATCCTTAAGATGCAGGTACACGGCTGAGTCCTGACCTGAGGAATTGGCTCTTCTGTGCTGTGCCATACGTTGATGCAGTTGTTGTTTGGTCTCCCCCACATACAAATCAGAGCATTCTTCACTGCACTGCACTGCGTATATGATGTCGCTTTTTTGTGTTTCGGTATTGGGTCTTTCGGAGTACCAATTGCTGCCTCAGCGTGTTGCTCAGTTTAAAGCAGACAGGGATACGGTGTTTTTTGAAAAATCTTCTTAATTTCTCGGAGACCCCTGTACATATGGGATGAACAGTTCTTCTCTGTCTTGCTTTTCCCCTTCACTGTTGGTATTCGTGTTCTTTTCTTCCTTCTACTTCTTTTGACAAAGGCCAGTCTGGATATCCACAAGTTTTAAGGGCTCCTCGAGATGTTTCATTTCTTTAGCCTTCGCCTCTGTGCTAGTGGGGATGTTCTCAGCTCTGTGTTGCAGGGTTCTGATGACCCCCAGCTTGTGATCTAAAGGGTGGTGGGAGTCGAACATCAAATACTGATCTGTGTGTGTTGGTTTTCTGTAAACCTCTACTTCCAGTTTACCATTCTCCCTGACTTCTACCAAGCAGTCCAAGAAAGCCAGTTTGTGTTTTGTACACTCTTCCCTTGTAAATTTGATGTTTTGGTCTACCGCATTAATGTGTTCTGTGAAAGCTTGTACTTCCTTCTGGTGGATTTTAACCCAGGTGTCATCCACATATCTGAACCAGTGGCTGGGTGCTATGCCCTTAAAGGTATTAAGCACCTGTTTTTTTACCTCCTCCATGTAAAGGTTGGCTACAATGGGTGAAACTGGAGATCCCATAGCACATCCGTGTTTTTGCTTATAGAACTTATCCCTGTATTTGAAATAGGTGGTATTCAGGCACAAGTCCAGTAAGGCACACACCTGTTCTGGGTTGGAACAGTTCTGCTGGCGAGAGTGCTGTCTTGGTCTAGCCGTTTTCTCACCATGACAACAGCCTCCTTGATGGGTATACAGGTGAAGAGAGATGTCACATCATAGGACACCATAGTTTCTTCTGCACCGAGTACTATATCTTCAATCTTGTTGGTGAAATCTAGAGAGTTCTGGATGTGATGTTTAGAACTTCCCACCAATGGTCCTAAGATGTTGGCTAGGTATTTTGCCACCTTGTATGTTACAGAGTTGATGCTGCTGACTATAGGTCTTAGTGGTGCCCCTTCTTGTGGATTTCACCAACAAGATTAAAGATATAGTACTAGGTGCAGAAGAAAATATGGTGTCCTATGATGTGACATCTCTTTTCACCTGTATACCCACCAAGGAGGCTGTTGTCATGGTGAGAAAACGGCTAGACCAAGACAGCACTCTCACCAGCAGAACTGATCTCAACCCAGAACAGGTGTGTGCCTTACTGGATTTGTGCCTGAATACCACCTATTTCAAATACAGGGATAAGTTCTATAAGCAAAAACATGGATGTGCTATGGGATCTCCAGTTTCACCCATTGTAGCCAACCTTTACATAGAGGAGGTAGAAAAACAGGCGCTTAATACCTTTAAGGGCATAGACACCAGCCATGGTTCAGATATGTGGATGACACCTGGGTTAAAATCCACCAGAAGGAAGTACAAGCTTTCACAGAACACATTAATGCGGTAGACCAAAACATTAAATTTACAAGGGAAGAGGTTCCAAACAACAAACTGGCTTTCTTGGACTGCTTGGTAGAAGTCAGGGAGAATGGTTAAACTGGAAGTAGAGGTTTACAGAAAACCAACACACACAGATCAGTATTTGATGTTTGACTCCCACCACCCTTTAGATCACAAGCTGGGGGTCATCAGAACACTGCAACACGGAGCTGAGAACATCTCCACTAGCACAGAGGCGAAGGCTAAACAAATGAAACATCTCAGAGGAGCCCTTAAAACTTGTGGATATCCAGACTGGGCCTTTGTCAAAAGAAGCAGAAGGAAAGAAAAGAACACGAATACCAACAGGGAAGGGGAAAAGCAAGACAGGAGAGAAAGAACATGGTCATCCCATATGTAGCAGGGGTCTCCGAGAATTAAGAAGAGTTTTCAAAAAACACCGTATCCCTGTCTGCTTTAAACCGAGCAACACGCTGAGGCAGCAATTGGTACATCCGAAAGACCCAATACCGAAACACAAGAAAAGCGACATCATATACGCAGTGCAGTGCAGTGAAGAATGCTCTGATTTGTATGTGGGGGGGACCAAACAACAACTGCATCAACGTATGGCACAG
Source organism: Hymenochirus boettgeri (assembly GCA_019447015.1). Lineage (NCBI taxonomy): Eukaryota > Metazoa > Chordata > Amphibia > Anura > Pipidae > Hymenochirus > Hymenochirus boettgeri. Next base: position 160,796,400 of record CM033475.1, read on the forward strand.
CACAGAAGAGCCAATTCCTCAGGTCAGGACTCAGCCGTGTACCTGATCTTAAGGATAAATGACATACCTTGAAGATTGTAATGTTAACATATTGGCAAAGGAACGTGACTGGTTCAAGAGAGGTGTTAAGGAGGCCATTATTGTGAAAATAAAGAAACCGAGCCTAAATAGAGGTGGGGGGGTTCGACACCATCTGTCTGCCATGTACAATGCTGTTTTGACACCTTACTCTAGGCGTTCCTATAACACCTCTTAGCCACTATCTAATCACGCCCTTAACACCTGGCTGTGATATGCTAATTGGGATTTTCCAGGGTACATAATTGCCACAGATTCTTGTACAAGTCATTCTGAATTGAGAAAGCCAGTCGGATGACTAGCGAAACGTCTTCAAGAACTAAACTCCAAGTCCAGTTGATCTAATTGGATACAACAGATATACCATGACCTGGATGAATGAGAACCTTCATAAGCATTTGGTATGTGGGTTACACCTGATGAAAGGGACATTGTGGTCCTTGAAACATTGTGTGTTGATGTGATTGAATAAAGTGATTTGAATTCACAGAAAGAGTGCCCCTCTCATGAACTTTTTTGCTTGTGCTATGGCAGTAGGTCCATGGTAGAGGACCTGAGAAGGGAGCACCTTAGAAGAAGTTGGCTAGTAGCCATAAAGGAGTGCCTAGGCCCGAAACCCAGTTTATAGGTATAATAGACATTTTACTCGCGGATTTGATACTCGCGTATAGGTATAATAGATATTTTATTTGCGGATTCGATACTCGCGTATAGGTATAATAGACATTTTACTCGTGGGTTCAATACTCACGTATAGGTATAATAGACATTTTACTCGCTGGTTCGATACTCGCGTATAGGTATAATAGACATTTTACTCGCAAATTTGATATTTACTCGCGTATAGTTATAATAGACATTTTACTCGCGGATTTGATTCTAGTGTATAGGTATAATAGACATTTTACTCGCTGGTTCGATACTCGCGTATAGGTATAATAGACATTTTACTCGCAAATTCGATATTTACTCGCGTATAGTTATAATAGACATTTTACTCGCGGATTTGATTCTAGTGTATAGGTATAATAGACATTTTACTCGCGGATTCGATATTTACTTGCGAATAGGTATAATAGACATTTTACTCGTGAATTCGATACCCGCGTATAGGTATAATAGACATTTTACTTGCGGATTTGATGTTTACTCGCGAATAGGTATAATAGACATTTTAGTCACGGATTCGATATTTACTTGCGTATCGAACATTCAATAATTACCGAAAGTCACGAAAATAATGAAAGTCCGAGAAATCTGGGTCCGGGATAGTTAGAGAAGTCTGAGTCCATACAAACTCGAATAGTTTGGCTCGAACTCTGGTTTGAGTTCGAGTTCTAGTCCATCTCTACCCACAATCTCAAATGCTGCCCACAAATATATATTTTTGGAATATAAAATATAAATCTTCCAAGGGTCCTGAATCAAATGGTATTCTACATGCATGGGTGCATACAGAGACATGGCAAACAAACTCAAAACAGAGTCAATGCACAAAATTCCTTGCATGTGTAATTAAGGCTTAGTTTCCCTTGAAATCGGTGGAATACTAATGAATTATTCCTTTGTACCCTGGGAACTTGATGCAAATTAGAGAACGCAGATTTTAATGCTGGTTGTAGTTTGGGGGTAAAGGGGGAGAAATGTGTGTGTATCACTTTAATGTTTTTATGTATTTGTTTCACTTTACCTTTCCAAAAGTTGTTCATCAGATCATCTTCGGGAATGGTAACAAACTTGGAAAACGAGCATAAATGCTGTCTTCCATGTTCAAATCCGATAGGAAAAATATTTTTTTCCAGGAAGTGATTTTTCATTCATCGGCAAAGATTAAAGGGCATGTCCACCCCGAAATTTAACTTTTGATATGTGGTAGGGCATGCTCCCCCAGCCCCAACTGCATTAATATAATTGTTAGAAAGTCCCCCGATTCTTACTTACCTGCCCTCTCTCCTCCGCTGCAGTGTTCAGGCCCTCTGCTTGCATGGAATTGAAAGCAGGGGGCGGGACTGGCAGCCGCGTCCGTGATTGGCTGAGAGGCAGGGAGGGCTGCACTGAGCATGCCTCAACCTTGACGAGGTTGAGGAAGACCCAGGCACAGCATGAGTCACACACTGCTCCTACACAGCAGTTTCCTGCACTTTGGAGGGGCACAGCAGGGGAACTATTTTGAGCAGGAATGTAAGGTAAGGATTGTTTTAAACTACTTGATGTGGCCAGTAAGGGGTTAAATTTTAGTTTTGGGGGTGGACATGCCCTTTAAGAATTTGGTTATCGAACTGATCACCAAGTTATTAATCTCTGCTCCCATTTTAGCGAAAAAAACTTTATATGTGAATGAATCGCTGGTTCAGACAGTGCCAGTTCGCTATAGCTCAGTAGTAAGCTGCGATTGGAAATGATAACAGTGTACTACTTCACTAGTCCACCAGGGAGAAAGTGGGGAATACCTAAGGGGAAGCCCAGGATGTCCAATGACATCACAGAGTTTCTCTTTCGGCTGCGTCTCTGCCTGGAATGAAAACCAAATGGCACTGAGACAAGCACACTTACGAAACCAGAAAATAAAATTCCGTCCCTTTTGTAATGTTACAATAGTCTAAAAAATGTGCACCTGATGTTTAGTTACCCTTGAAATCAGTGGTCAAATAATCTGTGTTTACTAAATCTCTGGGACTTTTGTACAGCTTGGAGGCAGCCATTTTTTCACTATTAATGGTTTTATTGTTAAAAAAAAGGGTGTGTGTCATTTTCCTTTTTTTTATCATTCCCAAAGATTATCATCAACAATACCGAACTTGGAATGTGTGAATACAGTGGGATGCGAAAGTTTGGGCAACCTTGTTAATCATCATGATTTTCCTGTATAAATCATTGGTTGTTACGATAAAAAATGTCAGTTAAATATATCATGTAGGAGACACACACAGTGATATTTGAGAAGTGAAATGAAGTTTATTGGATTTACAGAAAGTGTGCAATAATTGTTAAAGTAAAATTAGACAGGTGCATAAATTTGGGCAACACAAAAAAGAAATGAAATCTCTTTTGAGTAGATCCTCCTTTTGCAGAAATTACAGCCTCTAAATGCCTCCTGTAGGTTCCAATGAGAGAATGGATTCTGGTTGAAAGTATTTTGGACCATTCCTCTTTACAAAACATTTCTAGTTTATTCAGGTTTGATGGCTTTCGAGCATGGACAGCTCTCTTTAACTCACACCACAGATTTTCAATTATATTCAGGTCTGGGGACTGAGATGGCCATTCCAGAATGTTGTACTTGTTCCTCTGCATGAATGTCTAAGTGGATTTTGAGCAGTGTTTAGGGTCGTTGTCTTGTTGAAAGATCGAGCCCCGGCGCAACTTCAGCTTTATCACTGATTCCAGGAAATTGGTCCCCAGAATCTGCTGATACTGAGTGGAATCCACACGTCCCTCAACTTTGACAAGATTTCCAGTCCCTGCACTGGCCACACAGCCCCACAGTATGATGGAACCACCACCATATTTTACTGTAGGTAGCAGGGGTTTTTCTTGGAATACTGCGTTCTTTTTCCTCCATGCATAACACCCCTTGTTATGCCCAAATAACTCCATTTTAGTTTCATCAGTCCACAGCACCTTATTCCAAAATAAAGCTGTCTTGTCCGAATGTGCGTTAGCATACCTCAAGCGGCTCTGTTTGTGTTGTGGGCTGCATTACTCTCTCATACAGCATCTCCTTGTGTAAAGTGCACTGAATGCTTGAACGATGCTCAGTGACTCCATCTGCAGCAAGATAATGTTGGTCTATGGTGCTGGTCTGTAGGTAGTCTCTGACTGTTCTTGCCATTCGTCACTTCTCTCTATCCGAGGTCTGCCACTTCGAGCCTTAACATGAACTGAGCCTGTGGTCTTCCATTTCACTGTGTCCCTAACTGTGGAAACAGACAGGTGAAATCTCTGAGATAGCTTTTTGTATCCTTCCCCTAAACCATGATAGTGAACAATATTTGTCTTCAGGTCATTTGAGAGTTGATTTGAGACCCCCATGTTGCTACTCTTCAGAGAAAATTTAAAAAAGGGGGAAAACTTACAATTGACCCCCTTAAATACTCTTAATTAATTTGGCTTCAAAAAGCCAAATTACTGTTCTTTCTATTTCTTCTTCTTTTTCTACTTCCGTTTTATTCTTCCGCTTTTTTGGACCGTATCTCCTCCCCTAGTTTTTGAGCTAGAGACATGAAATTCGGTACGTGCGGGGCATATAGGAGAAGTGTGTTATCTTCTAGCTAAGGAATCCGCGGAAGCGTTACGGCGTTATTGGCGAATTTCCGGACAAATACAAATGGTGATACCCCCAACCCCCCACACAGACCCAGGTACACTCACCTACTGACCTACCTTTCCATTCCCATGGAAGCCATATTTAAAGGGTAATTAAAGTAAAAAAAACTAATTTAGATTTATTCTCAATAAAAGATAGTTTTATGGTTGTAAACACAAAAAAGACATACCCCCTCAACCAGACCAGGTACACACACCTACTGATCTACTTATCAATAATTGTGGCAGCCATATTTAAAGGGTAACTAAAGTCAAAAAAACAAATTTAGATTTATACTCAACCAGACCCAGGTACACACACCTACTACTCAACCAGACCCAGGTACACACACACTACTAATTCATTATGGTGGTAGCCATACTTAAAGGGTAACTAAAGTAAAAAAAACTAATTTAGACTTATCCTCAATAAAATATAGTTTTATGGTTGTAAACACAAAAAAGACATACCCCCTCAACCAGACCCAGGTACACACACCTACTGATTTACTTATCCATTACTGTGGCAGCCATACTTAAAGGGTAACTAAAGGGAAAAAAAATAATTTTGATTAATAATAAAAAAAGTTTGTTTTTTTAACCCCCATATGGCACAGTTACATACACCTACTGACCTATCTCTCTATTACTGTTGCAGCCATACCTAAAGGGTAACTAAAGTAAAAAAAAAAATTTGACCAATCATCCAAAAAGTTTGTTTTTTTAACCCCCAACCTGACACAGGTACACACACCTACTGATCTACTTATCCATTACTGTGACAGCCAAACTTAAAGGGTAACTAAAGTCAAAAAAACTAATTTTGACCAATCATCAAAAAGATACAGAGAAATTCAATAAAAGTTCTTATCATTGAAAATGGTGCTAATTTTGCCCTAACCAATCAGATGTTAGATTTCTGATTGATTGGATCAAAATTAGCACCACTTTGGGCTGGGTACACACAAGTTTTTTTTGTCCCAAACAAGCGTTCACTACAAACTCATCATTCCCATTATTGAGTTTTAAAATCTGCAGCAAACACACATATTCCCTTCCAAAATGCAGCCCTTCAAGCCAAATTCAAAGTTTATACTTAAACTTTCCCTTTCTAGTCTTAATTGGATTCACTTGTGTATGTAGGTCAGGGGTCACTGAGCTTACCAAGCCAATTTGAGTTCCAATATTTAGTTCTTTTGGAATCAATAAAATGACTACAGTGTCCAGATTTATGCACCTGCCTAATTTTATTTAAACAATTATTGCACACTTTTTGTAAATCCAATAAAATTTATTTCACTTCTCAAATATCACGAGTGGCTTAGCTAGAAATTGCAGGGCCCCAAAGCAAGATTTTAGTTGGGGCCCCTCAACCCACAAAAAAAAAAACTGTTCGGTGCAGTTTAACCCAACCTGGACATGTCTGCAAAGGACCTGGTAGGGCCCCCTTTGGCTAGGGGCCCCATAGCAATCTCTATGGTTGCTATGGTGATCCCTACACCCCTGAATATCACTGTGTGTGTCTCCTATATGATATATTTAACTGACATTTTTGATTGTAACAACCAATGATTTATACAGGAAAATCATGACGCTTAACAAGGTTGCCCAAACTTTCGCATGCCCGTTTTACAAATCAATATTTGATCAGAAAAAGATCACTTCCCAGAAAGCGCTTTTCACCAAGTAATTTTTTCTTCACTGGCACAAATCAGAACAGATCACCTACTAGTGATCTGTGCCCCCATTAAAAAAAAAAAAAAGCCTTTGCTCACTAGCAGTCTTAGAAAAAAATTTTTTTAAATGGATCTCTTATCTCCTTTTATACATGGCACACTGTACTACACAGTTTCCACTTTTTCAAAGTTAACACAAATGCAGCCCTAAAATACCCCAAAATTATATATTTTTGCAAAAAACAAACATTTGACTACATAGTGGTCTTATTTTTTCTTCCGTGCATGTAGAATTAGAGAAACTTTTCTTTGTAAAACTTTTTGCAGATTTGCTAAAAATGAGAATAGAAGAGACAGAACAGAGAAGAAAAGAACAGAACAGTAATGAACAGAACAAATGAAAACAGAAAAAAAAAAAAAATTAAATCAGTGCTTTTTTTAAGATGCACAAGATTAGCGAAATGTAACATGGATCGAATCATAATGTTAGTTTTCCGCAAAAGATAATTTTTATGATTCAGTGAACATCGCAGTGATTATTGCACTGTAGGAGTGATACTCATGATGTATTGCTTGTTCCCCATAGTGTATGAAAGTTTTAGATTGCTTTTAATATATATTAGGATATTTTGTTGCACAGTTATACAACTGCAGTATCAACGTTCAATAAAATGGGTGTTCATTCAAATATAGTGGGTGAATCAGAAGGAGAATGTTATCTATTGTTGCCTTCTGATTCCGTATTGTTTTGAGGCTTTAGTTGCCCATTAAATGAACAGCAGAATTCCCATAAAGTAGTCCCATACAGTAATAGCCATACTGGATTTGGCTATTACTGTATGGGACTACTATATTGGAATTTTGCTGTCCATTTAAAGGGCAACTAAAGCCTCAAAACAATACAGAATCAGAAGGCAGTAGTGGTCATAATTTCTAATCTTAGTTTATACTCGACTTAATCCCCTTTACTACTATTTTCAGGTAAAAATAGGTACCTCAGTTTATACTCAAATATATATGGTATATGTATACAACTGTTAATATTGTATAAATATATTATTATATTTATTATAACTATTTATTATAGTTACCTTAGAATTTCATGCCCTGTGTAAAAACACTTTCCCTTTTTTGACTTACAGTGAGATTTTCAACTTTTTAATCTTGGTTTTTAAATTTTCAATTGCTATTTTCTCACTTCCAGAATTGCGAAACATTTCTCCAGATCTGCAGATTTTCAAAACCAGCCGTTCCAAAATAAAAAATCTCTATTAAAAACATGTACTGTAAGTGGCACTTACTCTGAGGTGTGTATGTGTTGTTGCATGTCTTCAATCCAGTACTTGTTTCTGGAACTGTCTGATGTGCTCAGTAATTACTGCCAGCACTTTGTAGAGGGGAATTTTCTACCATGCATTTTACACATAGAAAATGGTCTTGTTTGCTGTCACATTGCAAATTGTTAAAGCAGAACTATAACTTTTCTGTACTCCAGCAGAGTTTATGCTAATAGGTTACTTGTTTGACAGAAGAAATCTAAAATGTGGTGGTTGACAAAAAATGATGATTTCCATTAATGGGAAATTACAGTATGTCTTTATTTGACTCTCTGTACACTATTTTAAAATAAAGAATAGCAACTAGTTTAAAACATCTGACTCCTGACTTTTGGTATGTTTGGAAGGAACCAATTTTTCTATGAACTGTTTGTAGCATCGATTATATTACAGGTGAGTTTTTCACTAGTTAGTTTACTTATTCATTCTCCTCTTTAATTATTCATATGGTTAAAATAATGGGTCAGACATCTGCTCTTTTGCCTCACAGCTTGTAAAACAGACTTTTAATTTGACTACAAAACTCTGAACCAACATAATAAAATAGGTAAAAGGAGATTACAACACACACACACACGCCAAAGGGCTGTTAGATGGTCCTTGACAGTTATTTTGTTAGTATGATTAAATGTCTCTCCAGCTACACATTAGAAATGCAAGACCATGCATTTAGCCTGCTAGACTGAACCTAAATAGAACAAAGACAAAGCTTGCAGATAACCCCACCTTGTGGCCAGAAGTGTAACATCTAAATTTTTCTTTGTTTCTAATGTGTTGAAACTGCTAAATTTGTACAAGTGGTCAAAGCCACAATGATTTCTGTTCTTCGCAGTTTTGCAACATTTTACAAATACATTTTTTTACTGAAATTATATCAAAGTGGCAAAGTTTCATAATTATGGATAATCCCAGTAACACCAATCTCTACCCCAATTTACTTAATGCCTGTGCATAACACCTGTTGATAATTTTAGTAGCGAGAAATATACCTCTACTAAAATATGTATTACACAAATCCTGGGCTACAATAAAAAACAAAAACACTGTATAAAACAAACTAATAAAGTGCAAATGTGCATAGGAGATCCAGGATTTCTAATTTGAGTAATAGTGGGCTGGAGGCCTTTAATTTATTACATTTTCAGTTCCAAGACCAAAACCAAGGAATAAAAGAGTCTTCACTGGCAGTGACCCCGCAATCCCCACTTTGATATGGTCTCACACACTTTGTTTAAGTTACACCCATTTTTAAGGCCACTAACCCCATTTTACATGGTTGCCTGCAATATTTTCAGAGTATGATGTAGTTAAGTTAACTAACAGGCTAATAAACTGGAAGGCTGACTAACACTTGCTATTGATCTATCTGGAGAACTGATAACACTGGATAATGATATGGAGGGCTGACAAAACTGGCTAATGATCTGGAGGGCTGACTGATCATCGGAAAGGGCTGATGTAACAGTAGCAATGGAACTGGAGGGCTGACTAACACTGGCAAATGAACTAGAAAGATGACTAACACTGGCTAATGAACTAGAGGGTTTACAACACTGGGTAAAGATCTGGAGGGCTGACAACACTGGCTAAGGATCTTAAGGGCTTCTATTAATCTAACAGCCTGGAAAGGAGTAACTTACTAATAGCTTCTGTGGCAGCCCAAATTTTTCATTGGAGACCAGCCCGGGAGGCATTTGCCCCTCAGACTACCAGGCCAGTCCTCCCCTGCTTACCTCCTGTTCTTCAATCAATTTCTGTGGAACCAGGAATGAAGATGGAAGAAACTTACCTTTTCTATGTTTGTATAAATGTTTGGCCAGATCAGTAGTACTTCCGTAAAATGTAGTTGTAGTTTAGCCTAAGAAGTGCTTCCAAATTGCAAAAATAAAGATTAAAGGGGAAGTTAAGTATAAATACAAGAAATACGAATAGTATTTTTTTATCTTAATAACCTTAACCTACCCATTCAACATTTTGTCTGTAAATTAATGCTTCTGAAATACTGACTTCCTGTTAGCAGAACCCCTAATAGAGACCGTTATGGTCTTTACCATGACCCAGCGCCTGGGTATAGATCCAACTTACAATCATTAGAAATTAAGGTGTCTTTACACCTAAACATTAATGGGTAAATCCCATTGGGGAATGATGGGAATTGTGTAGGGAGCGAAACAGACTGATCTCAGTTCTGACGAATGACCATAGTCGGCATTAAGGTTGGTAGGGCACTATTCAGAACATTCCAACATAATGTGCATTCTGGGAAGAAGAAGGACTGTTACAGAACCTGAAATGTCTGCTCACTGATGTAAACAGCAAGGAATAGCAAGGGGTATAAATTCAACTGATTTTTTGAAAATGGAAGAGAATATGTAGTATAACTAGGTATGCATAATAATATGCATAAAAAAAATGGAGAAGTTCGGAAATCCAAATTCGGAATTCGGACTAGATTTTTGGAAGTTCAGCCATATCTTTCTTTGCAATAGAGGTGGAGACAGACACAACATCTTGCTTTATAGGGAATAGTTTTGGATCTTTAATTTGAATAATTTACAGCCCAATGGCCTAGATGTCATTCTTGTTTCTTTACAAAATGGTAAAAATTAATACTCGGAATCTTTGTTTATATATATGTAACTTTACAAGATTATATTTTCTACAGTATATATAGCGTACAGTTGAAATAGAGTTTCTTAAAAAGAATTTGGATTGTTTTTTAGTTTGATTACAACATATGCACTTTATACTGAACCTAAAAACACTTTCTGAACCTTAACTTTATATGATGTTTACTATTTGACCACCAGTGGGCCACCTTACACTTTGCTCCACCCAAATTAAATGGATTGGCACGTTGCACCATTTTTAAGTCTGGTGTGCCCAGCTTTCTCTGTATTCTAGATATCGACTGCTGGCAACAGTTTTGTTAGCACCCAGTAATTTTAATATATAATATTGCGTGGGGTTTCCAGTATCTTCTCAGCTTATTTGTACATGCACCTATAGAGTTTTCATATTTAACATTTGGACATGCATGGAGTATGGAGCTGACCTACTGTTTTCCATAGATGACACAATATGATCATTTAGCTTGGACAGTGTACAAGACATTTGCTGCATTATTATAGGAGCCTATAGTAATTCTTTTAAGACATACATTCTGTGTATGAATCTTTATATTAATCTATGGGAAATAAATATGTTCACAATATAAACATTGAAAATGTTATTAAACAGCAACAATACCCATTTTTATCAGTTGTTGCTCCCCTTATCCTGTTCTGTGCATGAGGTGTACAGGCTGAGACACTCATTTAACCAGATATCCCACCCTGCCAAAACTCATTTCAGGGAGGGTAGCTGCCCCCTATAGCCCCACCCCCAGGATTCATTAAATAATACACAGGCATAGAGAAAGACACACATGCATACATACATACATACATACATACATACTCTAAACTTTCATTAAATTGAAACACTTCCATATTGTGTTTCACCTAACGACATTTTGGGTCTCCCCAATCTCATAATCAAGCCTAAACAAAATGGTGTAATCACAATATATGTCCACACAATTTAAAGCATATGATGGTCACATGACACTATTATATGATATATCTCATTATAATTCAAGGCACATAGATATAAAAACATGGCCTTAAAGGGTATCTCCACTAGTAAAAAAAAAAAGAAGTTGTTATTCAAGAACGGGAGGTAAAGGAGCTGTGTACCATGCATGTAGAATACAGAGTCTGTCAGGACCTGTCAGACTATGTGGCAGAGGAGCGATCGGGTAAGTTTCTCACCTTTGTTCCCGCCTACTGTTCTTCAATAAAACTGAATACCAAAATATTTTTTTACTAGTGGAGATACTATTTAAAAGGCACATAATGGTTTATAGTATAGTATAGTACTCAAGGTTGAATAAAGACATATACGTACATCTAGTCCAACATACTCAGCAATACCCACATTTCCTGTCTAACAGTTGATCCAGAGGAACACAGTTAAAAAAATCCTAAAAAGAATGGGGTGTGGGTTCTATACTCTAGTTTAACATGTCCAATAAGAACGTCTTAATTCTCCATCTGCAGAGCAGTCCAAATGTACTCCATATACATGAACAAACAAAAAGGTAGATGGTGAGAGACAATAACCACAGTCTTAGCTATGACACAATGTATTTAATATAATCCCGTACAACACGTTTCAGGCAACACGTGCCCTTTCTCACATGCAAAAACAGTTAAAATATCCTGTGAGACATTATTATGCGTGCAGCTGTCTGTTGGAACTTCTGCTTGTTACGGTGCTTAACATCTCATTTACTGTAGCTCTGCACAGGACTTTTACTTATTTATCTGTCTGTGTACAGTATCTCTGTGTATATCTTCTGATGAAACAGACAGAGCCTACCAATGACATTAAAAGCCCCACCCTCGGGTTGCCCAGCTATGCCCCAAAACACCCAGTTACACCCCCAACAAGCACAGTAATGCACAAGCCCCACCCATCACGGGACTTTGCAGGGATTACCAGGACTTCGTGGCAGACTCTTTAAACCAGGTCTGTCCCAAAGAAACCATGACGTTTGGGGGTATGCTGTTTCTCTCACTGTCTACCTGGCTATCTATTGGTCTGTCTGTTTTTCAGTGTACCAATCTTTATTAAATACATAATGGGTGTGGTTTTGTTGAGCAGGAAAGTGTGTGACATTATAGGGCATGTCCACTCTGAAAATTAACTTTTAGCATAAGGTAGGCACCCCCTGCCCACCCCCAACCGCCAATATATTTCTTCAAAAATAGCATCTCCTTCCGGATCTCTCAAAGAAGTCACAAACAGGGGCTGGACCGGCAGCCGTGTCTGTGATTGGCTGAGAGGTAGCCAGTCACAGACGAGGCTGCTTTTAATGGAAACGCTGCGGGAGAGAAGGGGCAGTAAGTATCGATCTAAACATTTTTAAAAAAAAATATTTCGGCTGTTGGGGGTGGGCAGGGAGTAGCTACCTTATGTCAAAAGGATTTCACGCTAGGTGCCACAGCTGCAGACGATGGATCTGGATGGTGGGAGGGAGGAGGGTGGTTTAGGGCTTCCCTGCGCATGTCACAGTCCTTGTTGAGGTTAGGGAAACAGAAGGGAAGGGATGACTCATTGACAGCTTCTCTTCACTTACCTGGACTTTGAAAAGGCCCTGCAGGAGAACCATAAGGAGCAGTGATGTAAGATAAGAATTTTTTTTAAATTACACAGTGGTACCAGTATGGGGTTAAATTTTAGTTTTGGGGATGGGCATGTCCTTTAAATGTGGCACTGGGTGTGGCTAAAATATAAATGCTACTTTGTGCACTTTTGTTTAGCTGTAAAAATATGTCCCTAGATTTTTTTTAGAAATGTTGGTAACTAAACTATGTACAGTTGAAAATTGATTGGTTAACAACATTTAATAAGGGCATTTACCCTTGTTCAGATTGCTTTTTTTTTTATTCTAAAGTGATTGAAGGAAGAATATTTGTGCATCCACCCCAAAACAGATAAGGAATTGGTAATTAAAGAGAATTTTACTCATGCAGCATTATGTGCTTCAGATCCTAGTCTAGCCCTCAGTCCAGGACGAGACCTACCTACATTCAGGGTATACCTCCTGAAACGCCGCACTTTGAATATACAAGACAGTGCTTTTTTCCTGCTGGTTTAGATTTCTCTTTGATTAAAACACAGGAAAAAAATCATGTGAGACCTTAATACATGTGCAACTTCTGTGTGTTACGGGTAAACACCTCATATACACAGGACTATTACTCGTATTAAGTGCTGCTAGCTTGGTTTGAGTATACTGTATAAACAAGCACAAAGTTATTAGAAAAATCTAATTAATAATAGGGGGGTGTTTTGTTTTTTTTGCTATAGAGCCCTTTTTAATGTTGGCAAATTTTTGCTTGCAGCCCTGGTCTGGTAATGCAAGACGCTAGAGAGCAATTTCTCTTCTTGCCACAATACCAAATTTAACGCAATGAATTCTCATTACCGTACTTGTTGCTTGAATTTAGTTTGGAGGGTTAGTTCTCCTTTAAACTCAAATATACTGAACGGTGTAAGTGTTTAACCTTGACTGATGAAAGCTGAAATTTTATAACATTGTCCATTATATGTAGCCTTGAAATAGAAACAAAAGATCACCTCCATATGCCTAATTGTATCAACTTGTGTTTAGAGTTTAACGAAATTTCGAGATTCTAAAAATCTGTATGAACCCAATTGAACTGGACTTTTCATCTGGAAATTTTGAATTTTCTACTTTTGAGTTTTGTTTTGTTTTTTTCTTTTGACCTCACTTTTCAAAAGCAGCAGTTCCGTAGAGAAACCAGGTTAATTTTGAAAACCCGGACTCATTTCTATTAGTGTTTCCAAAGAAACATTGTCTCCTAGTACACTTCTGTCTCCCCTGAAGAGCTTCTGTCTACTTGTGTAACTTCTTCTATGTATTCCCTGAAAAGCAGCAGTCCTTTTCTATATGTGTCTGCTTTGCATCATCCTGCTCCATTTTTATAAGATTACATTTTACAACATTGCTTTTTTTTCTCACCTTGAGCAACTATTGCCCAAGCCACCACTCAACCCTAATAGTACCCAGGGTGAGGAACTGAGCTCCAAGGTCTTCAATATGCTTTCATATTCTAGTCTTTAATCAGAGTCAGCAGGGGCGTGTTGGGGGGGGGGTTCCTGGTGCTTGGAATCCCCCCTTTCTGCCTGCTCAGTTCAGTCTGCTGTTCTACTATCCTGGTGTCCATAGACTGTTAGGGCTAGGCCACACTGCTGCATTTTTTTTTGCGTTTGCGCTTGCGATTGCGTTTTTAAAAAATCATTGAAAACGCACCAACGCAAAAAACGCACGTTTTTCGGTGCGTTGCCATTGCGATTTGCGTTCTGCATTTTTAATCGCAATTGCATGCATTTTCCTATACTTATTGAAGAAATCGCAAGCACAAACTTACGTTTGCGTTTGCGTTGCAGTGTGGCCGTGCCCTTACATAGATTGTTACATAGTTTGTTACATAGATTGTTACATTGTTAATTGAGCTGTGAGGGAGAAGCAGCATTTGGATGTTTCAAAAATGTATCCAGTCTGCCCTGTGATTGACAGCAGCATAACTAATCATAATTGATACAAAACTGTATAAACATTAACCCTGCAGCTGCTTAAGGTGATTGCTGAGACTGGGTTTATATACATTACTTACTGTACCTACTGCACTGTGATGGAGCTTATTGAGCAGGAATTAAGAAATCCTGGAGGTGGTAGCTGACTATTAACATTTCATTATATATATTATATATACACAGGAGTGATTGTTCCATATATTCCATATACAGAATGATAGTTCAATGTGCCCATACATGATCTAATGTTATCAGCTTCCTCTATTGTAGTAAAGGGAACCGGAAATGGAAATTTTCTGTCTCGTCCGATAGGTCCCGATACCGACAATATACAACAAATTCTGTCAGATCCACTGTCAGTGTCACAGCTCTGACTTTGAAGGGCACTAATGATATTGAAGGGTAAATGTGGATTTCTCAGTAAAAGAGAACATTAGGCTGGGAACAAATTGGCCAATTTTTCATCTCGACTATTTGCCACTACGAGCTGTCGGCCGCGACAAAGCACTGTTAGTCGCAGCAAATGTCTCCTATGGACCACACAATCTGCGGCGATGTACCGACATTGGTCGCTGCCGCCACCAAAATCCCCTCAGATTTTTTAGACCAAACAACAGATACACAAAAATATAGACGAAAAATCTGCTCTTATGTACCCAGCCTTAATGAAAATACTTTATAACAAAAGTGATATTTGGCTAACTGTGATGATAATTATGACAAGTACAGAATATATAATATTATATGATGCGTAAATAATAGAATATATGGATGTATTTGGTCATGAACTTCCTTCTGGGGTTGTTCGGTGGTAATCCATTCAGGAATCTCCCCCCTTGAAAATCCTGCGCTTGCCCCTGGTCAGGGATGGAGCCAAGGGTCAGAAAACAGAGAATCAGTCAGCGAGGCGAGGTACTGAAGGGTAGAGAGAAAACGGTCAAAGGCAGGTACAAGGCAGGGGGCAAACATTCAGTATTAAGATGGTTACACATCATACAATCCTTCCTCCTGACCAGCTGTTCACCATTTCTGACCGGTCGGCCTTGAGGAAGGACTGTCAGTCGTTGCAAAAGTAGTTAGCAGTGACCGATCATAAGGTGCAGAGGACCACTCAATCGGTTGTGATTTTCAGATTTGGGCGATCGAACAGTTGTACATCGGTTGCGTCCGGCAGCAAAACACAACCAATAATTTGTTATAATTGCATGGTGTGTACCTAGCTTTAGGACGCCCCCTACGAGTATACGAGCGAAGACCTGGAAGAGTCGTAAAAGGAGACAGAGGAAATGCTCCAGGACCGGAGGAAAGGTAAGGAGCTCCAGGGACCGACAGCAATAGTTGTTACAGTGTATGTATGTATTTTATTTATTATATAGCGCTACACATTCAACAGCGCTTTACTGTTGGAACCTTGTGAAAGTGAGGTTTTGGGGGGTGATAATCATTTTAAAACAAACTTGTATTTAGGCTGGACATTCCCTTTAAACCCATTTTTACTACAAAAAAATAGCTATGTACATGACACAATATTCTTTTTTAATGTGAAATGGGTTATTGTTTATTTGCTTTCATTTCTTCAGATTCCAAATGAGAAATAAAGTAAGGTCGGGAAATGTTATAATAGGGTTTACTTTTAGCTTACTTTTTTCTCTCCATACAAATACAGTCATTTGTAATGGTTTAAACATCTGCTAATTTTCCAGGAAATGTACATTAAACATTAAGTTGACGCCCCTACAGTTAATAGGAAACACCAGACTGCACTTCTGACATTGCCTGCCAGGCAAAGTAGCACATTGATACAAATCACTCTCAAATTAATTGTGGCCCAACAGAACAACCACATTGACTAATCAATATCAGAGAGCTAGTTTGTAAAGAACTGTAATAGATTTTGGATTTATCTTACAAGTGGCTAGGAATGCAATTCTTAATCTGGATTTTTTGGGTTTTATTCGGACCCCTGTGGCTTATGGTGGAAACATATGAAGCAGTGGATGATTCTTTATGTCAAAATAGACAATATTTAGGATCAGACAAAAAAACATGCTGCCCAGAATGCGAAACCGGAGGTGAGTGTATAATACCTACAGTTGTGCTATCCATATGCAAATGGTATGCAAAAGTGTTCTTTCACTCTATATCCAATGCAGCAATCAATCATAAAGCAAATAGTAAGAGTTGAAGGAATCAGTAATATAAGTTCTGCAAAAAAGTGCCTGTTTATTCCATGTTCCTGTGTGACACTTCCTAAGTTGCACTGCAGAAGTTCACAACTGAATTTTTTGTAACTGTTTGACCCTCTTAACTTGATTGTAGCTTTACGGGTCAGGGACCTCCTTTCCTCTTGTGTCAAGGCTCAAACACTTATATATTTATGTAATTTATATAATTTATATCATTATGTACTGAACTATTCATGTATTTTTTATTTTTGTCCTCCTTTTTTTTATTTTGTCCTCCTTATATGACTTCAGAAAGAACATTTATCATTTCTTTCAGCTCATACTATTTTCCTTATGTACAGCTGTGCTATATTACTCCTTATCTTAAAGGGGAACTGTGGTCCAAAAATGACTTTAGGTAATTTGATAGTAATTGCTCTCCTGAGAATTTTTTAAATTTATTTTCATTGTTTATTTTGCATAGTTTTGAAGATATTTACACTTTTGTGTGTGATATTACAGCAGCAGCACCAAGTCCCCTGCACTTCCTGCTCTGAAACCATGTCAGTGGATGACAGTCAATCTGCCCTGTGTCTCCTCCTCCCCTTGCAGCCCCCCTTTTCTTGCAAGCGCCCCTGGTCCCTCCAACTCATGGACCCCATGGCCACTCCATTTGCAGGCTCCCCTTGGCCCATTCCCTTATAGCCCCATGTGGCCCCGCCCACTCATGGGTGCATTAGCCCCACCCACTCGCAGATGCCTTAGCCCCACCCATCCATGGGTGCTGTTGCCCCATCCACTCGCGGGTGCTGTGGCCACTCAGACCCCCCCTTACTGAAAACCATGTGAGAACAGCCTTTTCAGCAGAGTGAGAACTCTAGGGTAAGGACCTCATAAGTAATACTTAACAAAATAATCGCTTACTGGTTTGGTGCCCCCCATTCTGAGAATTCTAATGCTTCTGATGTGAAAGTTAACTTCCTGAAGACAGGGCAGGAAACAATAAATAAAACCGAGAACCTCATGGCCGCACCTCCTCCATTCAACCCCCCTCCCCATGCTTTGAGACATAAATATGGGATGGGGGTTGCACAGGGGAATGGTTTATAGGAACTCCTCTTTAGAAAAACAAATCTCTGAATATGGTGCACTTCAAAGTTGCTCAGACCAACAGGTGTTTCCAATAGGTCACACAATTTATCTTTAAATTGTTTTTATTTCTTGATAAAATATCAGTGCCAAAGCTTTAATTCCAATCAAACAACACTACTGACCGGTCTGTTTGAAAGGAATTTCTGTACCAGAATAGCCCCATGTGTTCCAGAATAAATACAATTCAATTTAAGAGTTGTAAAGAATCTGCTTGGTGCATCCACTCTTGTACTTGTTTGTCAAAGAGCTCCTATTATTTTTTAAAGACCTTTTGAAATGTATAGATGACCTTAAATGATCAGAAACCTATTATAATCTATTTAATATTTTTTTTACAGGCAATACATTTAACCCTTGCAAAGAGTATGAGAAACGTGATGAGGCATGTCGTTGTGCTGAAGGTCATAAATGTGACAACCGAGATTGTGATTCATGTGACAAGAATGATTCATGGTCGACAAAAGGTAATGGGTTTATTTGTGTATCTCTTTAGCTTTATGTCTTAGACCAGTGGTGGCGAAACTATGGCATGCGTGCCAGAGGTGGCACTCAGAGCCCTCTCTATGGGCACTCATTCACGGCAGAGTTCAAGGCTCGGTGTGCTCCCCTTTCTGCAATACTGAGCTTGGGAAAGAGTAGCCACAGGACCTTCTCTGTCCTGTGGCTGCAACAGCATGCTAAGGAGGTAAGGAATGCCAAATCACTCAGTTTAATGTATGTGTCTATCTGCTTTGCCAAAAATTGTACATAATTTCAAGTTTCCAAAGCTCTGCATAGTTTATGTCATCAGTAGACCTTGCTTCCAATGCCCCTTCTAAAGCATTTATAAACAGATTAAAAAGAAGCGGCCCTAGTAGAGAACCCTGAGGCACTTAGAACTTTAGCTACATATGGATGTAGCTCAATTGACCACCAATCTCGGTTTGGGATCCAATAACCAATTCTCTATCCATGCACAAATGTTTTTTTCTAGGTTAACTCAGTTTATACATTTGTTGTCTATGTGGCACAGTATCAAAAGCTTTAGTAAAATCCAAGTATACCACATCTACTGCTATGCCAAAACCTAAATTCTTTTTCACTTCTTCATAAAACACAAGTAAATTTGTCTGACAATCTATATCTCATAAAAACTACTAAGATCCCTTCTGGAAACAAAGTCACGGATATGAACCCGTAACAAAGTTTCCAGCACCTTAACTACCACTGATATTAGGCATACGGGTCTATAGTTACCAGGCTGTGAACGACTAACATTTTTGGATATTGGTATTACATTAGCATTTTTCCTATCCAGCGGCACATCACCAGAAGTGATTCTGAAAAGATAAGAAACAGTGACTAAGCTCTGTTAAGATATGAGGATGTACTGTATTTCATCCAATCCTGGGTCTTTATTGATATTAACTTTGTCTAATTGTTACCATATGATATCCTCTGACAGCCAGAGTGAATATTCCTCATTTATACCCTTTATATTAATACAGTCCCTGCTATAAGGACTAGGATTCTCTATAGTGAATGAAGAGAGGGGGAAAAGTTTAGCACATCCTTTCGCATCTCAGCCCCATTATAGCCCCATTCTCAGTCTTCATCTTTTTACTATTGATATACTTAAAAAAACATATTGGGGTTAAACTTGCTTTGTTCTACTATTTTATTTTCTATTTTACCTAGTTTAATTGCTTTCTTCCACCCCTTATAA
Organism: Hymenochirus boettgeri; assembly: GCA_019447015.1. Lineage (NCBI taxonomy): Eukaryota > Metazoa > Chordata > Amphibia > Anura > Pipidae > Hymenochirus > Hymenochirus boettgeri. Next base: position 160,815,985 of record CM033475.1, read on the forward strand.
CAAATTTTATACTTCCTGTAAGCCTGTTCCGTTCCTTCTGATTTCAAAATTGTAAAAGTCTCCCCCCCATTTCCATTTTTACCTAAGCATTAAGCCAGGCAGGAGTGGGTAATAGCAATAGTTTACTACCCCTTTAAGAGTGATTCCTTTAAAATTATTAAATTAGCTTTTGTAAAGTTTAAAGTTTTTATAAGCCCAGTGCACATTTGTTTTTAGCAACCTATATTAAATGATACACTATATCATGATCATTATTCCCTAAGCTTCCAATTACCTTCATCTCCAAAATAAGACCAAGGTTATTAGATATTACCAGATCCAACAATGCATCCTGTCTAGTAGGAACTTCTACCATTTGTGAAATAAAATGCTTGTATAGAAAACTTAAAAACTTGATACCCTTTGAGGTGCTGGCAGTTCCCTTACTCTATGCTTGTGAAGGTTCTCATTCATCCAGGTCATGGTATATCTGTTGTATTGAGCTAGATACACTGGACTAAACTGTAAGTTGATCTAACTGAATACAACAGAGTACTCCAATATATGTCAAGGTAATTGAAATCCCCCATGACCAGAACATGCCCCATACCAGCAGCCTTCGCGAACTGCATATGGAGATTAATTTCCAGTTCCTTGCCAGCATTTGGTGGCTTATAACATACACCAACAATTAATTTACCCACCTTCTTGCTTTCCCATACACAGCTTCATCCACATTGTTTCTGCATCATTTATACCCCCCTCTATATCATCTCCCCAATTCCTCCCTACATTATCTTGTAAGCCCCCTGATCCCAACCACTCCCTCTACCCGTGTTGTCTAATGTAGCCTCCCCCATACCTAGTTTAAAATCTCCTCTAACCCCCTAACCTTCTTCTTCCCCAAAACAGCTGTGCCATCATTATTGAGGTGCAGTCCATGTCTAATAAAGAGCCTGTAGCCAACAGAAGTCAGTCTAGTTTTCTAAAAACCCTAACACTATCTCCTTACACCACCCTCTTAGGCATTAATTAATGGCCAAACTCCTGAAATTCCATTCTGCTTGAAGATTCGCGGATTTGTGAAAAAATCAGAAAATTCGAAAATCCGCAAATTTTGCAATTAAAGTCAATGGGAAAAAAGTTGGAAATTTCAGCCTAAAACAGCGGTTTAAATAGCAGTGGTAACTTACTGTAAATGGATCTGGGACCTGGGAAAAGGTCTGGGGAACATGTCCCTGCAGTAGAGAACAGCGAAAAACGGGCCATTTTCGGTAATCCTCGAATCGACAGTTCAAACGGGCGAAAGTACCGTGGCCGGACATTTGGGGGTCCAATGGCTCAACCCAGAACCCCCTCTCTGGTCCTTAGAAGGACCATTGTGGTCCTTACAAGGGCCCTTTGGGGCTTAAGGGGCCACAAAGGACCTTCTAAGGCCCTGGGAGGGGGTAACGGGTTGAGTCGCTGGACCCCTGAACGTCCGGCCTCAGGACTTTCAGCTGTTCAGGAATATTCGGGTGTTCGAGCATTACTGAACGACATTAAATCCTTGAATGTTGAAAAATCCTCGAACATTTGAGGATTTTCAAACGTTCGAGGATTTCCTGAATTCCGTTCGTAAAGTGGAATTCAGGAAAATCTGCAATTCGTGGACCTCCAAAATCTGCTGTGGATCTGGGTTCAGATACGCGAATGAGCCATCCCTACTCCAAAGCTCCTGTTGCCTCCCTATCGTAGCTCGTGGCTGCGGTAGTATTTCTGAAAATACTACCCTTGAGGTTCTTATTTTTATGTTGGCTCCTAACTCTTGGAAATCATTTTTAAGGACCTCTCCTCCTCCTCTAACTTCATGTTGGTGTCATTGGCACCAACATGAACCAAGACTACCAGGCCACTCCAATAATCTGTCTACACGATCCACCCTATGCCAAACCCTAGCTCCAGGCAGGCAACACACTGTATGGCATGTAGGGTCTTGTTATCAGTGGTATCTACCTTTCCAATATCTACCTTTCCAATCAGTGGTATCAACCTTTTCCCCTACCACTACCACCTGCCTATCCTTCTTAGCCCCCAGTTCTTCCTCCCTTGTATTAGAGATGGCAGTCCCCTGGGTGCTCAAGGGAATGGCCCACTCCATACATGCTACTTCTGAGCTGTCATCCTCTGCATCTTCGCCTAAGACATCAAATCTGTTGGGATCGACTAGCTGTAAAGAAGCCACCCTACCCTTCTGTTCCCTACTTCCCCTAGTGACCCTTACAAATCTATCTTCCTTCAACCCCTTATCTGCCCCATTTCCACCCTCCCATTTACTGCAAGTTTTCCCTTTTTATTCTGCACCTCAGATTCTAAATGGGCAACCCACTTACATCTGACAGATACATAGGTCCCTTGGGGCGGTTGCTCCAAGATCCCATACATGCAGCAGGATGCACATTGTATGGCCCCAAAAAAACTGTCCATACTAAACAGCAATACACAGCAACAGCAGTACACAACAGCAGCAATACAAAACAACAGAGACAGCAATACACAACAACAGAATCTCAGGTTTTGCATTTGAGTTTCTGTAAGCTGTTTGTTTAGCTAGTTAGTTATTAAGGTTTGTGTTTTTTATTGTACATTTGCCATTTTTTTGGAATTTACTCTGAAATAAAAAAGATATTTGAAGTCATCACAAAGTATTATACTTTTTCAATTAGCTATACCCCTTCTAATAAGTGTAGAGGAGAAAGGGGAAAAAAATGTTTCCTTTCTCTTCCCTATCCCCACTTACCAAGTAACAATACAGTATAAAACAAGTATTTATTTCAGAAACCCAGTGCCAAAAGTTTACTTAAACAATCCCCACCACCTTATTCCAGTAGTAAGAAGTGAAAATAAAAGTGATTGTATGAATAAAAAAAAACTGTTTATTAATAGGGTATTTAAGGGTAGGGCTATAGTACATATAACCAAACAGTAAACTGCAATATTTGCTTTTTAACAGAAAAATGCTATATCTATGTAAAAGTGTAACTTAACTTTTTTAATTATTGTTTGCAGTTAGCAAAAACGAGGAGAAAACCCCAAATCAAAGGTAAGTTCCTGTGGCTTTTATTCATTGGAATTGTACAGCAATTGTTTTTGTCCATTTTTTTCTAACTCGTTATTTAAATTTTAATTTATAGTAGTTACGGTTATGTAATCTCAGGTTTTGCATTTGAGTTTCTGTAAGCTGTTTGGTTAGCTAGTTAGTTATTAAGGTTTGTGTTTTTTCATTGCACATTTGCCATTTCAGAGTTTACTCTGAAATATAAAGATATTTGAAGTCATCACAAAGTATTATAATTTTTCAATCTTTGTAAAGCAACAATCACTACCCAATGCACCATGGTCAATTTTTGCAGTATTCTTGTCCTTTAAAAAAAAGTAGTTTCAGGCCAACTAGGATCATTCATTTCAAAATTATATTACAAATGAAAATGTTCAACATACGCCTTTAAGAGAGGGGGTGAACATATAGATTTTATTACTAGAGGTGGACATGCCTTTAACTGAAAACTAAAGTGTTAAAACTCAATGTTATGTCCTTTAATTTACAGTGATACCATTCCCTCTAATAAAAACAACACAGAATACAGTACTCCAGAGAAGAAAGGTAAGAAGCCAATGTATGTATTTAAATTATTTTAAAGGGCATATCCACCCTCACCCCTTTTACAAGCAGGTTAATCTGCCCCCACAAAGAAACCACAGGATACAAGCATGGTGGCACACTGATAATGCAGTTAGTGTACACGTGGTGCAAAAAATCCAGAGATTGTTAATAGGAGATTGTTCCTCCATATGTGTGCCTTGAGTTTGTTGTTTTAAATGAAGAAATACATTTTGAACTTTTTATTCCATCCACATGAGTTGCACTTTCCTAATGTCGTCTTGAAATGGATTTATCCTTTATATACTCTTTTATACAGATCTATTTGGAAAAAAAATAGCTTCAGAGCAATTTTTAATAACCGATAACTGCTTTTTATTTCAGTATTACAGTAAATCCTTGGTATACCTGCCTGGTATAAGCAAAAGGCTAAGGACTTGCAAGCGAGCACCTTCATCCCAACCATTAATAGTGTCTGCCAATTCAAATTGATCTAGCCAATCAGTCCACTCCCTAGTTACCCTATCAAATGGATCAGGTTTAAAAATAGGTTTGGCAATTGGGCCTGGTAGAGCTACGGAGTCTAATTGGGGCATTTCATCTGCAGGTACAAGGACAGGAGGATTTAAATCAATACTATGAGTAGCAGCCTCCACAGCTTAATACAGAGAACAAATAAACAAAGAACACAGGGAGAAGACATGGTATTACCAGCACCGCAGCCACCAATATGTACCAGATCACTGCTTTATGGAAGGATTATGGGTAGCATGGCACACAGTGGGTTACTCTGGTGGTCTGGCACACAGCAGACAGCGCACATAAACAGGTTCCCCACATAACATGTGCAGTAATTAGTGTTGTCCCTGTCTATGGTGCACCACTTTGAATATTGACCAGACCTGTATATTGTGTGTCACACTGGCCACTCAGTAACTTCCTGGTTCATACTGTTTCATGTGAAAACCTCTGTAGACACCTGTGATTCAGACAACATGCCTTATCAGCTTAAAGACTAATTGCCATAGAGTTGCCAGGAACAGTCAATTTATCATCTATGCACCTACTATTTTGTACAATTTCAGAGCATGTATGGCCATGCTAGATAGTTTGTATTGTTTGTGTTATGTTTTAAGGCTGTACACTTTTTATATTTCTTTCTTTAGAAACATGCTATGACTGCATTAGGATTATGTTCATCATATCAACTTCAGTGATATTCTTCATGGTATTATTGTCGGTTATCTTTCATATACTCATATGGAAATTCAAACCAGATAGACAATTTCAGTATGCAGGTCAGTTTTAACTAAAATAAATTATTAGACTAACAGGGTTATTCAATAAAAGTTCTTATTGTTGAAAATGGTGCTAATTTTGCCCCACCCAATTAGATGTTAGCTTTCAAATGTTAAATTATATCTGATTGGTTGGGGCAAAATTAGTACCATTTTAAACGATAAGAACTTTTATTGAATCTCCATACATATTATTTAAGTTTCAAATGCCATTCATTAAGTGAATGCAAGTTTCCAAAAATGTCATGAATTTGGTTGTTTTGATTATTTTCAATGAAAAGAAGGGAAAGAAAAGGCAAAAATAAAAACATAAAATATTCTATGGAATATTTGTTTAAAACCCACACTTCCCGTACTATTATTACCATTTTTTGGGCGGTAATGGTGGAGACAATATATTTCCTTGAAGCACAGTGGTGGAGAGGGTGTTTAATAGAATTAGAGGATGGGGATTAAGTTGCACTGCAAGATGTCCATTTTGTATTTCAGTTATTTCTACATCTTCACTTGCTTGCACTTAGGATGTAGAAGGGGAGAAGAAGAGTGCAGGAAGGATGGAGAATATATATAATTTCAACCAAAATACAGATCAAGTATAAAAATTTTAAAATCGTATATTACAACCCTATTGAAAACTACTTAGCAAATATCATCCACTCCTGAGTAAAATTTACACTCTGTCAGACTTATTTAATAAACAGGTGCAACAATTCCCCCAGCTGTTAATTTGTTTTAACAAATCAAATGATAACTTTTTACTGGTCTACTACAGTTAGAAAGCATTTAATGACATCTGATTGGTTGCTGCAGATTTTAAACACAGGCAAAATGTTGCTAATTATTTTTTCTTATCGTTTAAAATGGTACTAATTTTGCCCCAGCCAATCAGATATTAGCTTTCAAATGTTTAAAGGGCATGTCCACCCCCAAAACTAATCCCCCCACTACTGGCCCCATCATGTAGTGTAGTTTAATACTTACCTCACTTCCCAGCTCCATATGGTTCTTCTGTAGTCCCCCCCGAAGTCCAAAAACTGCCCACCAGAGGATAGCAGAGTCCATATAGGACTCTGCCTCCTACCTGGCCTCCGCGAGAAGTTTGGCATGCGTACTTCAGCCCTTCTCCCCCTCCCTCCCCCTCCCTCTCCATCCCTCTCCCTCCCGATTAGGATTCCCTCCCCCTAGTTTAAATCCCTTTATATGTAACATTCCCCCTGTCCCCCCAACCCCAACCGCTCTATTTATTTTATTTGAAAGTGCCCTAAACTTTACTTACCTCCCCTCTTTCCTCCGCCGCAATGAATGCCAGGCAGTCGCGTCCGTGATTGGCTGCCGCTCAGCCAATCACAGACGCGACTTCCGGTCCCGCCCCTCTGCTTGCATTTTCTCGCAAGCAGAGGGCCGGCAGCGCGGCGGAGGAAAGAAGGAAGGTAACTAAAGTTTGGGGCATTTTCTAATAAAATAAATAGAGCGGTTAGGGCTGGGGGGACAGGGGGAATGACATATAAAAAATTATTTCAAGGATGGACATACCCTTTAATAATATCTGATTGGTTGGGGCAAAATTAGCACCATTTTAAACGATTTAAACTTTTATTACATCTCCCTGCATATTTATAAAGAAATAACACCAATATATTTCTGATCCCAACCTTTTCTTTGTTTGTTATTAATTTAGGTAGTTACCACCCCTTTAAGGCAGAAATGAAAGTATAAAAATTCTTTATTGTTGAAAGTAAAAGACAATAAATAAGCAGTGAAATGCATTCATCAGACCACTACAAATTGCACTCTGATTAAGCCTCCCAGATGCTAGTACCATCAAAGCATTGCATTGCTTTTATTTTACTTCCGATTAAGCTTTTTTGCACTTTAAACATCCTGCTTTAGAGGTAAGGTAACTGCTGGATGGAACAAGAAACCCCAGAGAAGGCCGGCAATGAAAATATATTGTCCCCACTGGTTCCACCCAATAAGTATAATAGTTAAAGTTCTAGTTTTTAAATTGATATTTAATATAGGAATATTGTTGGAAAACCCATATGTAAATCTCTGTTTGTTTTATTATTAGTTTCTAGAGAAATTTGTCGGGTTCCAAAAATGACTGTGGCATTAAACCCAAAGGAAGACTTTGATTCTGTAAGCTGTCAGTATCCAGAAGAGGAACATGGAGATAAGACCCTGGACAAAGAGTCTGTGCACTATATCATAAATTATGATGCTTAAGACATAACAGCAATTTTTTTTGATTTACCAAAACCTAAAGCAGTGTTGTCTTTCTACAATGCAGCGATAAAGTTGGAATAGTGATGATTTGTTTTTCTGAAAAACATTGCCACTATTAGATCTTCACGATACTGCAAAATACTTCCTCCACCAATCTTTAGCTTCCCTCTACTGTGATGGAGCCCCGTCCACAGGCTCCTAGATGTAAACACATAAACACGAAGGTTCACAGAAGAAGGACTCAATACAACCCAATATATTTAAGGTGTTTATTAGCCATGTGCCACACAACATGTTTCGAACCTCACGGGTCCTTTATCAAGTGTAAAGTGCATAGAAACAACCACACAATTTAAAAGCTTTGTCAAATGACCTCACATCCTAAACTCCTCCTCACCAATATATTAACCCCATAATTGAGTGTTGAAAGTGCATTCAGTGCTGTATTTTAATACCATTCATTTGGTATATAAAGTGCAATCTAATAAAAATTATAACGTGTTGCTCCAAACACTAATATATTCAAGTTAACTATAGTTATATAAATAGTGCAGTGTTAAAAAAAATGCATACATCCACTTTCCACATTTTAAAAAATACATAAAAGTGGTTCTATTAAAATTATGGGTTTCATTCTTACAAGTCCTGTGGAAACCCTTCTTTATAGTGTTGAAATGTGTTCATACATAATTCCAAGACCTATTGGTATAAGACCTATTGCTATAAGTTTGACAAAAAGCCTATTGTGAATAAATATCTTATTCAGAGAGGCAGTATTTCTAGAACCAGTTCCCACGTACTTCTTAATTCTGCTACAAATAGGGGAACTATATGCCTCCAACTCCCACATGAAAAGTACCCAGGCATAAACTGCTAGGTCCTTATCACTGACTTCTTTGTAGATTTACATGGTTAATCAATAAAAGTTCTTATCTTTGAAAAAGGTTCTAATTTTGCCCCAACCAATCAGATGTTATTTAACATTTGAAAGCTAACATCTGATTGGATGGGGCAAAATTAGCACCATTTTTAAAGATAAGAACATATATTGAATCTCCCTGTTACTTACCTAAAAAAAAAAACTTCCTTTGCTGCTCCAGTCTGCTCTGCCCCTTTTATTCTGTAATGCCACATCCCGAAAATGGAAGAGGACCAGAATGGCAAAGGAATGTAAAAGGGCATGTCCACCCTTTAAACAAAAAAATAGTGACTTGTCAGTTATTTGCCCCAAACCCTGCTATTTTTACCATTTTATTACATGCATTTGTAACCAGATATTTAATGATAAGTCCTATTCCTTTATGACAAAGGTATCTCCTCCACCCTCTGCTCAATAAGCTTGAGCTGTGCAGAGGAAATAGCAGGTAAAACAATTGGCTGTGATGTCAGTTGTCACAGCTACAATTAAATATATGGAGGGAGGGACCAGCTTACCCTGCTAGAATATGAACGATTATTGTCCTTAAATTTTATCTGGTTAGTAATGAGGGTAATAAAGTGCAAAGTTGGGTTTGGGGTCTGGTAATTGTTTTACAGGCGGGCATGCCCTTTAATCTCAACTGATCTAAAAAGGGGTTTAAAACACATATTAAAAATATTTAAAAATTCATAGTTAAATTGTCTGAATCATTAACAGGTTATTTTCATGTGCCTTTTCTTTTAGTTGACTGGACCTTTAGAACTGTTATTTCTTAAACGTTAAATTGTTTTATGTAAATTATGCTAAAGCTAAATTATGCTCAAAACCTTGTACAGGGGGTCTAAAGAGCCCAAATAAAAAAGTAAACACATTCCTTCCTATTATTTCAAAGGGACAGGGCCTGCCACAAAGCTTGCAGGAGGACATGGCCCCTGCAGTTTCTCTAGTGAACACTAGTTCACTGGGCATGTTGATGCTACCACCCCAGTATAAATGCCCTGGGAACACCCTACTATCATACTTGTTGGCTATGCACACCGCTCTCCTGGCAGTTAAATAGAGCATTATTCAAAATATTAAAACACACATAAGAGTATCAGAGGCTATCTCCCTTAGTATAAACAAATTAATAGATTAAAATGTTTTTTAATACCCTTGTTGTAACCTTCCCCTTTTTAGCTATGCTTAAATTAGGAGTGTGTAGAGTCCAAATGTATGATCTATCACCAAGTATTCCATCCAAGCTAAGCTTCTATGCCATTAACTTCAGTTACATATTCTTATTTGTTATGATTTATTAATTACACTAATACCAAATATGGATAGGATGAGGTGAATACAGTTCAAGTACATTAATCCCTTTATAGCCATACAAGAAAAAGATGTGTGTGTGATGTGTGTGTGTGTAAGTGCGAGTGAGTGTGTGTTAATGAGTAAAACTGATTAACTCAAATATAATCTGAGGGTAGAAGTTGTAAGGGAAAAAGGGGTGTGTATAACATTTTGGGTTTTTTTTAGCATTCCTAAAGATAATCATTAGATCATTTTAGGTGATAACGAACCTGGAAAAGGCCAAAAATCAAGCTCTTTTTTTCCCAAGTCAAAATCCGAAGTGAAAAATCCCTTACCGGAACAAATTTTCCAGGAAGTGATTTTTTCATTCATTGGCAAAGATCAATAATTAGGTGATCAGAACTGAACTTTGCTATATTAGGTTTAACTGTGGGTTTAATCATTTTGTACTATGCACTTTATTGGGACGTTTGGTATATTGGGATGCTATTAAAATAAAGTATTGAATTTATTTTTACATATCTGCTGTGTTGCCCATTTTTGCCCACTGCTGTTTCTCTGCTGGTCCTCCTGGCTTCAGCACATTCTTTTATATAGAAAAGGTCTAGGACTAACCTGACAGATAAAAACTGAACATGCTGGTGCTCCGCTGCTAAATAATATTCCCTGTAACTATAGCTTCCCTCTATAATTATTTCACTTCCCTCCTCCTTTTTTTATCCCTCTAAATCCCATATAACATTAAGCTAACGGCACAGTACTAAAATAAAGAAAAGCTATTTCAGTATCATTGTGTACTGTCTCCTCCTCTACTCTACGGCCAGTTCTCCCCCTTCCCTTTAACTTTGGAGGTAAAGGGGGGAAGAGCACAGAGAGGGTGCAGGATTATTTTCAAGGCCTGGACCATCACATATCCCCAGTAGCTATGGACCCTGTAGCAACAACTATGGTTGCTATGATAATCCCTAGACTACTGATCACATCCATGACGGTTAGCTGTTAACTGAGAGAACCTGTATTTCAGGTTAGTCATAAATCTCTCAGCTATCTAACTATTGCAGTTTTAGGGTGTGATTTACATATACAGGGGCCAGACCGGCAGCCGTGTCCGTGATTGGCTGAGAGGAAGCTGTCGGCTTTGAAGTCAGCCGTGGGAGCGAAGGGCTGTAAGTATGTCTCCGATTCTTTTTTTAAAAATGTAACTCGGACATTGGGGATGGGCATCATTGATGGCCGAACTTACTGAAGTTTGGTTAGTTTCCGAACTTCAGTAAGTTTTTAGGACCTGGGTTAAATTTATTGTAAAAATGACACATGACAGTTTTTGGTATTTTGTGTTCCTTTTTTTACATATACAGGGTTATTCAATAAAAGTTCTTATAATTAAAAATAGTGCTAATTTTGCCCCAACCAATCAGATGTTAGCTTTCAAATGTTAAGTAATCTCTGATTGGTTGGGGCAAAATCAGCACCATTTTTAACGATAAGAACTTTTATTGAATCTCCCTGATAGTTGCATAGTATTTGCATATTTAGGCATAAAAAAGCAAACTAAAAAGAATAATCCATTTGTCTGGTTTCCTTTGTAGCAAATATGTCCAGATTTTGATCACCTGTTGGTGAGCTATAACTAGATTTGTGAAGAGTACTGGCAGTATCACAAAAGATAAGGGTTAACAAGTCAGTACTTCTATGTAGTCTGTAAATATTTCACCTATTCTTTAAAAAGGAAACATCAAATGTAAATTTGGATCAGATAAGAAGCAAAATGACATCCTGTGGAAACAAACACAATTACTGTCAAAAAATAAATAGAATTTGTAAAAACCAAATCTGTGGTTTGGGAACAGGCTATGTACAAAAAAAGGGGTGTGCGCTGCAGAAGGAGATTAATAACCACCCTAACATATAACTTTCTATTTAAAGGTACATTTAAGCACAAGGTCTGTATGGTAATGGTACATGGCCTATCGTGGCCAGTTTGTAGCACACTAGAAAGTTGTAAACCTGTAGCGTCAACAGCTTTTCTTATTTTACCTATATTCCAAACTGATGCTAGTGAATTTTAACCATTTCTAATTTTATTTATGTGAGTTACAAAACCAATAGTCGGAAATTATAACCCTTTCAGCGCCAGTAGGTTTTTTCATTTTATCTGTGTGTGTTTTAACTGTCCAAAGGACACAGTCCTATGTGGTCTTAACTTAGAAATATTGGTGTAAGTCTTCATAAAGACTAAAATGCTGGATCTTTAATAGAATTCAAAACACGTTTGTATTCTATCAATAACTCTTTTGAAATGAAACAAAAAGCATATAAATTAGTATTTTATTCCATTGAAATCACAATTAATATAAAAAATAATAGAAAATCATTATCCCATTTAACAAAAATAGCTACAAATAAAGTTTATTTGCACATGTTTTTTAAGTGCAAGTCCTGTAAACACTGATTTTAAAACCAGGCATAACTAACAAGTAGAAAACTAAAACATAAAACGACAATACCCCACTAACGTTTTGCGCTAGCGTTTGCGCCTGAGGCTTTCGCTAAAGTGGAAATCGTGGGAACACGAAAATTCCTGCTATTTCCAGTGCACATGCGATTGCGCGTCCGTTCGCGTTTTGGTAACGCATGCGTTCACCATTTTTGGTGTGTTAACGCATGCATTTCCAGAACGGAAAACAGCAAAATTGCAAATGCAAAACGCACAAGAATCGCGCACACAAGCCCGTGCGATAACGCTAGCAATTGTGTGCACGATTCCTGTGCGTTGCAGTGTGTCCTCGGCCTCACTCCATACCTTCCCTCTTCTTTTTATTCAAAGTACTGCACCAAAACTGCTAGGTCCTCACCCCTGGGATTACCAGCAATCAGTTTTTTTACATACGTCAAGTTTTCCTCAACAGTCCGGTGCACTTCACCAATATAGAACCTTGCCAATAGAAGGACACACTTCTTTCCGATGTGCCTCTTCCCATAGATCTTGTTAATGACAGATAAAGGGATAGAGCTTGACCAGACAGGCAAAAAAACTCAATAATAATAATAATAATAAATCAGCTGATTGCAGGTAAACCCAGAGGTAATTTCAGTTCTCAGCCAGGTAACTGTGAAGGGAGATGGGTGGTAAAGTTTAATTGACCTTTAACACTTCATACATAATAACATAAGTTTGTGAAGTCAATTTTATTCCTAATCCTTTCCAAAATAGGGGACACTTGGTAACGCAAGATTTTCTTGTGACACACCTGTGCTCTTATTGTTGGGATTAAAAAATTGTTGGTAATTGCAATTACCCATATTTTATGCACTTTACCAGGTACATTGTAATCAAATTTGATTATTATTAATATACAGGGAGATTCAATAAAAGTTCTTATCGTTTAAAATGGTGCTAATTTTGCCCCAACCAATCAGATCTTATTTAACATTTGAAAGCTAACATCTGATTGGTTAGGGCAAAATTAGCACCATTTTAAACAATAAGAACTTTTATTAAATAACCCTGATAGTGTTAAATAAGTTACAATACATTGACTGCATTGAAATGTTATCATAGCTATCAAAGTTACACTGGTGAAACATTTTTTCACTAACAAAATATTGAGGCAAACCCCTGGCACCCTGTAGACACAATATACCAGTGTGCACTGGCACACACTTTTAGAACCCCACAATCTAGTACATGCATTAGGAAAGTAGAGTTGATCCAGGGAAATTTCCCATTGCCATTTGTCAGGAAGGAATTTTTTCCCCTTTCATAAATTTGGTGGTTTTTCTTGCCTTCCTCTGGATCAACAGTTAGGCAGGAAATGAGGATATTGCTAGATGGGTTGGAATGAATGGACGTATGTCTTTATTCAACTTTAAATACTATACTAACTGCTATACTATACTATGTAGTTATTTAATTTTTTTTTTTACAGTATTTGAGATGTTTATGTATTACTGGACTGACTAACAGTGTAAACGTTTACTTTTCTGTCAAATACCAAAAAAGCTAAAATTTGTAAATATTATTTGTAAAAATATTTCATTAAGCACCCACAAGTCTGTTACTGTTGGTTTCATCGTAATCTACATTGTTTCACACGTCAGTTCTCTTGTCCTTTCCTTTACTAATTTCCTGAGTTATACTGAGCAACTAAGTAAACTTACACTTTTTACTCATTGGTAAATGACACAATTTACTCTTGTATACTTTGACCTGCACCTTGTTTCAATCATCTGAGGTTTAATCCTTTGTAATATTTCTGTCGGAAATATCTGTTTTCAACTTTTTATCTCTTCCTGTATCTGGCTGGAACAGGTAGTGGCTGAATGCAGATATTGGCTTGCTCTGGCTAAAATGTAAAAAACAAAAAAAGGCCATAAAATGTTCAAAAAATGTCAGTTCTGTGGTACTTATTACATTAAACGTAGCTAATGGCAAACCATATTATTGTCCAAAGAGAACTGTAGTCTAAAGGCTTTAATATATTTAACATGCCAGTTCCTTCACATTTCATAATACACACAGTTAAATGACATCTCCACACTTTTAAAATTTTATGAAAAACAAAAAAAATCTACAGCATTGCAGTTGATAATTTAAACTTTAGAGATAAATAAGTCAGATCCTTGGCTATGTTGATGAATATAGGTTCAATGTATATAACTTAAAGGGGTACAAAAGAATAAAGTAATTGACTTCTCTCTAGCCCCTCACAAAGTCTTCATTCTCCTCACTTAACTTGTGCTCTCATTTGTCAGAGATACAGTAGGAAGGATGTCAGGGAGAAGCCATAAAGAAGCACAAAGATGAAAGTGCACTCTGTCGCACTCCAAAATAATATTTCGTTTATTGTGAACCGCACATCACACGTAACACAATGTTTCGGGGGTTACATGCCCCCTTCTTCACCTGAATGTATGCATGTAACCCCCGAAACGTTGTGTTACGTTGTGTTATGTTGTGTGCTACCCTCAGTTGTATATATTCTTAAAAACCATAAAGAAGTTACTGAATGTGTATAGTGTCCCTTTTATATGCCATTTCTGGTGATTAAGGGTTATACACATGCAGCAGCTCAAGTTTAGCAATTATTTGAGAAATGAAAAGGGTATACAAAATAGTTTAAAGAAACTTACAATTCTGAAACTCAATGTGTATGCATTGAAGAGATAATCACGGTACAAATGTTGGGAATTAGGTGAACCTGAAAACATGTCTGATACGGGGAAAAAATGCTTTTGCTAAAGATGTACCTTCTGTAGGTAGAAAACCAGATTATTATAATCTCCAGTGGTGAAGCAACATACTAAAATTGGCTCCATTAGATGACCTGAAAGATAAAATGAATGAAAGCATCATAGGCAAATGCTTTTGTTTAATTTATTACTCAAATTTGTAAAACAAAATGGCTGTTCTACAACTCCCAGTTGCTGCATGAGTAGTGGCATTTTACTGACAAACTGGAAATTAAATGTTCCTGATTGGCTTTATTAATCATCATTATGAATGCATTTGTGTACTATTTGCCACTTGTTAGAAAGGCCCAGGTCTGATTGTATATTCTTGGGAATGTCACAAGTTTATAAAACAAATCTCAAAGGATATTTTCTCTCACTTTATCTGCCCTTGGATACTGACATAGGTGATGTGTTCATTTGTCCAGTGTTTCAGTTTGAATGAAAAGCTAAAAATGGCATGCATGTTTTTAATCCCACCGCCTATGTTTACTTTATTATATCTTAAGCTATTTGGCTGGTGGTGGGTGGGGGACAAAGATTTTATCATCATGTACACTAAGAATGTCTCCCACTAGAAGATAAAAATAAAACTTTCAAAGCATATTAAAGTTAATGATCTTCTGGACAACGGATTGTAAGGATGCTGTTGTGATGTCACCCTCCCCACTGAAATGAATCATGGCATGCTATGCTTACCAATTTTAGCAGGAACACACAGCAGCTAGTCATTTTTGACACTAGAATATAGAAACAGATTCTCTTGCAGTATACTCCTATTGTAAAGGGTATGTATACTTTGCTAAATGTTTCCAAAATCATTACCCATCAACAAGTGTAAATTGTTACTAACCTTACATCTACTTTTTTCCTTCTCTACATCTTTCTCTAGAACCTTTAAAAATGTACACTGTGTCCACCCAACACCAAAACACCAATACTGGGCTAAATAATACTATTGATAATGTTTAATTTCAACACTTTAAATGTCAACATTATTAACATTTTAAACAATTAAAATGTTTTAACAATTTTTCCTGAAAGCAGGAAAAATGTGTTCAGGAATTATTTTGCTAAACCTTCCCAGCAATTTAACTTTTAACACATTTTACCTAGTGTGATTCAGGGTTCAGTTTAAAGCTACAATGGAAGGGCGTTTATTTAACCCCAACTTGTTTGAAGTCAATGTTAGATCATCAGTTAGACCTACAGAATAATTTTATTTTCACTTATACTGTACTAGGTATTGGGGGGGTTTCAAATCCCCCCAGAACATATTAAAGCCTGTAAAATAAATAGTGCTGTCAAATCATTATGCAGGGGGACTTTTGATTTGAAAACTTGTGAAAACATGGCAACTTAATTCTATGGGGGGGGGGGGGGGGAATCCAAAGGGTAATGTAAAATGAAAATTTGAGGTTTAAGTAAGTGGAATCTATTTGATAATTCTAAGCACAACATGTAATGTCCCATTACTTGAGAACCCAAACTGTCTGTCCAGCCAGTTACCAGGACGTTTTTTAGATTTGGTAGTGAAAAGGGAGGTGGGTGTTATTCTGTAATATATATAATTTTATTTATAACCTACCCCTGTTAAGGATCTCAATGGGATGCAGGTGTAAATAATATCCTTATAATCAGCGCGCTATTGCATAGTAGCGCGCCGATTATAACCCGGAACTAATGCAACACCCACCCTCCCACCCCTTTTTCCTGCCGCACTTACGGCCGTTTGCTTATCAGCGATGTTCTTCGTCTCTATTGTCCTGACCCGGCTAAATCTAGTGTGCATCCTGTTTCAATAAAGTTTTTTATAAAAAAAAAAACAATCTGAAGCACGGACTCTGACTCATGCTGAATGGAAGCAGGAGATCATAGAAGGCACAGGCTGTCGGCAGACACTATTACTGAGGAGTCAGAGGTTAGTGTTGTAAATCACCCTAAGTTCTGTCTGCCCTGCTGATTCTTTCATGCTGCCTCGGCTCAATAGAGGGGGCTGCTAGTGCACTGCACTTAACTAAACTTCCCATATACATTCATTGCTCACTGTCCTGCAAAGTCTGTCTGTATGTACTGTATCTATTCGATCTAATATCTAATCTGTCTATCTATCTAATATTTATGTAAGTCTGTACTGTCTATAGATCTAATCTAGTCTGTACATTCCCTCTTTAAATGAGAGAGAAGGGGTAGGTTATAATGGATAATGTACCCCCTACTGTAAATTAATTGGATATTAGAAGTTACCTCGGAGTTCCGTTCCCTCTATAAAAGCACTCGGCCTGCGGCCTTGTGCTTCTATATGGTCACGGAACTCCTTGTGACTTCTAATATCCTTATAATTTACAGTAGGGTGTACACTATCCACTATATAAAGCACCAATTGGGTTCGCAGCACTGTACATTATAAAATACAAACAAGGGGATAAGTGCAAGCCATTATACAGATAGATAAAAATTAAATTAAGTTAAATACAATTTCATACATCGGTTAAGAAAGCATATATATACATTATGTATAAATCGATATAAGTGCAACAAGCCTCGACACATTAGGAATGTGATCCCTGTACGGAAGAGCTTACAATCTAAGTGGGTGGGACAACATACAGGTACAAGTGAGGGGAATGGGTACAAAGTGCTTAAAAGGGCTAACAATCATTAGTTATGCTGATGCTCAGAAAGGTAGGAGGACAGTCTAGATTTGAATGCATTAATGGATGTCACCAGGCGAAGCGAGAGAGGGAGAGAGTTCCAAAGGTAGGGAGCAGCTAGAGAGAATGGTTTAAGGCAGGAGGTAGCAGTGTAAGTTGGGGGTCTGTGGAGATTTCCTTGCGAGGAACAAAGGGTACGGCCTGGAGCATAAGGGACCAATAAAAGATTCAATTGAATGTAAATAGGTATATGTTAGAAATAACATAAAGATATGTAATACTCCATTTCAATTTTTAGTTTCTAACCTTTTTGTCAGGGGAAATTTTATATACCGGTAATATCATGAGAACAAATTAATTTTGTAAATACCAACTACCAACATGAACCCACCTGTAATCTGGAACTCCAGTCTTCCATCCCATTTAATGCTTTCTTTTATATAAACTGCTTTTAATGGAAGTGTTCCCTAAAATCAAGAAATTAAGGTAAAATATAGCTTGGGAACGCAATAGTTCATATTTTTTAAGAATTTTTATCTGGTTAAAAATATATGCACTATAATATTTTGACAGTGTGGATTTATTGAAAAACATTTAGTATTTGAATATTTTGAAGTTTAAA
The DNA here is from genome assembly GCA_019447015.1 of Hymenochirus boettgeri. Lineage (NCBI taxonomy): Eukaryota > Metazoa > Chordata > Amphibia > Anura > Pipidae > Hymenochirus > Hymenochirus boettgeri. The sequence goes on from CM033475.1 coordinate 160,833,848, forward strand.
CCAGAGCTTATCTCTTTAAATCTCAGTGGAGCTTGTCACTTTAAATCTAAAGCGTAGAAGAACATAGAAGATAGCTGCCCATAGCCACGCCTGAACATAAGGGATGAAATGTGCATAGGCATTAGACACTAGGAGGGAGGCTGAAGTACGATAACACAAAACGAGTGCCATCAAAATTGGAGAAAACCTTGTTTTTATCTCTACTATGTATACGCTTCCCAGCATCCAGGAGGAAGATGCATAGATGAACAAAAGAGTGCCTCCTAATAAAATGGAAGAACTGGCATCACCTAAATGGGAGCAAGATGAGAAACTCACACACTTTTTCTGTAGTGGTGTGCACCTTAGCCCACCCCCACTGCCATGTTTGTTTGCTAAAAATATCATCAGGGATGTACTTATAAAGGTTCTTCCCCCCGACTTTTTGATCCTGCCCTCTGCTTGCAGGAAATTGCAAGCAGGGGGCCGGACAGGCAGCCGCGTCTTGTTGACTGAGAGGCAGCCAATTACAGATGCAGCGGCCAGCAGTGCAGAACTCAAGGAATCAAGCTCTGTAAATATATTTCTGATGATTTTTTTAGCAAATGAACATGGTGGTTGGGGTAGGCTTGGATCCCCTACACTACAGAAAAAGGCTTTTAAAGTAGGACACCAGGCAGGAAAGAGGGATCCAGAGGGAAGGGGGCATCATTGCACATACCAGAAACCTCTCAAAGAGCAGGGATGGGGCAGAAACCTTTTTACGCACAGACAGGCTCCTGCTCTTCACTTTCTGGGACTTTGGCTAGACTTTGCAGGGCAACCATATGGAGCTGAGGAGTAAGGTAAGGATTTTTAACACTATACAGTGGGGCCAGCCGTGGGGAAATTGTTAGTTTTGGGGGTGGACATGCCTTTTAAATATATGTTTCAACAATAGAGTGTTTAGAACTTATAATGTAAAGCTTCTGTCGCTGTTTATGCTTAAAGGGGAATTTAAGTCACCAGGGAGCATTGTCCCAATAGTTAGCTCACATTCACAAAGATCCAACAAGCTGTGTCTCAAGTCTCCTCTTACTGTTGGATGATTTATTAAATTAACCTGTGGGTTCTAGGGTTCAGCGCCTTTAATCTATTGATTTGGATTTGCTGGGGGTCTAAGTGTATGCCCTACACTTCTGAACACACTCTTAATAACACTGCAGATCAATACAAGGAAGCTGCATACAGTCCTGCCCTCTAGAAACTGAATCCCAGTCGTGTTACAGCACAAAGACCTGCCTCTTCTAATCACAAAAAAGGGAATTAACAGTGTAATATGGTTGCTATTGCAAACATCAACAACCCTTTACCTAATAATTACATATTCCTGGAGATGTGAACCTGTAACCTCATGGTTTGTGTGTTTTTATAGATAGAGCATTAGTCCACTAGCAGCAAAAAAAAAAAAAAAATAAGACAGTAAAAGTAGCTGACTATTTTGAAATGTTCCTACTAGGCTGTTCTTTGTGTATTTGCGCTGACTGCTGACTAGAAAATAAACTGCAGGGTAACAGCAGCCTTTTAAAATTTTACCTTGGAGCTTGGAGACATTAGTATAGAAAATGCTCATTAAACAGAGACAGTGAATACTGTGGTCAGGGGACATTGACAATAGGTGCACATTCTCACAATATTGTTTGCACAAGTAATCAGGGGAGGAAAGCTTTTATGTTTGGAGAAAAAAATGTTTAGTACTCCTTTAAAGGGCATGTCCACCCCCAAAACTAGAATTCCCCCACTAATGGCCCCACCATGTAGTGTAGTAAAATCCTTACCTCCCAGCTCCATAAGGTTCTCCTGTAGTCCCCCCCCCAAAGTCCCAAAAACTGCCCACCAGGAGCATAGCAGAGTCCATATAGGACTCTGCCTCCTATCTGGCCTCCGGGAGAAGTTTGGCATGAGTACTGCAGCCCTTCTCCCCCTCCCTCCCGTTTTGCTATCCCTCCCCCTAGCATAAAACCCCTTGCCCGTATAATAGAATTACTTCCCCCAGCCCCAACCGCAAAAAAATAATTTTAAGTCCCCAGAACTCTACTTACCATCCCTCTCTCCCCCGGCATTCTGAGAAGCCGGCAGCCGCATCTGTGATTGGCTGCCTCTCATATGGTTCGGACCAGAAGTTCTGCGGAACCGCTGATGGAACAAAACTCACCAGCTTTACTCATTTAGTTTAGGATGTTCCATAGATTTAAATACCAATCCCAGTCATAGGATATCAGAATATTCCCATATTGTGCAATTGTCAGATCGTGTTTGGTTGATCGTACAATTTTCAAACCCATATAAACATTTTTATTGGACCAATACTGATCATATGATGCTGAGATAAGCTAGAAATTATAGATATTTTTCAGGCTTATTTAGTGCTTCTGTCTTCTGTAACTAGTGGAACAGGGGTTGCAGGGATCACATTTTCAACTTGGGCTTTTGTCCTTGTGCTGTACTGTAATAAACCAAATGTTGAATATGCAGAGCACAGGGTAAGATAGCCGCAGAAATTGAAGGATCTGTGGATGTGTGGTTTCTGCAGTAAGGGATGTTTTTAGGCATAGGACACTAAGGCAAGAAACAAGGGCATTTTCTTCTCCTTAGCATCTCCCTGTCAGCTTTCACTTGCTGTGTTAGAACTGCTCTCCTTATTCTGCTTTAATTTGCAACATTGTAGTGAGTAGAGATCCTGAACTTCACACTCTATTAAGCAACAAATGTTGCAAATGAACGGAAGGTGAAGGAAGGAGGGAGGAGAATGAGTTCTGCTAATAGTACTGAGGAGAAAAAATGCCCGGTAAAAGCTGCCTTTTTCTTCTTTCCACCCAACTCTCCAATTAGAACGAGGTGTAGTGAGGTGTGAACAATTCAATGGAGGAGACATGGAAAGCAGGTACATACTGTATATCATGTCAGTGCTGGCAGCTGAAATACTCTGCTGGCACTGAGAGTGTTAATGCCAATACTCTGGGAAAGTGCTGGCACTCAAAGTCATTAAAGGGTTCATGGTAATACTCTGCTGGCACTGAAAGTTTTAAATGCAATACAGAAGTCTGCTGGCACTGAATGGTTATTGACAATACTCTGGAAAAGTGCTGGCACTGAAAGTATTTATAGTAAAGTCTGCTGGCACTAAAGGGTTAATGGTAATGTTCTGCTGGCACTGAAATTATTAATGCTTATACTCATGGAAAATCTGCTGGCACTGAAAGAGTTAAACATCTCAAATCTCACCAAATTTCTTTTCTGCCCTACCTGGCTGGAAACAATTTCTGGGGAGAACAATGGTGCCACATAGCGCACATCCACTGAAGCCTATCCTGTCCTTCCAATCAGTATTTCATTGGTGGCCAGTGACGCTGCATATGCACAAATGTATGTATACACGCCTGCCTCACCTGGTACAGTGTGCCCCTCTTACCAACTAGTAAAGTGTTCCCACTATAATGAATAGCAGCAATGGACAGTGTCAGAAGCAAGAAACCCAGCTGTAGTTTGACAGGCCAAGTTTATTTATTTATTTATTGGGAGGGGCGCATGTAGGTTGGAGGGCGCACAGGGCACTAAAATAGCTAGAAACGGCCCTGGTTCTAGACACTTGTACTCCCCCCTAAGGGCCAGTTATAACAGTAGGCAGACGGCTGGGGCATCTAGTGCTGATTTATTGAAAAACATTTAGTATTTGAATATTTTGAAGTTTAAACCAGAGCTTATCTCTTTAAATCTCAGTGGAGCTTGTCACTAAATCTAAAGCGTAGAAGAACATAGAAGATAGCTGCCCATAGCCACGCCTGAACATAAGGGATGAAATGTGCATAGGCATTAGACCATAGGAGGGAGGCTGAAGTACGATAACACAAAACGAGTGCCATCAAATTGGAGAAAACCTTGTTTTTATCTCTACTATGTATACGTTCCAGCATCCAGGAGGAAGATGCATAGATGAACAAAAGAGTGCCTCAATAAAATGGAAGAACTGGCATCACCTAAATGGGAGCAAGATGAGAAACTCACACACTTTTTCTGTAGTGGTGTGCACCTTAGCCCACCCCCACTGCCATGTTTTGCTAAAAATATCATCAGGGATGTACTAAAGGTTCTTTCCCGACTTTTTGATCCTGCCCTCTGCTGCAGGAAATGCAAGCAGGGGGCCGGACAGGCAGCCGCGTCTTGTTGACTGAGAGGCAGCAATTACAGATGCAGCGGCCAGCAGTGCAGAAATCAAGGAATCAAGCCTGTAAATATATTTCTGATGATTTTAGCAAATGAAAATGGTGGTTGGGGTAGGCTTGGATCCCTACACTACAGAAAAAGGCTTTTAAAGTAGGACACCAGGCAGGAAAGAGGGATCCAGAGGGAAGGGGGCATCATTGCACATACAGAAACCTCTCAAAGAGCAGGGAGGGGCAGAAACCTTTTTACGCACAGACAGGCTCCTGTCTTCACTTTCTGGGACTTTGGCAGACTTTGCAGGGAACCATATGGAGCTGAGGAGTAAGGTAAGGATTTTTAACACTATACAGTGGGGCCAGCCGTGGGGAAATTGTAGTTTTGGGGGTGGACATGCCTTTTAAATATAGTTCAACAATAGAGTGTTTAGAAATTATAATGTAAAGCTTCTGTCGCTGTTTATGCTTAAAGGGGAATTTAAGCACCAGGGAGCATTGTCCCAATAGTTAGCTCATTCACAAAGATCCAACAAGCTGTGCTCAAGTCTCCTCTTACTGTTGGATGATTTATTAAATTACGTGGGGTCTAGGGTTCAGCGCCTTTAATCTATTGATTTGGATTTGCTGGGGGTCTAAGTGTATGCCCTACACTTCTGAACACACTCTTAATAACACTGCAGATCAATACAAGGAAGCTGCATACAGTCCTGCCCTCTAGAAACTGAATCCAGTCGTGTCAGCACAAAGACCTGCCTCTTTAATCACAAAAAAGGGAATTAACAGTGTAATATGGTTGCTATTGCAAACATCAACAACCCTTTACCTAATATTACATATCCTGGAGATGTGAACCTGTAACCTCATGGTTTGTGTGTTTTTATAGATAGAGCATTAGTCACTAGCAGCAAAAAAAAAAAAAAAATAAGACAGTAAAAGTAGCTGACTATTTTGAAATGTTCCTACTAGGCTGTTTGTGTTGTGATGCTGACGTACTAGAAATAAACTGCAGGGTAACAGCAGCCTTTTAAAATTTTACCTTGGAGCTTGGAGACATTAGTATAGAAAATGCTCATTAAACAGAGACAGTGAATACTGTGGTCAGGGGACATTGACAATAGGTGCACCATTCTCACAATATTGTTTGCACAGTAATCAGGGGAGGAAAGCTTTATGTTTGGAGAAAAAAATTGTAGTACTCCTTTAAAGGGCATGTCCACCCCCAAAACTAGAATTCCCCCACTAATGGCCCCACCATGTAGTGTGTAAAATCCTTACCTCCAGCCCATAAGGTTCTCCTGTAGTCCCCCCCCCAAGTCCCAAAAACTGCCCACCAGGAGCATAGCAGAGTCCATATAGGACTCTGCCTCCTATCTGGCCTCCGGGAGAAGTTTGGCATGAGTACTGCAGCCCTTCTCCCCTCCCTCCCGTTTTGCTACCCTCCCCCTAGCATAAAACCCCTGCCCGTATAATAGAATTACTTCCCCCAGCCCCAACCGCAAAAAAATAATTTTAAGTCCCCAGAACTCTACTTACCATCCCTCTCTCCCCCGGCATTCTGAGAAGCCGGCAGCCGCATCTGTGATTGGCTGCCTCTCATATGGTTGCACCAGAAGTTCTGCGGAACCGCTGATGGAACAAAACTCACCAGCTTACTCATTTAGTTTAGGATGTTCCATAGATTTAAATACCAATCCCAGTCATAGGATATCAGAATATCCCATATGTGCAATTGTCAGATCGTGTTTGGTTGATCGTACAATTTTCAAACCCATATAAACATTTTTATTGGACCAATACTGATCATATGATGCTGAGATAAGCTAGAAATTATAGATATTTTTCAGGCTTATTTAGTGCTTCTGTCTTCTGTAACTAGTGGAACAGGGGTTGCAGGGATCACATTTTCAACTTGGGCTTTTGTCCTTGTGCTGTACTGTAAAAACCAAATGTTGAATATGCAGAGCACAGGGTAAGATAGCCGCAGAAATTGAAGGATCTGTGGATGTGTGGTTTCTGCAGTAAGGGATGTTTTTAGGCATAGGACACTAAGGCAAAGAACAAGGGCATTTTTTTCTCCTTGCATCTCCCTGCAGCTTTCACTTGCTGTGTTAGAAACTGCTCTCCTTATTCTGCTTAATTTGCAACATGTAGTGAGTAGAGATCCTGAACTTCACACACTATTAAGCAACAAATGTTGCAAATGAACGGAAGGTGAAGGAAGGAGGGGAGAATGAGTTCTGCTAATAGTACTGAGGAGAAAAAAATGCCCGGTAAAAGCTGCCTTTTTCTTCTTCCACCCAACTCTCCAATTAGAACGAGGTGTTAGTGAGGTGTGAACAATTCAATGGAGGAGACATGGAAAGCGGGACATACTGTATATCATGTCAGTGCTGGCAGCTGAAATACTCTGCTGGCACTGAGAGTGTTAATGCCAATATCTGGGAAAGTGCTGGCACTCAAAGTCATTAAAGGGTTCATGGTAATACTTGCTGGCACTGAAAGTTTTAAATGCAATACAGAAGTCTGCTGGCACTGATGGTTATGACAATACTCTGGAAAAGTGCTGGCACTGAAAGTTTTATAGTAAAGTTTGCTGGCACTAAAGGGTTAATGGTAATTTCTGCTGGCACTGAAATTATTAATGCTTATACTCATGGAAAACTCTGCTGGCACTGAAAGAGTTAAACTACTCAAATCTCACCAAATTTCTTTTCTGCCCTACCTGGCTGGAAACAATTTCTGGGGAGAACAATGGTGCCACATAGCGCACATCCACTGAAGCCTATCCTGTCCTTCCAATCAGTATTTCATTGGTGGCCAGTGACGGGCATATGACAAATGTATGTATACAGCCTGCCTCACCTGGTACAGTGTGCCCCTCTTACCAACTAGTAAAGTGTTCCCACTATAATGAATAGCAGCAATGGACAGTGTCAGAAGCAAGAAACCCAGCTGTAGTTTGACAGGCCAAGTTTTTTTTGTGGGGGGGGGGGGGGGGGGGGGGGGGGGGGAAGGAATATAGTGAATGCAGTAGGGGTGAAATCTGTTGCAAGCTGGAATTAATGGAATTATTACCTGTGTCAGCTGGGTGGTTGCTGAGTTAAATGGGGGTGGGGTTGAATTAATGATTGCAGGGGGTGAAACTGTAGTATATTGGACTATGTCAGCACCTGTAGTTCTAGTACAGCTAGCTAGTGATGTAACAGGAAGTATAAGGGCTGGTGTTGTATAAGCTCTGGTGCTGAGAGCACATGTTATTTTAGACGTATTAATAAATACTGCTTAAAGGGGAACTGTGGTCCAAAAATGACTTTAGGTAAATTGATAGGAATTGCTCTCCTGAGAATTTTTGCAATTTATTTTCATTGTTTATTTTGCATAGGTTTGAAGATATTTACATTTTTGTGTGTGATATGGCAGCAGCATCACCAGGTTCCCTACACTTCCTGCTTCCTGCTCTGAAACCATGTCAGTCAATCTGCCCTGTGTCGCCTCCTCCCCTTTGCAGCCCCCCTGGTCCCTCCCACTCATGGACCACATGGTCCCTCCAGTTGCAGGCCCCCCTTGGCCCATTCTCTTACAGCCCCATGTGGCCCCGCCCACTCGTGGGTGCCTAAGCCCCACCCACCCACGAGCACATAAGACCCACCCACCCATGAGCCCATAAGCCCCACCCACTCACTGGTGCACAAGCCCCACCCACTCACAGGTGCCGTGGGCCACTCAGACACCCCCCCCCCCCAGAAAACTGTGGAAACAGCCTTTTCTGGCAAAGTGAGGACTCTGTTTTCACATAGTGGGAAAGAAGGGCTGCAGATTCCCTTACCTTCACAGTCAGGACTTCACACAGAAGAGAGGAGGAGGGATTTCCTGTCTCCCTCACACACTGAGGGAGTCTGAGGCTGTGCTCGCCGGTGGCACTGTGCAGGAGAAGCCTTAGGAAGGTCAGTAATTTCTTTATGTCTTGGGCTGTGGAGTACGTAGAGAGGTGGTTGATGGCTGGTTTTAAAAGTAGGAAACTGGCCTTAAATTTAAACTCAACTTGTTTGGAGACCACAGTTTCCCTTTAACTGAAAGTCGGGTTACTCGGTGCAATCACATAACAAAACTAGTATAATTATTAATGGTGAAGGTGATGTGCACTGTTGCTTTCCAGGGGAAGGGGGATTACACTACAGTAGTGGTGATGGTAGTGGAATTAATGCTGATAGTGTCTGCAGTGAGGATCTGGGGCCCAGGTCTAAATTCCCCATCAGCACCCATAGCTCTGTAGCTACACCACTGTTCTCACTATTAGTGAATACATTACCGACAATGTTTGTAAAAAAAAATATTTTGTATAACATTTATAACACTTAATGCAGGTAATCTGCCTAGGCTATTATTTTTATTGTCCTGTTCATGTCTGAATCATTTTTTATTAAGAATGCGATGTCTGTAAAGCCCTTTACAACTACTGTAGCATCTAGCATGTGGGGGCTCATTTACAGAGAGCTGCAACACAAAAATCCCATCATAAAGTCACACAAACCAATTTACCCTGTGTTAACATTAATGGTGGGGTTTGCAGTGGTTGTGTAGGTTCTAAAAATGTCACACACGCAGCCACCACAAAGCTATTAAATAGACTGCTTGGGGCGTTTTTTTGTGAAAATATTAACACTAGACAAATAGCTGGCATTAAATTCATGTATCAGATAATTTCCTAAGATGGACAATCATAGGAGTAATTACCATCGAAGCAGCCCCTGTGACCAACAGGGGGCTGGGTAGGGCCCAAATTATTACATTTCCTACCGCAGATACTGCCCCCTACCACAGAAAACCTTTGGGGATGATGGAAAGTGGGGACCCAATTATAGTTTTGCAGGAGAGGCAGTGATTTCTAGTTATGCCTCTGTGTATAATTATAGCATAATAGTATAATTAGCATAATTACTGTGCACGCAGGTGATCAGTGTCAGTGAATAAGCCAACTAGTGTCACATTTTTATTGAAATGTGTCCATGGAATCACCTGGTGGGTAACTGTCATTTTCTCAACATCAACAGAGAGGAAAACAAGATCTTCAGAAAACAAAACCAAAAGTCGATCTTCAAAGTCCTATAGAAAAGTGAATGTAGATTTCAAAAAGTATTTAGACAACCGCAGCAATTTATAATTACCAGCTAAATGCAAATGAATATCCCAACTTTAAGCTGTTAGGGTACTCACTGCAGCAGCTCATCACAGCAGTAGCTATCACACTGACAACTATACTGAAGCTAGTAATATTGCTACAATACATGGGGCTAGGGAATTTAAATAGGAGCAACAGTGGAATATTTCCTTATAAAAAAAACACTTAGCTACGTAGCTAAGTGTTTTTTTTATTTATTTATAAGAATATATACCACTGTCACTCCCATTCCAATTAACCCACTAGATGCCTACTGGAAGGTACTAAAACATTCCTATTACTTTAATTTTAAAGGGTATCTCCACTGGTAAAATAATGTTTTGCTATTCAGTTTTATTGAAGAACAGGAGGTAAAGGAGCTGTGTCTTACCTCCCGTTTTTTCAATAAAAGCTGCAGGAGCCAGGAGAGAAGATTCAAAATTTTTCCGATCTCTCGCTCCTCTGCCGAGTCCTCTGGCAGGTTCCGATGGACTCTGTATTCTATGTGCATGTCTGCTGGGACCTGTCAGAGGATGCAGAGGATGTCGTCGGAGGATGCAGAGGATGTCGAAGGAGCGAGAGATCAGCTAAGTTCTGAATGTTCTCTCCTGGCTTCTGCAGGTTTTATTGAAAGAACGGGAAGTAAGACACAGCTTCTTTACTACCTGTTCTCCAATTAAACTGAATAGCCAAACATTATTTTACCAGTGTAGATACCCTTTAAAGTATCATAAATACTCAGAGTGATCCTGATAATGTCCAGTACATAAAGGGTCTGGTAAAACAGCTATAAAAAAAACCTTCAATTCTCCCAGCTGCTTCACTAAACAGAGAGTTGGGCATTTTGATGATTCATAGATTGGGCACACACTTGGCAGTTTAAAAGACAGAGCATCACGGCTGGTTTATAACGGTTTTACAAGACTCTTTATGTACTGGACATTATCAGGTTCAATTTTATTAAAACTGCAAGTATAAAAAGGCATCTTTTATTTAAAAGGTACATACTAGTAAAAGAAAAAAATGAAGAAAAAATTGTATAATTCAAAGCCTTATGTATTATAAGAAATAATGCACCATTTACCACTGTACTATAATAGTATATATATTATATATATATATATATATATATATATATATATATATATATTACACTTGAATATACCACACGTTATATAAACAACATGGGAACCTGTGATGAATTGCTGTGTCAGTCGCCACATTATTAACCACTACCAATACAAAAGGAAAAGTTCCCAGCAGTTCTCAACATAGTGATCTATATAGTTTTATATACGTTTTAATGTATTCTAAAACAGATGTATTCTAAAACAGATTCTAGAAAGTCTCTTCAAGGTCAGGTGTGCCTGCTGTCCTTGGAATCCAGTGATTGGAATCCAGTTAAAGAATGTGTGTTGTCCAGTATCTCCAATGATAAAGGATCGCAGAGACTGTACAGTTCACCAGGACTGGCTAAAGTGAGAGTGAACAACTGTCCCATTTGGCAATTGGAGTCTCCCCAATTGGAGACACTGAAAGACACTGCTTCCAGGATTCTTTCACTGCCAAGAAAGGAAACATACCCAATACTCTCCTATTTTGGTACCAATACAGTATAGAGTCCACCCACCAGCCATCTTTACTACTGTACAGTAGTGTAACCACATCTCTAAAAGGAACAGTGCTGGTTAACCAAAGCATAAAAAACAATACAGGGGATCCCCATCATATTTTTTGTTATTAAGCTGTATAGCTACTCATACATTTTTTTTTTTTACTTTGGGCTGGATTATTCGCTACTATATTACCATTGCAATAATATTAACAAATTGTATTTACCTAATTTGTCAGTGCTTAGAACTAAAGTTATATATTTTATTTATTTCTGTGTGTTGTTTCACTGGGGAACCAAAGGTTGTCACCGGAGTCAGTTAGGGGCAATACTTGCTAATTCAGTAAAGCATCACCTACGGATGTGCTACTTTTGGGGGCTCGCCCAGGATCTGCTCTGCCCACAACCCCACCCTTTGTTCCCTTTTTCTGCTAAAAGAATATTGAAGAGTTCCAGAAAATAAGATGGATCCCAAAGCAGCTACTAAGTGGTGTAATCATTATAACTCTGAACCAGAACATTGTTTGGTCTTGATGCTACCAGGTGTTAGCTGGACTGACACAGAAATACACAAAGTAACAGACGCTTTGCCAGTAAGAGGCCATGGGTTCTTGCTGGATCACATTACTGACACCCAAGAGAATCACAGTCTTGTTCTATTTGAATGGCGGCATAAAATCATACCCCAGAGCATTTCATTATCAGAAGCTGGAACAACTCCTGAAATATATAATACAGTATCAACTGAGGAATTCACCACAGAATCCTCCTCAAAGACTGATGTTATTAAGCCTGCCAGTATAATAGGACAAGGGATTCTTGATGCCTTAGGAAACCTTGTAGAAAAATATCTGAACCCTGCACAGCCAGCTACTGGGAAATCTGAAAATGTGTAAACAAGATTGTTCTGCTGAAGATTATTTAGATGTTTTATATTATGTATTTGGGAGAACAGAAAAGGCCTCTGACCTGCTGTACCAGTTTCAACACACCTATCAATATGTTGGTGAGAAACTGTCCAGCTATATTTACTGTTTGGATAAAATACTTCATTAGATCATCCTGAAGAAAGGGATGTGTCCCTCCGAGGTAGACAAAGCTGGAGTTAACCAAATTTTACAGGTTGTATTCAATTAGATCAACTGGACTTGAAATGTAGTTCTTGGGTAAGTAATGTCCCGACAATGAGAGTATTGCTTCAAGTGTGGTGAACCAGGGCATATAAAGCGACAATGTCAAAACCCTGAGAATTTTAAAAAGATAGTTGACTGAGTGCCTGGAAGTAAAGAGCTCCACAAGTTTGAGATCACCCACAGTTGACTCGGTATCCTATACCTCAATTATTCCATTGAAGGGGAGGTTGCCAAAAAATCTTGTGGGGCCTTCTCCAATAGTATCTGTAAAGATTGAAGGAGCATACAGCAGAGCCCTGTTGGATACTGGCGCCCAAATCACTATATTATACAAAGACTTCTACCTGAAATACCTACGGCATGTACCTTTAGAAAAATTGGAGGACCTGGAAATAAGTGACACCAAGTACCCCTATGATGGTTATGTGTCTATCAAGTTAGAATTTCCTTCTTCAGTGATGGGATCCACAGAGACTTTTAAAACTTTAGCTGTGGTATGTCCACCACCCAAAGATAATACTGGCATTGCAATTTTGATAGGGACAAATACTGACCTTGTAAGAAGAATTTTGACCCCTCAGCTACCCCAGTCAGAAAGTCAAATTCACCCTTTGTTGAGACCAGCAAGAGGATTGGCAGAAAAGAAGAAGTTGGCCATGTGTGGTCACTGGCTAGAAAGGAACATGAAATCCCTCCAGGTCGTGTCATCTGTTTGAAAGCTAAAATGGAGATGTGTGAAAAAAGTTCCAGTTCTCACTTTATGATGGAAACAGATCCAGAAATAGAACTACCCTCAGGATTTGAGCTATTCCCAGAAGTATGGACTGCAAAAAAGCGAAAAAATCCAAATGCTATTTTGCCGCTAGCAGTGAAAAAAAAAGTAAGTGTACCCATAATTCTTCATTCACATGTTCACTTGGGAAATGTTCATTCTGTTACTCCCTTATCCCGCAATGATCACAAACAAGATTGGGACTGACCAGTTACAATTGAAAGAACTACAGTAGATGTGGGAGGAGGCCTACTGCCGCCTGAGTGAATTGTAAGAGTTAAAGAAATTCTGTTTAAGAAGAAAAAAAAATTTCTACTAGTGAACTTGACATGGGTTATGCAATGAGCACAAAACACTGCATAAGATAAAAAAAAAAGCCCTTTCAGAGAACGCTCCAGAAGAGTGGCACCAGGAGACCTGGATGATCTGAGAAAGCACTTAGAAGAATTAAAATCTGCAGGGATAATTTGAGAATCCAGGAGTCCCTACGCCTCTCCCATTGTTTTTGTAAGAAAGAAATATGGGTCAATCCGCATGTGTGTTAACTATCGTACTCTAAATCAGAGGACCATCCCTGACCAATATACCACCCCTAGGATTGAAGATGCACTTAACTGTTTGGTGGGAAGCAAGTGGTTCAGCGTTTTGAACCTTAGTCCAAAGTGGATATTATCAGATCCCAATGCACTCTCAAGATCGAGAAAAGACTGCATTCATCTGTCCTTTGGGATTCTTTGAGTTTGACCATATGCCTCAGGCGCACCGGCTACTTTTCAAAGGCTAATGGAGAAAACCGTTGGAGACATGCATTTACTTGAAGTTCTAGTCTACCTGGATGATATTATTGTGTTTGGAAAAACCCTAGAGGAGCATGAAGAAAGACTCATCAAGGTTCTAGGCAGACTTGAAGCCGAAGGATTGAAACTGTCAGTTGATAAATGCAAATTCTTCCAGCCTTCAGTAATATGTGGGACATGTAGTGTCAGCACATGGGATTGCCACAGACCCAGAAAAAGTGGAAACCGTAACTACTTGGCCTAGGCCACGAACTATCCCTGAATTACTGTCCTTCCTTGGATTCTGTGGATACTACAGGATGTTTGTTGGAAAATAGCCAGCCCCCTCAACCAGCTGTTACAAACTGACACAGATATTGGTGAGACAGATGAAGACCTTGTTTTAAAGAAGCCAAAAGGACCAAGGAATTCTAAAGAGTGTATAAAAGACACTGGACCACAGCGTGTGAACAGGCATTTCATCAGTTCAAATACTGCCTTACTCATGCTCTGGTGCTGGCGTATGCAGATTCAACTAAGCCTTATACCCTACATGTGGATGATAGCCGCAGAGGTTTGGGAGGTGTTCTCTATCAAGAACATGACCGAAAACTTAGACCAGTGGCATTTATTAGGCATAGAATATCTCCATCAGAGAAAATTATCCAGCACACAAGCTTGAGTTCCTTGCCCTAAAGTGGGCTGTACTAGATAAATTGCACGACTGCCTTTATGGGGCTGAATTTGAAGTACAAACAGACAACCCCCTGACCTACATCCAAACAACTGCCAAGTTAGATGCCACAGGACACAGATGAATGGCTGCCTTATCCAATTATGGTTTTAGTATAAAGTATCGCCCTGGACATCAAATTGGGGATGCTGATGGTCTGTCCAGGAAACCACACAAGAGCTTACATCCAGATGAGTTAGAACTATGTGCCAGTTTGCAGCGTGCTTTCTCCAACCTTGATGTTGGGCTAAAAAGATGGGTTTGCCTGAGGATAGAGTACCCACCATTTATTGCAACATCATTACTTTGCAATCTTCTTCTTTACCAGCTCTCAGTAATAGTGATCTAAGGCAGGATCAGAGACAGGATCCACTCAGTTGGTTGGCAGTAGAAGCTTTAGAAAAACAACAAGTAGGAATTCTTCATACTGATGTTCATCCATTGGCAAGAATTTTAGCAAAAGAATGGGACCGATTACAAATACGAAATGGACTAGTATACAGGAGAGCTCCTAATGGTTGAAGTTTTTTGTGCATTATGGATTGCCAAAAAGAATTCATTCAGACCAAGGATGTAACTTTGAAAGCAAACTTAAATAACTTTTATCTCTACTAGGAGTTTTAAGGAGTCGCACAACACCATACCACCCTCAAGGTGATCCAGAGCCTGAACGCTTTAACAGGACCTTGTTAGATATGTTGGGAACCTTGTCAATTGAAAAAAAAACAACACTGGAGTAGACAATTAGCTACTGTTGTACATGCTTATAATAGCACACAAAACGATGCCAATGGATTCTCACTCTACTTTCTGATGTTTGAAAGAGAGGCACGTCTTCCTGTTGATATGGCTTTTGGTGTTACTGCAGATGATACTCCACTCTCGTGCAAGTTATGTGGAGAGACTTAAGAAAAATCTTTAACAAGCTTACAAGTTAGCTGAAGCTGCTGCTGGACGGAGGCACAGACAGAATAAAGCCAGGTATGATAAGAAAGTGAAGATTCATGATCTTCATCCGGGAGACAAAATTCTTTTAAAAAACTTGGGTCCACATGGGAAGAGCAAGCTTGCTGACCACTGGGACTCCCAAATCTATATAATCTGCTCTCAATTACCCAACATACCCGTTTACCAATTCTGCCCTGAAGGAAAGGATGGGCCTATTAAAACATGGCATCGCAAAAATCTAATGCCATTAACCGAATCTGTAAGAAGGATCAACCCTGAACCCAGTATGGCTCAGCGTAAACCCATCTTACGATAGTCTAGGAGATTAACGTGAAGAGGAAAGACAAGTCCTTTACTCACAAATACAGTAACTTCCTCAGATGATATGGATGTGATGATGATTGGGATGATTGGGGCTTGAATAGACTTTACTCTCAAAGCACCTCTGGAAGCAATTTCAATATAAATGCACCTGAGTTTGTTCCCTCAGTTCACAGTAGCATTAGTGATATAATAAAAGTGAGGAAAGAGACTTGATACTGCTGATTATACTCCTGAAGCTGAAATCTCCACTTTAAAAGCACAGGAAACTTTTTTTTTTAATTTTTTTTTATTGATATTTATTTATTTATATATATATATTTATTTCCATTATAAACATATATATAGAAATAAACAGCAATTTACTGCCAGTAAGTGACTTTGATCAACATGATGAATCCAAAATCAACTGGCCTGCAAGCACTCAAAATCCTCCACAACCATCTCCTGTTACCCAATGTGAATCAAGGCCTACTCGGATCATTAGACAGCCTATGAGACTTACTTATGATGCCTTAGGTAATAAACACACAAGAAGCTGTGACCACTGCTAGACGATCACTCTACGCCCAAGTTTGGTTACCTGGTGACAACGTGCCCAACACATTTTTTACTCATGAGAAACCATGGTGGGGTGTACCATTTGAATGTAAGCCCAGTTCAGTTATTGACAGGTTAATGTTTAAAATTTATTTTCTAGGGGGGACCCAAGCAATTTTGGTGGGGGGAGAATGTAACACCCTGTTAAAGTTTGAATGTTTGTTATCATACTGAATGGACAGAAACAGATTCTAGAAAGTCTCTTCAAGGTCAGGTGTGCCTGCTTTCCTTACAGATTGGAATCCAGTTAAAGAATTCATGTTGTCCAGTATCTCCAATGATAAAGGATCGCAGAGACTGTTCAGTTCACCAGAGGATTGGCTATAGTGAGAGTGAGTAACTCCCATTTGGCAATTGGAGTCTCCCCCATTGAAAACACTGAGAGACACTGCTTCCAGGATTCTTCCACTGCCAAGAAAGGAAACATACCCAATACCATTCTCCTATATTGGTACCAATACAGTATAGAGTCCACCCACCACATCTCTTAAAGGAACAGTGCTGGTTAACCAAAGCATAAAAACACTACAGGGGATCCCCATCATATTTTTTTTTTATTAAGCTGTACCTACCTTTTACCTATTTTTTCTGTGTTAAGAACTTGTTATATATTTTTTTATTTATCTAGTTATATATTTTATTATTTATTTATGTGTGTTGTTTCTCTGGGGAACTAAAGGTTGTCACCGGAGTCAGTTAGGGGCAATACTTGCTAATTCAGTAAAGCATCTCTACAGGTGTGCTACACTGCCAAGTACCAAAACCCTTAGAAATTGGAAAATAATATGGAATAATATAAGGTATTTGAACTAAGGTATTTGTTACTGCAATGCAAATCACAAAACCAATTGCTATTTTGGGAGTTTCTATAGCTAATAGAATAACTAACTAATCTTAAAAATAAGTGGGTCCAATTTGTTTTAATGGGCTCAAAGATACATATAAGTACAAACTGGACGTCAAACTCATCTTTCTTTACAACAGATAAAGCTAGGTACACACAGTACTGATAAAGCCCTGATACCGTTGGATCAGATGTTATCGGGCTTTATCTATACTGTGTGTACCTTGCTTTCCCGAACGAGCACGCGGCCGCCGAACATTCATTCGAGATAGAGGGAACATTTCTCCTATAGGGTAGTCTGCCGCGGACGAGGGAAACACACAGTCCCGAGCATTCTCCATATGTTGTGTTTAGGGGGAGCGCTCAGGAATGTGTGTAGCCCAACCTTTGAAAAATGACAGAAAGGATCTTGCAGATCTAATTTGTCATCTTTTAGAAATCTGTGTGTACCCAAGCTTAATTGATCACTTTAAATAGTTGTGGGGAAAAGCTGCAAAGCCAATATTGAATAGCTTGAGGCAGCTGTGCAGGTTCAATGGCATTTTGTAAAATTGTTTCAACAAACATATATTGACATTTATTGCCCTGGGCAATGCTGAAATTAGGGTCCTCTGTTTATTTTACAATAATGAACAGTATCTCACATAATGTAGAAAAACACTGCATAATCTATTATATTGATTTGGTGAAGCAATGCATGCAACACAATCCAAACCTAACTGGTGCAGTGGTGCTGTATGTATGCTTGCTGTTGGGGAAGGGGTTGATTGGTAGTAGCAGTTATGGGGAGTGCATTAGGAGGTACTGTAAGAAGGGCAAAGTTTTGATTAACCATTTGTAGCCTTACTAAATGACTATGGATATCGCCCAACCCCTACATTTACATTATATGTTTAACCATTCTGGTAAACAGTGGTAAATTGATCATCTGAAATTGATTAGTAATGGCACACATCTGTCTATTTAGGGTACCCTGATGGTTTATAAAACAAACTCACAAGTTAAAATGCACTGTACATTTAAGGAGTGAAGCATTTTCTTGTACTTACATAAACTTGTACGTATTTAAAAATACAAACTTTAATACTTACAGCATCTATTGTGTGAGCAACTCGTACTGCAGACAGGTAGATGGCACAACCTAGATGCTGGATTGGTTTCCCTTCCCAGTTTTTAATTGGATAGGATCTCAGATATCTCACCAATTCTTTCTTTTTCCACAGACTATCACATGGCACCTTTAGAGAGAACAAAATACTATAGAAATATATACAATATAATACATGCAGAGAAAGAAATACAGCATTTCTACCATTCCATCTTAAGGTCCGTACACATGTGCGATTGCGGGGCCAGCCTTTAATAAGTGAGTGTGTTCCGAATGTGCATTTCAGGCGACTATCAATTAGTGTATGACCTGGTGGTTAGACAAAAGGGCTGATCTAAACACATTTGTGCATCGGGTTGGCCCTGCAATTGCATGAATATAAGATTTTTTTCAAACAAGTTAGGATCATATAACCTTCAATCTCTAGGTAAAATTTAAGTTATTGCTAGCAATATTACTTCCTGCCTGAACACTTCCTATTTTCAGCCTGCATGTGAGTACCGTCCGCCTGCATTTAAGGGTATGTACACTGGAAAAAAATGAAATAAAATTGCCCATTACTGAAAACCTAACTGTCAATCATCCAGTTACAGTTACACCCTTCAAGTTACAGTAAAATCCAGTACTTGCACACAGCAGAAGATAAGGTACTTGACTGACAGCTGAAGCAACTTGTGTTTCAGATTAGATATATAAAGAAATAGGTATATCTGTTGTATTCAATTAGATCAACTGGACTTGAAGTTTAGTTCTTGAAGATGTTTTGCTAGTCATCCGGCTGGCTTTCTCAATTCAGAATGACTTGTACAAGAATCTGTGGCAATTATGTACCCTGGAAAATCCCAATTAGCTTTCTGAATTGAGAAAGCCAGTTGGATGATTAGCGAAATGTCTTCAAGAACTAAACTTCAAGTCCAGTTGATCTAATTGAATACAACAGATATATATGCACAGGGAGCGTGCTGTGCATTACCATGACATTACTTCCGGGACCGTGACCCTGGTATGAACTTCTCTGGGCCTGGCCTCTGTCACTGTGGGAGGACCGGAGGCCAGAAGCGAATAGCCACGGGCGAGCGGCTGTTCAATAACAGATGAGCAGCCCTGAGCCCTGCCCAGTGTCCACCAAACTGCTGAAGTTGACCGAACTTGTGTGTGGAGCTGC
Source organism: Hymenochirus boettgeri (assembly GCA_019447015.1). Taxonomy (NCBI): domain Eukaryota; kingdom Metazoa; phylum Chordata; class Amphibia; order Anura; family Pipidae; genus Hymenochirus; species Hymenochirus boettgeri. Next base: position 160,853,196 of record CM033475.1, read on the forward strand.
TGGTGCTGCCAAGTCCTCAAACTCCTCCGGACTACAGTCCAGAGAGAAACTGAAGCTGCAGTCTGCCTAGTGCCTAAAATAGAATTGTGTGTGAGTGTGACACTTCCCCTGGCCTGCCCTCCCTGGCTGACTGGAGAGCACTTGCTGTGCACACTGCACATTCAATCGAACAGCCAGCCCACTGAGCCCAGACTCCAGTCCAGTAACTTGTGTTGACTGTTGTTTGTCTTACAGTCTTAGTTAAGTGATTAATATCTAATATGGATGAAAATTAAATATCTAATATCATGACACTCACACTTGTCTTTAGATAGATAGATAGAACGGTAGATAGAAGATAGACAGGTAGATTGATAGATAGATAGATAGATAGATAGATGATAGATAGAAAGAAAGAAATATAGAAGATTAATAGACATAAGATAGGGATAGGTAGATAGATAGACAGACAGGTAGATAGATAGAAGATAGATATATAGCTTTATTGATAGAAGATAGATAGATAGATAGATTGATAGATAGACAGAAGGTAGATAGATAGAATATAGATATATAGATAGATAAACAGATAGAAGATAGATAGATAGATAGATAGATAGATAGATAGATAGATAGATAGATAGATAGATATAGACAGGTAGATAGAAGATAGATAGAAGATAGAGAGACAGAAAGATAGATAGATAGATAGATAGATAGATAGATAGATAGATAGACAGATAAGATAGATAGAGAGATAAATAGATTGATAAATAGATATATAGATAGATAGATAGATAGATAGATAGATAGACAGACAGATAGAGATAGATAGATAGATAGATAGATAGATATAGATGGATACTTGTATCACCTAAAATTACTAAAAGTGGTTTATGTCAAAAACAGTTCATGCACGTTACGCTGTTTAGTTATCTACTTTGTAAATGGTTATTTTTATGGCAATTATAGCCAAGGTAGTCATGTCAGGGGAAGGAGGGAGTTGTGGTTGGGTGGTGTGGGGGCCCCATCCAAAATTTTGCTGGGGGGCCCACTGATTTCTAGTTACGCCCCTGGTTACATAGTAGCACAAAAAACTGGTGACCAGGATTGTATATCATTTTAAAAATACACTCCCCCAATCCTTCAAGTAACCTAAAATTTATTACTATGAGTAATATAATAGCTAAACTTTTATAGCTAAAAATTCAGCAAATAGTAATAAACCTTAAAGAAAAATGGCAGCTATGGCTCATATTTATTTATAAATGAATGCTATTTTTTTTCTATAAGAGCGGAACATTCAGCAGAAATTATGTGGTAAAAAGTAATGCTAATAATACTGAAAAGTAAATTAGTTCAAAGAAACCAGACATTTCCTATTAAAAGATCAGGATGAACTGATTGTAAATCGGTATCACATCCTGGTGAAAAAGACTTATACACAGAGAACACTTATATTTGTTATATAAATAGCCTTAGTTATCTGACACTTTTTCAGCAAAACATATGTTAAAGGGCATGTCCACCCCATTTATAAATTTTTGCTGTAGTGTAGGGATCCCTCCCCCAACCCCAACCGCCATAGTAATTTCTCTAAAAACTCCCCCGATCATTACTTACTTTGCCTCTTTTCTCCGACGTTCTGTCACGGCCCTCTGCTTGCATGAAACTGCAAGCAGGGGGCTGGACCGTCCGTGATTGGCTGAGAGGCTGCACAGAACGTGGGAGGAGAGAGGCAAAGTAAGTATAGATTGGGGGAGTTTTTAGAGAAATTACTATAGCGTTGGGGTTAGGGGAAGGAGCCCTACACTACAGAAAAGGGATCCTACACTAGGGGGAAGGAGAGCAAAACGGGAGGGAGAGGGAGGGGGTAGGGCTACACTGAGCATGTGCTTATTCTCCCCCGGAGGAGAGACAGGAGGCAGAGTCCATATATACCATTTGGAGCAGGAATGTAAAGTAAGGATTTTTCTACACTACACAGTGGGGCCAGTAGTGGGTTAAGTTCTAGTTTTGGCGTGGACATGCCCTTTAAACAGTTTAGAACCCTAGCATTTTCCCTCACTATGTTAATAATGTAACATGCCATAGCTAATGTTCAACATAGCTAAAGTAATTTTATCTATATGATAGAATTGTAGGTCCTGGTAGGTATAGTCCACACAGTAATTACGTGAGTCTAAAACCCCATGACCACCTTAATGTAGCCGCGCTGGCTTAGACAATCTAAATAATAAGGAAACCACCTTAGATGTAATAAATAAATAAATATAAATAAATATAATTAACAATAAACAAATAGCGCTCGGATAGTCATAAAAAAGGTAATAATGACCACAAACAGCGAAACCCACTATGTAATTATATATCTTGCTCCCGCGCTATAACAATAATATAAGAGTAATATAGATATTTATTAATAGATAAAAACCAAAATAACATAAAGAAACAAAAAATCACAAAATAGCTTAATATATATACCCCTTATATTGATATCATAATATAATATGGATAAATATCATATATATATATATATACACACACAAAAATCTAAAAACCTCAAAAACATACCCTCTATTCATATAGCTCTATACTAACTATAAAAATACCATAATATATAAACGAAATAATTCAAAATGAACAAAATATAGGGGCCCCATATAAAAGTAGGCAGTCCACCCTAATATATAGGGTACATATGAGAATGGTAGAACAAATCTAATGTATCCACAATTACCCCTCCACTGGGGTTACTATCATAACATGTGTGACAAACTCTGTCCAAAATGAGTGGTCCGTGTGTGGAAAAAGATGAAATGTATCAGATGATATACAACCTGACCACACCTGGCCGGCTGCAGATTACCCCAGCACAGTGAGTGAACTCCTGCTGACGGCTGGCCAATCTCAGTATGCTTCAGCACATCAAGTGAGCTCCAGCTCCAGCCTCAATATATATGCTGTAATGGAAGTAAATCAAAATGATATACGACCTGATTTAATGTTTGTCCGCTTAGATGTATTGGTACAATAAATAAGCAGTGGCTCCAACCCCGATACTTCTATTATCCGACGTCTCGGTTTATTGAGGTCCTCGGTGGTGGCCTTGGCTGCTATAGAAATATTGCTTGGATTTCTTTATCATTAGTAGCAGCGGTAGCAAAGTTCCGTGCTACCATCCAACTATGTTAAACCATGTGGCTAGGCAAAATGGAGGAGTGTTGGAGGAGTGGTATCCTACGCGTTTCGGCTCGTTATTAGCCGTCCTCAGGGATGATCCCCTGAGGAAGCCATGGAAGTTTTTCTACAATAGTCATGTTATGGCACATTCCATATACAAAAACAGACCTATTACATGTATGGATGGACTCGAACTTGAACCTGAGATTGAGACAGATTTTATGAGTTATGAGACTACGAACTTTAGGGTTTTTTGAACTAGCGGACATATTTTCGATAATTATAGAAAATATTCGAATCGATAACCCTCGACTGTAGCATTCGCTAACCTTAAAATATGGCCTTCGCTAACCCTCAAATATGGCGATAACCCTCAAATGTAGCGTTTGCTAACCCTCGAATTCGGCCATAACCTTTGAATGTAACCCTCGAATTCGGCAATAACCCTTGGATGTGGCATTTCGCTAACTCTCAAATTCAGCGATAACCCTTGAATGTAGCATTCGATTTCGGTAACCCTTGAAAATTCAAACCGGAAGCCTGGAAATTGCCAGATTGTGAGGAAAGTTAGCATATGTATAAGTTATGGTGATATGTACGTGTTCCCCAGACCATTTCCCAGGTCCCAGGGAAATTTATAGTAAGCTACCATTGCTACTTTAACGGTATTTTATCGGAACTTTTCAAACAATTTTTCCCCATTGACTTTTAATAAATCCATTTTTGAACTATCGAACTATTGAACTTTTACTGAAGAACCGAACTTTAACTTTACTAGGAACCGAACTTTAAAATTGCTCTAACTACCAGGTTATAAAAGTCACAAAAATTAATTTTTGCCATCTTGAACTAGGTTCTGGAACCCCCAAACCATGAAATTCTTATCTTCCCTTTGTCCTGTTGGTCCCTGAATTCATGTATTTTTCCCAATCTCCTCTAGCGCAGGACTGACAGTCACTTATATGACTGATAGCTGGAGGACCTGCGCAGACCAGGAGGAAAACACACTTCAGGAATCATCTCAGGATGTGGGGGTCCTTAATTTAATTATGAATGGGGCTGGAGGAGTGCACTTGCCCTTTAACTCTTTAAACTATTTTTACTTTTCACCACTGTTTTAAATACCATATGGTCAAACTGCAGTGATGTGTAGGAAAAAAAAAAACAGTTTAGGCAAAGTGTAAAAAATGTTTGCCTTTTTTTTACAATTTCTAATGTTACGTCTCCTGTTTCTGTGTAAATGATTCCCACTCTTTCCTGTCTCTAACTGTTTTTGTGTACCTGATTACCAAAATTACTCTGAGATTGCTAAAGCAGTGGTTAGTATAGCAGAAATGAGCCACTGGTCGAACAAGTGTTTTTCTTATTATTAACAGTAAATCTACAAAAAATCTTAATAAATCAGGGGGAAATCAATCTTTTAAAAAGGAGACAGCAGGACTTTGGTGTATGGTGCAGGCTAACCAAGAGGATTTTAATTAAAATGTGGATTGGTTAGGGCTTATTTATAGTAAGGTAAATGTGGGTCATTAGTTTTTTTTCTGAATGGACATGCCATTTAAAACTTTCTTGTTTCTACATTGTATCAGGTCACCTCTATATATAAAATCTGCCTTGTCTGTCAATAAAGTAAGTTTTTTAAAAAAAACAATCAGGGTTATTCAATAAAAGTTCTTATCATTAAAAATGGTGTTAACTTTGCCCCAACCAATCAGATCTTATTTAACATTGGAAAGCTAACATCTGATTGTTTAGGGCAAAATTAGCACCATTTTTAACAATAAGAACTTTTACTGAATAACCATGTATATTATTTACAATGGTAAAAAGCAGTTGTGCTCATACTGAATACTGCATAAAAGGCATCTACGGTATACTAAAAAAAAAAAAGTAAATTGACCATTACAGAAAACTAACATTTTTTTGTGATCTGTCCCCTATTTCTTTAGATATCCAATCTAAACCATTTTAAATTTCAGCTGTCAATCATGTGTAATATTATTATTGTTATAGTATTATAGTATGCTTGCCCTCAAAAAAGGTATGGTTAAATGGAAGGGGGAGTGTTTAAAAGAAGGATGGGGGGGTATAGACCACAAACCCTAGGTATATATTGCATAGTGCCAACATGATCATTTACCCTGAATACAAAGTTTTTACTACTCAAATAGACACAGACCAATACAGTAGATCATAGATTACCTATTAACCTCTACATTACCACACAGGTGTTTGAGATCTAAAATGGTGACCATTAACCCCTTCATTATTAGACATGAAAGGCATGTCATGACATGAAAGGGATTGCTGCCCCAGGAGATTCCCAGCAGCAGTGAAACACATTGGGTAATATCCAAGCTGAAAATATTGAAGGGTGGTGAAAAAAATACACATTTAAAAAACTTACTAAATAAAGTTAAGCCCTTGTCAATGTATTCAAAACTTTGTGACCAAAAGTAGCTATAACAGCAACCCTGAGATCAAGTTTATAATGTTTTATATACATGTATTTGGGGTAGCTGTTCCTTCTTCTGCTGTGAAATTGCAAGTGTACAGTGGGCTTCTATACAATCCATCTTCTGATGGTCTTCAACTGCTTGAACTTTCCTTAGTCCAGATAAAGAAATAAATAAATTTTCGGAATTCCTCAGATGTGTCAATATAGGACTATCAGGCAAGTAATAAAAGTTCTTAACGTTAAAAATGGTGCTAATTTTGCCCCAACCATTCAGATGTTAGCCTTAAAATGGTACATAACATCTGATTGATTGGGGCAAAATTAGCACCATTTTTAATGATAAGAACTTTTATTACATAGGCCTGTATGTATTTCTCCATATCTGGGTGCTTGTGAAGGTTCTCATTCATCCAGGTCATGGTATATCTGTTGTATTCAATTAGATCAACTGGACTTGAAATGTAGTTCTTGAAGACATTTCGCTAGTCATCCGACTGGCTTTCTCAATTCAGAATGACTTGTACAAGAATCTGTGGCAATTATGTACCCTGGAAAATCCCAATTAGCATATCACAGCCAGGTGTTAAGGGTGTGATTGGATAGTGGCTAAGAGGTGTTATAGGAACGCCCAGAGTAAGGTGTTAAACAGCATTGTACATGGCAGACAGTTGGTGTCGAACCCCCCCACCTCTATTTAGGCTTGGTTTCTTTATTTTCACATAAATGGCCTCCTTAACACCTCTCTTGAACCAGTCACGTTCCTTCGCCAATATGTTAACATTACAATCTTCAAAGGTATGTCCTTTATCCTTAAGATGCAGGTACACGGCTGAGTCCTGACCCGAGGAATTAGCTCTTCTGTGCTGGGCCATACGTTGATGCAGTTGCCGTTTGGTTTCCCCACATACAAATCAGAGCATTCTTCACTGCACTGCACTGCATATATGATGTCGCTTTTCTTGTGTTTTGGTATTGGGTCTTTCGGATGTACCAATTGCTGCCTCAGTGTGTTGTTCGGTTTAAAGCAGACAGGGATACGATGTTTTTTGAAAATTCTTCTTAATTTCTCGGAGACCCCTGCTACATATGGGATGACCATGTTCTTCCTCCTGTCTTGCTTTTCCCCTTCACTGTTGGTATTTGTGTTCTTTTCTTTCCTTCTACTTCTTTTGACAAAGGCCCAGTCTGGATATCCACAAGTTTTAAGGGCTCCTCTGAGATGTTTCATTTCTTTAGCCTTCGCCTCTGTGCTAGTGGGGATGTTCTCGGCTCTGTGTTGCAGGGTTCTGATGACTGGGCGTAATGTTAACATATTGGCGATGGAACGTGACTGGTTCAAGAGAGGTGTTAAGGAGGCCATTTATGTGAAAATAAAGAAACCAAGCCTAAATAGAGGTGGGGGGGTTCGACACCAACTGTCTGCCATGTACAATGCTGTTTTGACACCTTACTCTGGGCGTTCCTATAACACCTCTTAGCCACTACCCAATCACACCCTTAACACCTGTCTGTGATATGCTAATTGGGATTTTCCAGGGTACATAATTGCCACAGATTCTTGTACAAGTCATTCTGAATTGAGAAAGCCAGTCGGATGACTAGCGAAACGTCTTCAAGAACTACATTTCAAGTCCAGTTGATCTAATTGAATACAACAGATATCCATATCTGGGTCTTCACTGTCTACAGGTACAGGTACAGTGGCGTTACTATGTTAAAAGATTCAGGGCATGTGCGTGCGCGGGTGATGAAGGATGGTTGCGACATGCACAGGCACAAGAAAGCAGGTAGGATGGGACTTGAGGTAAGTTTTGTCTGCAGAGTTCCTTCAGAACTACAAATATTATACCTGTTTGCTGTACAGGTACCGGTATCAGGCCAGTTTTCTTTACACAGCAAACTGGCATGATATTGGTAGTTGTATAGCAAACTGACCTTGATACTGGTACTTCTACAGCAAAGTGGCATGATTTTGGAAGTTGTAAGCAAACTGGCATGATATTTGTACTTGTACAGTGTACAAGTACCAAAATCATGCCAGTGTGATGTACCAGTATCGTGCTAGTTTGCGGTAAAAGTACTAATGTTATGCCAGTTTGCTTTACACAGCAAACTGGCATGATATTGGTAGTTGTAGAGCTAAGTGGCATGGTATTGGTACTTGTACAGCAAAGTGGCCTGATTTTGGTAGTTGTAAGCAAGCTGGCATGATATTGGTACTTGTACAGTGTACAAGTACCAATATCATGCCAGTTTGATTTGCATGAACCAGTATCATGCCAGTTTTGGTACAAGTACCAATATCATGCCAGTTTGCTGTATGTGTACAAGTATCATACCAATTTGCTGTACAAGTACCAATATCATGACAATTTGCTTTACACAGTAAACTGGCATACTATTGGTAGTTATACAGCAGTACTGAAGGAACTCTGCAGACAAAACTCACCTCAAGTCCCATCCTGTCTGCTATCTTGTGCCTGTGCGCGTTGCAACCATCCTCAGTCCCCCACACACACATTCTAATGTCACAAAGGGGAGGGAGGAAGCACGCTCCTGCTGGCTCTGGGATGTTCGGGGCACATTAACTATTATAGTGCCAGTAAAAGATTTGGGGCACTTTCCAAAAGATCTGGGGCACATAGCAATGCCAGTGCACATACACATAGTAGCAAGTCATTCAGTGTCTCCCAAACCTAGTGACCTACCATACATACTCACTCTTGCACTCTCCTTCTGGCAGTGTCGGCTGGGCTAAGCAAAGGAGAGGTAGGTTCCTGTCCCATGGTGCCATGTTCCATTGTCTTCCTCACTAACTTCATACCAGCCAGGCACTGACAAGTTAGTCTCAGTAAAAAAAAAACTTTACTTAATAATGACACTGCCCGGCAGTACAACACCAGGATATTTCAGGTCTGCAGGGATATAGAGAGGTGCCAGAACAGTTGGAAGCTAGCTTACAATTGCACTCCTGCATCATCCCGACCATGAGCACAACATTCCAATTTTTTTTTTCAGAAAGTAGTGCCGCTTTCCATGTTGTTACCAGCACAATCCACATGCCATTTTTTCTAAGATCCTGGCCCACTGACCCTAGTATTTACTGTCTCTATGCACAAGAGTATTTTCTATACAGTTGTCTCCACACCAATATGGAGGTCACTTTTTAAAAGCTGCTTTTTACCCAGCAGTTTGTTTACCAGCCAGCATGAACTGTGTGCAGCCTTCTTGGGGCAAAATAAAATATTTAGCTTATTTAACTGACTTTTGTTTTAATCTGTTTCTAGCTTCCAAATATTACAGTATTCTTTATATCTGCAGTGGTGGCTCAGCAGTATAAACACTCCAAAGGGTCATGCATTAAAATTTCCAGACTTTTTGTTTTTATGTTGTTCCTAGCAAAAGATAAAGAATATAAATATACAAGCATTCCATATGATAGATGGGTTAGGGTTATAAAGATTTGTTTTTAGCAAGACTAGAGTATATAAGATTACATAATCAATTCCCCTTACTTTTCATTCTTACTATTACTAAAGAATTAATATTTTGTTTCTTATATGCATGCTAGCTAAGAAATAAACTGAAAAGATTACTTTTCTTTTTTTGTGTGTGTGTGAAAAACAAGGAATATATAATTGTTAGGGACAGGATCATTTATTACATTTACACAAAAATTTGGTCCTTGTTTTGTGTCAGGGAGAGGGAAGATACCTGTGCTGCAGCTTTCTTGCTTTGATCTGTTGAGCACTACAGAGCATGTGCATGTACTGCGTACATTTAGCTGGGTATCACCCAAGTAAAGTGGATTATGGAGGTGAATGTGCTCATTCTATTGGGACAATGTTGTCTGGAGAAATTGCAAAAATATAGATTAAAGGGGAAGTTCAGTGCAAATTCATATACTTTAAAGAAAAAAGAGCAGTGTTTTCACATTCTAATGACCCTAACCTACCCATTAAGAATTTTGTCTGTGTATAAATAAATGCTTCCGAAATACTTACCTCCTGTTTGCTGGACCCCTAATAGAGATCCTTATGGTCCTGCCCTTGACCCAGCGCCTGGGTTGATTCAGCACGTTTGACCCATCCAACAGCCAATCAGTAGAATCAGTAGAAATTAAAGTGGCCATACACATTACCGATAATTAACAATAACAGTATCGGCAGTATGTAGGGACCAAAAATGACTGACCACAATGCTGACGAATGACCGGATTCGGCATTCGGTTGGTAAGGAAACCCTGAAAATTTCCGGCAGACAGTATCACCCTTTACTTTAAGTAAAAGATGGGTTGGTTCCATGTGTACGGTCCCCACTGCATGTGTGCCAACAAATACCCAAGTGATCTGTTGGCACAATGCAATATGGATCGCATGTGTATGGCCACCTTTACTGTTAGGAACATTCAAAATTACAGTGCATTGTATGAAAAAGGAGGACAATTACTGAACCTGAAATATCAGCTCACTAATGTCAACAGCAGGGTATAAAGCAAGAGCAATAAAAACTGATTTTTCAGAATGGAAGAGAATACAGTATGTAGAATAACTAGGTATGCATAATATAAACTAAGATATTTTAAAATAATATTTTCCACTGAACTTTCCCTTTTAAGATTTTTTTTTAATTCCCTTTTGTTGAGGTATGCAACAAGAAAAGGGTTGCCACTACATGCTGATGATTTGATACATGATTTCTTATGTATAATAATAAGAACCCCTTTTAAAAGATTTAGGGACACATTCTTGAAATTTGGAATATGCTGGAAATTTTGAATTTTGAAAAAAATCCAACTTTCGGAAATTATTGAATTGTGTGAAGGAAGTTACTTTATTTAAAGTTTTGAATATCTGTATATCTTCCGCAGACAATTTCCCATAGCCATGTATAGAAAGTTACCATTGCTATTTTAACCATATTTTATTTCAGACTTTTTGAACTATTTGTCCCCATTGACCTTAATGGGTCTGACTTTTCAGAAGTTCTAATATTCTCTAATATTCTCTAATATTTAAAACAAAATAAATAAATTATTTACCCAGGTGGTGATGGGACCTGTAGTTTAGCCAGTTGGCACCAAATTTTATGTTTTTGTTGTTACATAGAGATTATTAAAAATTAAAGGGCATGTCCAGCCCTTTTTTGAACTTTTTATATATTATACATATTGATCCCCCAGCCCTAACCGCCGTAATAAAATTCTTAGAAAGTGCCCCGATATGTACTTACCTTCCCTCTATCCTCCGTGGCACTCTCCAGGCCCTCTGCTTGCACGGAAATGCAAGCAGGGGGCGGGACCGGCAGCCGTGTCCCTGATTGGCTGAGAAGCAGCCAATCAGGGACGCGGCTGCCGGCTGCTCAGAAAGCCGGAGGATAGAAGGAAGGTAAGTAACTATCTGGGCACTTTCTAATAATTCTGTTATGGCAGTTGGGGCTGGGGGATCAATATATATAATATATACTGGGGATTTTACACTAGGGGGAGGGAGAAGAAAACGGGAGGGAGAGGGAGGGGGGGGGGACTCTCCTGCGCATGCCTCAGACCTTGTCGAGGTTGAGGCTGAGACAGGCGCAGGGTGAGTCATCCAGACCTTCTACACTACACTATCCTGGACTTTGGAGGGGCACAGCATGGCAACCATAAGGAGCTGGGATGTAAGGATTTTTGTACACTACAGAGTGGGGCCAGTATGTGGTTAAATTTGAGTTTTGGGGGTGGACCTGCCCTTTAAAATTTTTATTACTCTTAGGTTACTTTTTCATGTAAGGGATGTTGGGTATTAACCATGAGTTTTTTTGACACAATCATTGCTGCTCTAAGACATGCCATCTTTATATCAAGTTTAAGGAAAGTCCATGGAGTCGTAACAGGTATATTGTGAGGTGCTCCCCCTACCAGTCCATGCCATAGCCAGTAAGTTGCAATATGTATTTGAATTTGAAGGGAGACACACTCATAGTAACTTAATCATACTAATAATTTATTCAGGTGCTGAAAACCTGGTGCACAATGCTTCGGGGGGTCCAACCTGAGGAAGGGGGTTGGATCCCCCAAAACGATGTGTACCTGTTTTTTAAAGGGAAAGGGAAAACACAGTAAGAGCCAAGAAGAGACAAGGAAAATGTAGAGTTAATAAAATAGGAGAGATAACAGAATAGTGAAGTGGTAATAGAGTAGGGCGGGGGAGGAAGGGTAAAGTGAGAGGGGGAAGAGAAAAACAAAAAAGGAGGTAAAACAGAAAAAAGAAATATCTAAATATACAAAAAAAATGGTAAGGGGAAGCTAGGATGTAAAAATTCAATTATTCATAATGTGAAAGGAATCCCATGTCCTGGTTTTTAGAGTCAAATAATAAGATCATTTTTGCTTCAAATGCTTTTCTTTTCTGAGTGAAAGAAATCAAAAATGATGTTATTATTTGACTCTAAAAACAATGGTTTTGACCAGGACATAGGATTCCATTTGTTTTTGTATATTTATATATTTCTTTTTTCTGTTTTGCCTCCTTTTTTGTTTTTCTCTCCCCCCCCTTCCTTTACCCTTCCTCCCCCGTCCTACTCTATTACCACTTCACTATTCTGTTATCTCTCCTATTTTATTACCTCTACATTTTCCTTGTCTCTTCTTGCTTCTTACTGTGTTTTTCTTTTTTTTTTTGCCTTGTCTTCCCCCTTGCATTTCTTGACCACTTCAATATTCTGTTATCTCTCCTCTCATTTTATTGCCCTCTACACTTTCCTTGGCACCTTTTGCTCTTGACTTTTTTTCTTTTTTTTCTCTCCCCCTTGTTGTTTTACTGATCTTATTATCTTTTGGAACTAGCTTTTTACTTTCTGTTATTAGACAATCCTGAAAGTTTGCTCCATCTATTGGCCAGCAGCCAACCCATTAGGGATCAATTAACACAAATATAGTGCTACCCTGAAACCCAGGGGGCTCATATAAAATATATATAAAGTGTATATAAATGCCAGAGATACACTTACTCCTGTAAAGAGTTGGGTCGGGTGGACTCAGTCCCCGGCCCCTTCGCGTAGAAACAGCCCTCTGGCTTCCACAGGTAAGAGTAACAGCAGAAAACTCCTATAACACTGAAAAATAAGGGGGTACACGCTCACCTTCAAACTCTGCTGGCCCGGTGTGCTCAAGCCACGAGCCCTTCGCTTGGCTCGTATCGCATCAGAAAGCAATTAAACCAAATGTGTGGATGAGTGCAGCAACCGGAAAAAGAAACGTACACCGAGGATAAAAGTCAAACTTCTTTATTCAACAAATATAAACATGGACACAGATGTAAAGTTTAGAATCGCCTGACACGTTTCATGCTGATCCCAGCACTTCATCAGAGGCAAGGTTCTGTGACACAATAACCAACTTATAAAGGCTGCACATCTCAATGGAGACTCCTCCCCCATCACCTCCCTTAAAGGGACAGTGATGGGGAAAAAAGAATCACTCCAATGGGTGTGACTACACACATACAACACAACACCATATATGTGAAATATAAAGAAACCAGGGGGAATAAACCCCCTAAAGGTGTCACCCAACCCAAGGTTAAAAACAAATATCTTCACACCAAGTGTCCATGGGATGGATTAAATTAAAAGGACAGAAGGGATAGATAAATATCATATAAAAATGCAGTAGAATTGAAATATCATGTAATATAAAATACAGTAGCAACCTTGAAGGATTAACCCAGGGTAAAAATTTTGTGCTATATCATGCCCAACTGGCTACATTAAATATTACATATTAGAAGATATTCCACAAGAAACTGAAATCAAGATAATCACTAATTTACATGGCCCATCACATCAAAAACAGAATTAAGTCTATTTGGGATCCTGGTTCCCATAATGAAGATCCACTTTGTTTCTATCTTACAAAGGGCTGTGTGGTCACCTCCTCGATAACTGGGAGATACTCGTTGATTCCCGACATCTGAGGTAAGTAGCACCGCCATTATTACAGTGAAAAAAATGGCATGACAAATCTTTGCACACTATTTGACTAGCATGTTCACGAAGGTGGCATCGAAGTGATCTAATGGTACTGCCGACGTATTGTATATTGCACTTCTTACAGGTAAGTAAATACACAACAATACTTCCAACAAATACTTCCCAGCAGCCCCTCCCAACCTGTTCCCGCTCGCGGCAATCTCGGACGGGAGCTAGGAGGCTGCCGGGAAGGGGCCGCAGCAGGTGGTCGCGACCACCCGCCGGCACCCCCTCCCCGGCACCCCCCTCCAAGCCCCCCGCCCTGGCCGCTCCCGGGGAGGAAGGGAGGAGCCACTGGGAGGGTGGAGGCTCCCTCCAGCAGGGCCCTAGAAGGGCCTTTGGGGCTTAGGGGGTCCCGCAGCTCGAACCGGGACCCCCCCTCCCCGGCCCTTGTAAGGGCCTTTGCGGCACTTACAAGTGCCCTTGCGGCTCTGACAAGAGCCTTTTGGGGCTTAGGGGTCCCGCAGCTCGAACCGGGACCCCCTCCCCCCCTTGTAAGGGCCCTTGCGGCACTGACAAGTGCCTTGCGGCACTGACAAGTGCCTTTGGCGGGGGTCCCGCAGCTCGAACGGACCCCCAGTGTGCGCTCTTAAAAGAGCCCTTGGCGCCGTCTTCGGGCTGCGACACCAACCCCACTCAGGTCGCCGATGCCAGGCAGACTCACTGCGGAGCCGATGTTGCCATGCCTCTTTCTTCAGCCCATCTACTGCGATGGCATCTGAGTTCCACGGCGGAAGCTCCTCTTTATATAGGTTTGCAGAAATCCATAATCCGTTTCTGATTGGTCAATTTTAATACTTGCTTTACATTAACCAATCAGATTTCAGAACTTTCCAGAAATCTGATTGGTTAATGTAAAGCAAGTATTAAAAATTGACCAATCAGAAACGGATTATGGATTTCTGCAAACCTATATAAAGAGGAGCTTTCCGCCGCGGAACTCAGATGCCATCGCAGTAAATGCTGAAAAAAAGAAGAAAGAAGCGGCTGGCAACATCGGCTCCGCTGAGGCCGGCGGTGCCAGCGGGCTCACTGGCGGCCGCAGTGAGTCTGCCTGGCATCGGCGACCTGAGTGGTGTTGGTGTCGCCAGCCCGAAGACGTCGCGTCGGATCAAGACGCCGACACATCGGCCTCGTTGAGGTCGCCGGCCCCACCGGGGGTACTCCTGGCGGCCGCAGGGGTACCTCTCGGGGTCCGCGGCCTCGGCGGAGCTGGTGTCGCCGGGACTGGAAGAAAGAAGACGCCGCCCAAGGGCTCTTTTAAGAGCCGCACTGGGGGTCCCGGTTCGAGCTGCGGGACCCCGCCAAGGCACTTGTCAGTGACGCGAAGGGCCCTTATAAGGGCCGGGGAGGGGGGTCCCGGCTGAGCTGCAGGACCCCCTAAGCCCCAAAAGGCCCTTCTCAGGGCCCCGCTGGAGGGAGCCTCCACCCCTCCCAGCCTCCCTCCCTTCCCCTCCCGGGAGCGGCCGGGGCGGCCCCTTCCGCAGCCCCTCCTAGCCTCCCGTTCCGAGATTGCCGCGAGCGGGGAATGGGTTGGGAGGGGCTGCGGGAAGCGGCGGCGGGTGTCGCCGCCACCGCGGGGGGTGTGGCGGGGGTGGGCGTGTCTCCCGGGGCGGGTGCGACCACCCGCCGCGGGTTGCCTGCCCATCCCCGCCGCGGGAGGTTAGTATCGGCTGACTTTGCCACCTTCAAGGTGGCGAAGTAAAACAGCCGATACTAGCCGAGCGAAACCAGTACCGCCGCTTTATAAATAGAAGCGGCGGTAACAGGTAAGTATCAAAACTGCAGATAACCAACCCCCCCCAAAAAAAAACAACCAAGCACTATTGTCCTTCTCGGCCATGCCTCAGAGAAAACCACAATGCCAAGGCGTGAGTGTGCAGAGAGGTCTGATGGAGGGGGGAGAGGGCTCAGTGCAAAGCTGCAGGATGATGGATCTGCTACTGATATCTCACCTCCTCCTAGCGAGTTACATACATGAATGATTAATGGACTATTATGAAAGGCCAGGTTCCTACCTTCAAAATGAGCCATCAACCACCTCTCTATGTGCTGCACGGCCCAAGATATGGAGAAATCACTGATCAGAAAGTTAGGGGATGGGCGGTTCTAAATCTGCGATCAAAATTCTAGTTCCTCCTTCTAATCTGTGGTTGGCACATGCTCAGTGCAGGACAAAGCAGAAGAAACAAGGAAGAGATTGAGTTACAGTGACTGAAGGAGGCGTGGGAGGGGCCACAGTGGGTTTCAAGGAGATTGAAAAAGGAGGGGCCATGGGGGTACAAGAGGAGATAGAGACACAGAGAAGAGGGCTGTCACATGGTTTCAGAGCAGGAAGCAGGAAGTGCTTCAGTTCATGATACTCTCTCTGGCATCAAAACCTGATAGATCTCACAGGATTTTCAAATCATATGCTCTTTGTAAGCCAATCTACTGAAATCCATCCATACATACAGCTGTTTATACTAAAACCTAACTTTTTTTAAAACTTTTTTTATTTGTTAGAAAGCATGTGCCCTTTCATACTTAATACTTATCGTTTCTGTTATAATAATCATACGCACTTAATTTTTAGTGCGTTTCTATTGGTTTAAACAAATGGGGAACTTAAACTCTTACCTCTAACTGGGCTATACCATCTTATTCAAGGAGCTTAGTTTAAATTCAACATTTACAGTTATATTTCTCCACCTTTACTTTCAAAAACTTTTTCTATCCTATATTTTCCTACTGATATAATAATCAATACTCCTCACTACCTACATAATACCAATCTATACATAGGTAATCCCCCATTTATGCATAGCTCCCAACCATTCCGTTTTCGGCGGGACTGTCCTGTTTTTCGGGTCTTTTCATGCTGTCCCGGCACCCCCTCTGTGTTCCCGCGATGTCCCGGTATCTGGCAAAATTTTAAAGCAAAAAAAACCCGGAAAACTGGAAGTGAAGAAGCAGCCTTCAGGACCCTGCAGTTGGAGACTCTCAGTTCTTGCTGGGGGAGGGGCTCTTTGCACTGAACAGAGCTGCTGGGGATACAGTATGGAGAAAAAGACTGAAACACATGGTCTAGGTTGGTGTACAGACTCAATCTGCCTGTTACACTGCAAGGTCCATCTGGGATTTGTATTCAGTAACAGGCAACTTATTAACATGCCTGTTACATGAAAACAAACCCCAGATGGACATAGCAGTTAGTTTAACAGTAAGAGGCTCAGTGAGGGGTTCCTGTTTTACACTGCAACATCCATCTGGGGTTTTCAATAACAGACACAGCATGTTCTCCTCTGGCTACTTTCACATAGTTAGCCCTCCAGTTCATCAGTCTGCTCTCCAGTTCATCACTCAGCGTTATCAAGCCCTCCAGTTCATTACCCAGCGAAGTCAGCCCTTGTGCTACTTATACTATAAATGGCTCTGTGTTAAGTGAATCCCTGTTGGAAAGGGATCTTGGAGTTTTGGTGGATAACAAACTTAAAGGTAGCAAGCAATGCCAGACGGCAACAGCCAGAGCCAGCATGGCATTGTCTTGTATAAAGAGAGGTATGGATTCAAGGGAGAAAAATTTTATTCTCCTTCTTTACAAAGCATTGGTAAGGTCTCATTTGGAATATGAAGTGCAATTTTGGAATCCTGTGTACAAAAAGGACATCTTTGAAATGGAAAGGGTTCAGAGAAGGGCAACTAAATTAATAAGGGGATTGGGGGAGTTTGAATATGAAGAGAGACTGGAATAGTTACAATTATGTATGCTGGAGGAAAGGCGCTTGCGTGGGGATATGATTACTGTGTATAAATACATTAACGGGCCATACAATGAACTATCTGGGGCATTGTTCACCAATAAAGCATGTCAGAGGACATGAGGACATCCCTTTAGGCTTGAAGAAAAAAGGTTTAGGCTTCAAGTTCGGAAAGGGTTTTTCACTGTGAGAATGGTAAAGCTATGGAACTGTCTTCCAGTGGACATTGTTATGGCAGGTTCATTGGTCAGTTTAAAAAAAAGGTGGATGAGTTTTTGCAAACAAGGAATGTTGCAAGTTACTGGTATTGATTCATAAAGTAGAATTGATCCAGGGAAATTTCCGATTGCAACATATAAAATTTCCGATTGCAACACAAAAAAAAACATAAAAATATCTCTAAACTAATGACACGGTTTTACTTGGTAACTTTAAGTGTTTGTATCAAAGCCTCTAAGGTATATTACTAAATAATGGTGCTTAAAGTTCGATACTTATCGTTCCACGTTCAGATGTTGAGATGACCCTGTTGGATCCTCTTCTTAGCTGTTAAGCACACACCCCGATTCCTTTTACAGACCCTGTATGAGGTCCCTGGTTTCGGGGGTTCCAGACTCCGATGTATTTTTTTCCCCGGTTCCCTGGTTCGGAATGTAAACAGCACTTCCAATAGGCGGTTGTTGCTTCTGAGTCTTCCCCCACGATTCCTTTTACGGACCACTATCAGGTCCTTGGTCCGGGGTGATTAGGGATACTCAATTTGGTAGTTACCGGTCACATTCCTTGGTGTCCCTTGCTGTTAACAGGTCTCTAAACCACAGTACATGGGTCCGCTCACTTCGCGGTCGCAGGGCCACGCTAGCTGTATTAAACTACGATAGCTATGAAACGACCCCCAATTCTGGGCCTCCAAAGCCCGCTGACTTGGCGGTTGAAGGATCATGCTCAACCAGTGTCCCTCAATTCTGTGAGGGACACTGGTTGGGCATGATCCTGCAACTGCCAAGTCAAGCGGCTTTGGAGGCCCAGGAATGGGGGGCCGTTTCATAGCTAGCATGGTTTAAAGGCTACAGCAAGCTGTGTCTGGCCTCTCCCTTTGCTGTGGCTTCTAGGTAAAATCTATGCAATTAAAGGGTATCTCCACTCGTATTTTTAATAGCTTCAATAGAACAAACAGGAGCCATGCGCGATCTATGCGCATAGAAGACAAGGTCCGTCGGGACCTGTCAGACTAAGCGCCGGGGGAGCGAGCGAGCGGGTAAGTTTCTTACCTTTTCTCCTGGCTCCTGTTTGTTCTATTGAAGAACGGAAGGTAAGGCACAGCTCCTTTACCTCCCGTCCTTCAATAGAACTGGATTCCAAAATGTTAAAAATACGAGTAGAGATACCCTTTAACTTGTGGGTACTAGGGGTAATCTCCAATAATCCACCTTAGCTGGGTGACACTGAGCTAAGTGTAAGCAGTACACTTTACATGCTCTGTAGTGCTCAACAGATCAAATCAAGGACGTTGCAGCCTTGCTTCCTAGAAGCTGACAGAAAAGGGAATTCAGTGCAATATTTGTATAAACATATTTAAATGCTCCTTTTCCTAATAATGAAACTTTCCTTTGTAAGCTTTGTTTATTTCCTTTAATTAGAAGCCACTCTAGCACACTGTGGTTGGCTTCGGCCTAGTAGTTGGCAGGTGCAATCATCCAGTCCCCCCTACCCAGAGGGTTAAGGCAATCCAAAGAGTATGTAAGAGGAGCACACTACTTACTTAGTGAATTTTCACAATTTATTAGTGCATAAACAACGAATACAATGTTTCGGGGAGCTGCCTGCCCCCTTCCTCAGGTATGATAGTGTGCTCCTCTTGCTTACATTATTTCTTAGCTAGCATGGATATAAAAAAGAGAATATTAAAATTTCAGTATAAATGAAAACATTTAAATTATTTTTTTAAAAGATTCTTTATCTTTTGCTAGAAACGTAAACCTGGGGATTAGAACCCAGGACCTCATGGGCTGTGTGTTTATAACACCAGCATTTTTTTGATGAGCCATCACAGTATATGCAAAAAACACAGGTACATTTAGAAGATTTTTCTTTTGCTAGGAATAACAATCACGTTCAGGTTAGATTCAAACCTGATTCCGAATCGGATCTGACGGTTTCTGAAGTTGCGACACAGAATGTTCGGAACTCAAAATTTATTGGAGGTAATCGAAATTTCAGAAATTTAAAAATGATCCAGTAACATGACCTAAAATCACCAACCACAGCAGTGCCAATCCCCTGGGTATAAAAGGCAGCATTACAGGCACTATTTTGTCAGTCTGTTGTGCGTTTCCTTCCGTTTGCATGCGATTCGCAAAAAAATGCCGATTGCATGCGCTCTGAAAATGGATTGCATACAGTATGGCCACCCACATTAACATGCATTGCGCTGCAATTCTCACGCAATAATGGATCACATGCATGACCGTTAGCACATGAAAAAAAATGCCAGTGTGGCTCAGCCCTATGGAGGTTCATAGATGCTAAGAATACATATGTATGTGTATGGACAATGAGACAATATTTTTATTGCCCAATCTGTGTATCGTTTGCTCATGATTGTTGCATCTATGGTCACTATTACACAGTGGGATAAACAAAACTAAACTCGGTCTCCTCCTCTCCCTTGTGGTTCACCCAGAGTGAAGATTGAGAGGTTACCTGGCCAATCCAAGAAAATTCTCTTGTACTGGGTGCTGGCCAGGCAGCTATTCATGGAAGCAGGGGGAGATCATTGTCTACAACAGTCTGGTGCAGAGTGTAAAGAAGGCAGCAAAGGAAATGTGCAGTTTCCATTTCAGGGTGCTGACATGGAATGTATAAGTGCAGCACAAGGTAATAAATCACATTTACTTAAGGAAAACTAATACAAGCTGTGAATGGAATGGCACTGCCACACTGCAATACAACTGCATTGTAAGGGGTTAATTTTACTTTAAAGGGCATGTCCACCCCCAAAACTATAATCCTACTGGCCCCATTATGTAGTGTAGTGTAATCCTTACCTCACATCCCAGCTCCATATGGTTCTCCTGTAGTCCCCCCCAAAGTCCCAAAAACTGCCCACCAGGAGGATAGCAAAGTCCATATAGGACTCTGCCTCCTACCTGGCCTTCTGGAGAAGTTTGGCATGCGTACTGCAGCCCTTCTCCCCCTCCCTCTCCCGATTCCCTCCCCCTAGCTTTAAACCATTAATGTATAAGATTCCCCCTGGTCTCCCAGCCCCAACCGCTCTATTTATATGTTTAGAAAGCTCCCCAAACTTTACTTACCTCTCCCATTTCCTCCGCCGAAGTGAGCTGCCGGCAGCCGCGTCCATGATTGGCTGCCGCTCAGCCAATCACAGACGCGGCTGCCGGTCCCGCCCCTCTGCTTGCATTTTCTCGCAAGCAGAGGGCCAGGAGCGCGGCGGAGGAAAGAGGGTAGGTAAGTAGAGTTTTGGGGGCTTTCTAAACATATAAATAGAGCGGTTGGGGCTGGGCAGGCATGGGGAATCTTATATCAAAAAATATATTTTAGGGTGGACATACCCTTTAAAACTTGTGTCTTTTTCCCACACACTACAGAAGCCCCAGTGTTAAAGGCCACAAACAACACATACAATGTAATCTTCATAAGTGTTTAGACTCAATCTTTCACAAGCTCCACAAGATTACTTTTATTATGACACAGTATCCTAGATATTGCATACCCTTTAATATTTCCCCTTTAATAGTTACGCTTATAGAAACAACATAGTAAAGAGCTGCAGGGAGAGAATAATTTAGTGAACCTGCACAGCTCTGTGTAATGCATTTGCAATAGTGTTCCTATCTGAAAGTAAATAAAACCTTCACTCTCTGAAGGTGAATAAAACCTTCAGAGCAGATTTATGCAGCTCTGCGTTTTTGTTAATATCCCAATCAAGCCCTGACATACTGAATTCAAATGGGAGGAGACTCCATAATGTATAATGAAGTTAAGACTGGAAAAAGTAATAAAATGTACTATCTACAAATGACTGAAAAAAAACTAATGGGGAAAATGAAAACTTTAGAGTTAATA
Source organism: Hymenochirus boettgeri (assembly GCA_019447015.1). Lineage (NCBI taxonomy): Eukaryota > Metazoa > Chordata > Amphibia > Anura > Pipidae > Hymenochirus > Hymenochirus boettgeri. The sequence goes on from CM033475.1 coordinate 160,874,652, forward strand.
GAAAGACATAAGGTGAGTAAAAAATAGGGTGTACATTTTTTGCGCTTGCGCGCTGCCACACGTATCCCTTCCGCCCCTGCATTTCCAAATGTGGGGAGGTATGTAAATTGGAGATGAGATCTGGCCTAGAATCCTGCATCTGGTTGGGCACCTGAGGTTTACCCTATTTGAGGCGCAAGTTCGAGTACACCACAGTGAGTTTGAATGAGCCAGGTTCTGTTACATGGTCCGGACATGTAGCGGATGCAGGTTGCGGGTCAGTGAAATTTCGGCTGCAGGTGCATGTTTGTATCATTGGGAAAAATCCGGGCAACGCCAGGTAGTCTGTTAGTCCAAGATATAAACAGAGATTTGAGTTGCAGTGAGTGTTTTAAAGGAGAATTATATTCCATTAAATTTTGTTAAATGAGAGGCTAAAATATGTTGTTTCCTATAAGCTTTACTTAAAAAACAAGGCAGTCAGACTTTGTTTTCTAGCTTGTTGAGGACATCCTTTACTTCCATTCATCCTATACCACCTATCCATCTTTTTTCAGGTGGACATCGCATCTTAGCCAGTCACAGACACCACTGCCAGTTCAGTCCCTTCTGCAGATTTTGTGCATGGAAAAGGCACAAAAATTCAGATGAGGAAATGAGTAATGGTAAGAACATTTAGAATTATTTTTCATCACTTTAAGTTTTTTTGGGGAGGTGGACACACTGTACCCTTTAAAGATTATGTCCCCAGACTGCCAAGTTTTGTCATAAAATATTTGCAGCCTGAATGATCCATGGAATGTCTGTGTGGTCAAGGGGTGGACTTAGGCTGGAGCAGTGGTGGAACTATTGTTCCCGCAGGCAAGGGGGGCCCAGGAGATAAGAGGGCCCGCACCACAGGTCAATGGGAGTCAAATAGTTTGAAAAGTTCTAATGAAATACAATTAAATTATCAATGGTAACTTAATGTAAATAGCTGTGGGACCTGGGAAATGGTCTGGGGAACATGTTCGAATATCCAGGACATTTGAAAAATCAATTTTACTCTCACTCGCGCTATTTCGAGCTCATTCGCGCCTATGTACATTTTACTCACGGATTCGATGCTCGCCTATAGGCTTTAATGGACACTTTACTTGTAGATTCGATGTTCGCGCCTAGATACCATGGACATTTTACTCGCGGATTCGATGCTCGCGTATAGGTTTTAATGGACCCTTTACTCGCGGATTCGATGCTCGCGTATAGATATAATAGGCATTTTACTCGCACATTAGAACGGTCGAACATTCGATATTTATCCAAAGTTTTAAAATATCGAATAGTTCGAATAGTTGTTATTGGACTAAATACGATCTGCAAAAAAAGGTGATCTTTAGCGCATAAGAAAGCGCGGCAGTATGGCCCAGCCCTAAAGAAGAAAAAAGTTTTATGTTTGACTTTATTGCATTTTCTGCCCATGTGATTTTAATCCTCACCTTTTAACCCCATTATGCAGGAATATACAACATAAAAAAAATTATATTGCTGAGGTGGCTGGGTTGTCAGAGAGCTTCACTGAGATTCACAGATTTAAACACTACTAGTAGCAGTGTTGCAGCATGAAAGTTTCTTGGAGAGTATGACATAAACATACCCTCTACCATTCCCCTTTAAATAGGTACATTCTTAAAATATGCATTGCACTGAGCTCGTCTGAGATCAGGGTCACTATATTGTCTGCCACTTCCTACCCACCATATTTACTTTTATATAGGTACAGTATTGAACTGTCCGCAGATCAGGGTCACTACATTATCATACACCTGCAGCACTGCACTATGTTTCTTCTACAAGTTTACCAATTAAAGTAATACTGCTGGAGGGCATGCATATATGTTCCATAAAGCTAATGCAGCAGGATGGTTGCCTTTGGGATATTTTGCAACTTTCCAACCTGGCCACGTAATCTGATCAGATAAGCAGATATGCACTGGTTGTAAAGTGATAATAATGTTATATGTGTTTTAATAGATGCCCCTACATGTTTTATTAATCTGACCATTCTGCCTCCAACATTTCCCTTTAAATAAATACACAGTTAAAAAATGCATTGCACATAACTGTGCTACGATCGAATCCTATATAATAAAATGCAAGTGTGCGTCCCTGTGTCAGTGTGTGTGTGGCTGCAATCTACCTGATTGGCTGCTTCTTTTCCCTTCAGAGCAGAACAGCCAATCGGATCACAAGTTTGCATTAAGGGGCGGGACCACAGACCGGGAGCTGCTCTGGGTGGGTTGATTTCTTAAGTTAACTCTTCACAGTGTGAAAATTCCTGTCCATGCTGCATTACTGGGTCTGACACCAATAAACTGTACACACACCAGTTATGTTCTAAGATCTCTGGGTGGGGGACAGTGAGGCATGATATTAATCATGTGTCTGTGGGGGGTTGTGAGGGAGAGGGTTGCACTAGACATCAATGTCTGGGTGAGGGTGGGGGGGGGGGAAGTCAGAACTGCTCACTGACATGACACCATGCTAAATTAACCTCCTATTAACCAAAGGTGTCAGGGCTGGCTGTAAAGCAGAGTGGCAGAGGGGGTGGGACCTGGGTCTGGGACAGTGTGTGGGGCCCTGGGTCTGGGGCAGAGGAGGGGCCCTGGGTCTGGGACAGATGGGGGCCCTGGGTCTGGCACAGAGGGGGCCCTGGGTCTGGGACAGAGGGGGGGGGCTGGGTCTGGGACAGAGGGGGCCTGGGACAAGTGGGGACCCTGGGTCTGGGACAGAGGGGGCCCTGGGTCTGGGACAGAGGGGGGCCGGGTCTAGGAGAGAGTGGGAGACCCTGGGTCTGGGACAGAGGGCGGCCCTGGGTCAGGGACAGAGGGAGGCCCTGGGTCTGGGACGGAGGGGGGCCTGGGACAAAGTGGGGACCCTGGGTCTGGGACAGAGGGGGGCCCTGGGTCTGGGACAGAGGGGGCCCTGGGTCTAGGACAGAGTGGGAGACCGGGTCTGGGACAGAGGGCGGCCTGGGTAAGGGACAGAGGGAGGCCCTGGGTGGGACGGGGGGGGTCTGAGACAGAGTGGGGCCCTGGGTCTGGGACAGAGGGCGGCCCTGGTCTTGGAACAGGGTGGGGCCCTGGGTCTGGGACAGAGTGGGAGACCCTGGGTCTGGGACAGTGGGGGGCCCTGGGTCAGAGGGGGACTGGGTCTGGGACAGAGGGGGCTCTGGGTCTGGGACAGAGTGGGAGACCCTGGGTCTGGGACAGAGGGGGGCTGGGTCTGAGACAGAGTGGGAGACCCTGGGTCTGGGACAGAGGGCAGCCCTGGGTCTAGGGCAGAGGAGGGGCCATGGGTCTGGGACAGACGGGGGACTCTGGATCTGTGACAGAGGGAAGGGGCGGTCTGGGACAGAGGTGGTGTGACCTGGTCTGGGACAGAGGGGGGGCCCTGGGTCTGGGACAGGGGGGGGTCCTGGGTCAGCGGAGGGGCCCTGGGTCTGGGAAAGATGGGGCCCTGGGTCTGGGACAGAGGGGGGCCCTGGGTCTGGGACAGAGTGGGGCCCTGGGTCTGGGACAGAGTGGGGGGCCCTGGGTCGGGACAGGGGGGGCCCTGGGTCTGGGCAGAGGAGGGGCCCTGTCGGGACAGACGGGGGACTGGGTCTGGGACAGATGGGGCCTGGGTCGGGACAGAGGGGGGCCCTGGGTCTGGGACAGAGGCGGCCCTGGTCAGGGACAGAGGGAGGCCCTGGGTCTGGGACAGGGGGGGAGACCCTGGGTCTGGGACAGTGGGGGGGCGCCTGGGTCTGGGACAGAGAGGGGACTGGTCTGGGAAGAGGGAGGGCCTGGGTCTGGGACAGAGTGGGAGACCCTGGGTCTGGGACAGATGGGGGCCCTGGGTCTGGGACAGGGGGGCCCTAAGTCTGGGACAGAGGGCGGCCCTGGGTCTAGGGCAGAGGAGGGGCCATGGGTCTGGGACAGACGGGGGACTCTGGATCTGTGACAGAGGGAAGGGGGCTGGGTCTGGGACAGAGGTGGTGTGACCTGGGTCTGGGATAGAGTGGGGGGCCCTGGTGCTGGGACATGGGGCCCCTGGGTCTGGGGCATGGCAGGGGCCCTGGGTTTGGGACAGATGGGGGACCCTGGGTCTGGGACAGTGGGGGGCCCTGGGTCAGAGAGGGGGACTGGGTCTGGGACAGAGGGGGGCCCTGGGTCTGGAACAGAGTGGAGACCCTGGGTCTGGGACAGAGGGGGGCTGGGTCTGAGACAGAGTGGGAGACCCGGGTCTGGGACAGAGGGCAGCCCTGGGTCTTGGGCAGAGGAGGGGCCATGGGTCTGGGACAGACGGGGGACTCTGGATCTGTGACAGAGGGAAGGGGGCTGGGTCTGGACAGAGGTGGTGGGACCTGGGTCTGGGACAGAGTGGGGGCCCTGGGTTGGGGACAGGGGGGGCCTGGGTAGCGGAGGGGCCCTGGGTCTGGACAGATGGGGGCCCTGGGTCTGGGACAGAGGGGGGCCCTGGGTCTGGGACAGAGTGGGGCCCTGGGTCTGGGACAGAGTGGGGGGCCCTGGGTCTGGGACAGGGGGGGCCCTGGGTCTGGGGCAGAGGAGGGGCCCTGCATCTGGGACAGACGGGGGACTCTGGGTCTGGGACAGATGGGGCCCTGGGTCTGGGACAGAGGGGGGGCCCTGGGTCTGGGACAGAGGGCGGCCCTGGGTCAGGGACAGAGGGAGGCCCTGGGTCTGGGACGGGGGGGGTCTGAGACAGAGTGGGGCCCTGGGTCTGGGACAGAGGGCGGCCCTGGGTCTGGGACAGAGTGGGGCCCTGGGTGGGACAGAGTGGGAGACCCTGGGTCTGGGACAGAGGGGGGCCTGGGTCTGGGACAGAGAGGGGGACTGGGTCTGGGACAGAGGGGGGGCCTGGGTCTGGGACAGAGTGGGAGACCCTGGGTGTCTGTGACAGTGGGGGCCCTGGGTCTGGGACAGAGAGGGGGACTGGGTCTGGGACAGAGGTGGTGTGACCTGGGTCTGGGACAGAGTGGCGTGGTCGCCTGTGGGGCCCGGGTCTGGGACAGGGGGGGCCCTGGGTCAGCGGAGGGGCCCTGGGTCTGGGACAGATGGGGGACTCTGGGTCTGGGACAGATGGGGGCCCTGGGTCTGGGACAGAGGGGGGCCCTGGGTCTGGGACAGAGTGGGGCCCTGGGTCTGGGACATAGGGGGCCCTGGGTCTGGGACAGAGTGGGGGGCCCTGGGTCTGGGACAGGGGGGACCTGGGTCTGGGGCACGAGGAGGGGCCCTGCGTCTGGGACAGACGGGGGACTCTGGGTCTTGGACAGATGGGGGCCCTGGGTGGGACAGAGGGGGGCCCTGGGTCTGGGACAGAGGGCGGCCCTGGGTCTAGGGCAGAGGAGGGGCCATGGGTCGGGACAGACGGGGGACTCTGGATCTGTGACAGAGGAAGGGGGCTGGGTCTGGGACAAAGGGTGGTGTGACCTGGGTCTGGGATAGAGTGGGGGGCCCTGGGTCTGGGACATGGGCCCTGGGTCTGGGGATGGCAGGGGCCCTGGTTTGGACAGATGGGGGACTCTGGGTCTGTGACAGACGGGGGTTCTGGGACAGAGGGGGTGGGACCTGGGTCTGGGAGAGGGGGGGGACCTGGGTCTGGGAGAGAGGGGGATGGGTGGGACAGAGGGGGGCCCTGGGTCTGGGACAGAGGGGGTCTGGGGCAGAGGAGGAGCCCTGGGTCTGGGGCAGAGGAGGGGGGACTGGGTCTTGGACAGAGTGGGGGCCCTGGGTCTGGGACAGGAAGAGGGGGGGCACTGGGTCTGGGACAGAGGGGGGGCCGGGTCTGGGACAGAGTGGGCCTGGGTCTGGGACAGAGTGGGGGGCCCTGGGTCTGGGACAGGGGGGGCCCTGGGTCTGGGGCAGAGGAGGGGCCCTGCGTCTGGGACAGACGGGGGACTCTGGGTCTTGGACAGATGGGGGCCCTGGGTCTGGGACAGAGGGGGGCCCTGGGTCTGGGACAGAGGGCGGCCCTGGGTCTAGGGCAGAGGAGGGGCCATGGGTCTGGGACAGACGGGGGACTCTGGATCTGTGACAGAGGGAAGGGGGCTGGGTCTGGGACAAAGGTGGTGTGACCTGGGTCTGGGATAGAGTGGGGGGCCCTGGGTCTGGGACATGGGGCCCCTGGGTCTGGGGCATGGCAGGGGCCCTGGGTTTGGGACAGATGGGGGACTCTGGGTCTGTGACAGACGGGGGTTCTGGGACAGAGGGGGTGGGACCTGGGTCTGGGAGAGGGGGGGAACCTGGGTCTGGGAGAGAGGGGGATGGGTCTGGGACAGAGGGGGGCCCTGGGTCTGGGACAGAGGGGGGTCTGGGGCAGAGGAGGAGCCCTGGGTCTGGGGCAGAGGAGGGGCACTGGGTCTTGGACAGAGTGGGGGCCCTGGGTCTGGGACAGAGAGGGGGGGCACTGGGTCTGGGACAGAGGGGGGGCCTGGGTCTGGGACAGAGGGGGGGCCTGGGTCTGGGACAGAGGGGGGCCCTGGGTCTGGGACATGGAGGATGGAGGCACTCTGGGCTTCTAGCGCCTGTTATTGTAACAGGCTTAATGTCTAGTAAAGAATAAAGTCCATCTAGTCCAACCCATTCAGCCTACTTATAAGCCCTACAGTTGATCCACAGGAAGGCAAAAAAAAAACAATCAGCTGTAAAAGTAGAGGAACAAACTCTTTCCTGACGATCTCTAGATAAACAAGAACTAACAGGGTTATTCAATAAAAGTTTTTATCGTTAAAAATGGTGCAAATTTTGCCCCAACCAATCAGATGTTAGCTTTCAAATTACCACATCTGCTGGAAGACAGTTCCACATTTTCACCGTTCTCACTGTAAACCTTTCCTAGCCTCAAGATGAAACTTAAAGGATGTCCACGTAGGTCTGAAATTACCTAATGTTTAGAGTGTCCCATTCAATTACATTGATCCTTTATTAAACACTTTTAAAGTATTGAACTTCAACATTCCCACTTGTATTTTCCACTCTCTGTAACATGTATTACAACCAGCCTAACCCTAGTAAGACAACCTAGGCACAAAACATGAGGATATAAACCTTTGGCTTGAGATAATTGAACGAGGAGGTGGTATTTGTCTTTTCCTTTTATACCTTTCCTACTTTCCTTTATAAAATAGAAAAAGCAAGGTTAGCAATCTTAAATGAGTGGGGCAGAAATGAATTACTCCAGTCCAAATTCTTCGCTAGTTAGATTTTTCTAATATAAAAATATTTCTAATGTAAAAAATATACTATGGTGATACAAAGTGCAAATACAGCGTGCCCGTTCAAGAGATAGTATAGCGCCACCTTGTGAAATCTTTTGAACATGTTTTAACTAAAGAACAGCCCTATGTAATGCTGTTGGAAAATTCAACTGAACTTTAGTAATTGTGCATTATGGTGAAAGAAACACTAAACCAGATATCAATTTCTAAAAAGAAAAATAACTTTTTTTTATATAGTTAATATTTATTTTTATTAATTACTTTCATTTAAACACCTAATGCTTAACCTTAAAACATTGGTATTAAATTCAAAAACCTAAAAGTAATACTCTTAATATTGTGGATGAATTGCCAGAATCAAAATTTTCCATTGACCAGTATTGGGTCCCATTTTTTTAAAGGAAAAGTGCACTGTAAAATCAAGTTTAGTTTAATAGTAAGATGCTGCTTTAAAAAAGCTTTCCCCCTTTTTTATTTCCCCCTAGGTCCCTCCAGGAGCCTACCTGTGTAGGCAAGATGACGTTGTGTGCCGTGACGTCATGCATGTGCACAGACATCTCATGCACGGATTTGGGGGCTAAGGGAAGAGGGGAAGCAAACAACTCACAGAGGGAGGAGCTCACCAGCCTTATCCTTCACATCAAGATGTCACCATATTTACAGCCACACAGGTAGGGACCTAGGGGGAAATAAAAAGGGGGGAAAGTTTCTTTAAAGCGGCATCTTACTATTAAACTAAACTTGATTTTACAGTGCACTTATCCTTTAAGGTAGCTGACCAATCATCATACAGAAAGTATTTCTGTATTTTGTTAAAGCCATATCTCCATCTGTAGTTTTTCCGATCATAATAAAGATTTTCTATCAAACTTCTGCCTCCTACTCAGCAGTCACAGCCTTGATTGACTGCAGGGAGAGAGGAGCCAGCTTGCTCTGGCAGAACAAAGGCAATAATTCTCATTAAATATCTGGTTAGTAATACATGTAATAAAGTGCTGAAAATATCAGTTAGGGCTGGGGTCAGGTGCAGAATAATATTGGATTGTTTTTTAGTAAATTACAGGAAAAATAAACACTAAAGCATAATTGAGCAACTAGAAGTAACATTTATTTACTTTACATTTCAAGAAAACGGTCTATTAATTTTAAACAGTACTAAATGTAAAAAAATATCTACTAACCAGAATGGATAAGATGTTAATAGAGGGATTAACAACAGGGCAATGCCTGTTGGCCTCCTGGATGTGGTGCTTTAATGATGATATCCAGAGAATCAGATCACTGGAGCTGAGACAGGAGAATTGTCGAGGCTCTATCATGGATCCTGCAGTAAAGCATCACAATATAAATTCAAAAGCTGAAATATGGAAAGGAGACTAATAGGAAATAAGACAAGACACAGGTTAATAGAGGGCGAAACATGGGTACCAACAATTTACTAGACCCTTATCAAGGCTTTTTACCATATGAACCATTTCATCATGTTCTTGAATATACGAAGACCAAAATTCTGATAAAATGGTAAGGGAACAGAAGAATAAGATCACACAACTTTAAAACTATTAGGGTTATTTAATAAAAGTTCTTGTGCTAATTTTGCCCTAAACAATCAGATTTTCAAATGTTAAATAAGATCTGATTGGTTGGGGCAAAATTAGCACCATTTTTAATGATAACAACTTTTATTAAATAACCCTAATTGTTTTAAAGGTGTGTGATCTTATTCTTCTGTTCCGTTCCCTTATCTATGTTTATCTAAAGAAACCTTCCCTTTTGCTTGTATACGAGATAGATGTGGAACAGTGCAATACTCACGGAGAAGGCTGTAATACAATTAGTCTTTATTAAATAACATCTTAAAAGCACGGAGACATGTTCACTGAATTACTCCACCTGCCTGACGCGTTTTGTGGGCGTGTCCCACTTCTCTTTTGCTTGCCCTTCTGTTAAAATGATGCAGAATAAATTGCCCCCAACACCAGCCCCATCATCAGCTTTGCAGGGCCGGATTTACACCTCAGGAGCCTGTAGGTCCAAAGAGCCTGGTGCCCTTAGCCCCACTCCTAAACACAGACCACACCCCTAAACCACACCCATTTTGGGGAAGAAAATAGACTATAAAGGGTTTAGATTGGTGGGAGATTGACAGCCACCCTTCCAACTTTAGTTGCCCCTAGGCGCGCGCCTACTGTGCCTAATGGTAAATCTGGCCCTGGGCACTTGCCAAAACAAAAGCATGTTCACAACGATATAGCCTAAACTTGTAGAGGGAATGTGTTTGAATGCATGCAAATATTAAGCACCCTCAATAGCAAATATTTGTGAACATTGTTTTGCGTGGCTAAGAATTGTTTCTGTCTGAATGTCCCAATGCCTTCTACTAAATTTCTCCATAAGAAAAACAGTTGCTATGTAAAATGAGTATACATCTCACAGACAGATGATGTGCCTTATCTTTTTGCAATGTTGTATCTCAGGACTAAATTACAGATTTAGAAATGTTTAATCTTGATTCTAATGATAGAATAAGTCAAAAGCATTATTACAGTAAAAAAAATCATTAAAAAAACTTTATACTACTAAGGTACACAACTTTTATTTTGGCAATATTTACCACTGATCACAAACGTGTGTCCTTTACTTGTCTGTGAACTAACCACACTCATTCCAGAGAGGGGTAAAAGACCCTGAAAGGCAAGTACACAATATTTAATAACCAGCATGTGAAACAAAAAATAAATTAATTAAAGTTAATTAATGGAGAGATGCAGTAATTGGCGGCATTACCCAAATAGGAGTAAAACGCGCGCTAACCAATGTAACCAATGGGGTCAGCATGCATTTTACTCCTAGCTTGTGGGGCCTGAGCCATTTATATTACTGATTCCAGGCTGTTAGCTTTTGCACTACTTTGTTGCTTAAAATGAACAATACCTAAGAGAAGGTCATAGACAGGCACTAGCAGGGAGATGCAATGTCCCGGGGAAAAATAAGTGCAAAACCCATGCTTATCGATGTAATATAGGGTTTTTTACTCATTTTGCATTGCTTGCACCCTTTCCAAAGACTTTTGGAAATAGCTCAGTGCAAGCAATGCAATAAATTTTGGGATGATAATTGCACACGTTTTTAGCACCAAAATTAAAGCCTTTTCAACTGGCTTTAAAGCCGTGCAAAAGGTTGCAACTTACCTCTCGCATTCACATGATGCAATAAAAGTCGCAAAGTAGTTACTACATCGCAGGAACAAGTGCAGGTCAGTTGCGATACTGAAATTTATTGCATCTCTCATCTAAGTGAATACTGTGGGAACCTGGAAGGTAAGAGGAGTGCCGTAGAAGTATTGCTTCTCTCCCTAAGGGGCTGATGCAATAAAACGTGCAAAAGTTTGCCCATGCTATTTATTTGTAGAACACAATCAGCTATTATCTCTTAACAGGCTTTAGGTAAATTGATAGGAATTTCCATTGTTTATTTTACATAGTTTTGAAGATATTTACATTTTTGTGTGTGATATGGCAGCAGCATCACCAGGTCCCCTGCACTTCCTGCTCTGAAACCTGTCAGTCAATCTGCCCTGTGTCTCCTCCCCTTTGCAGCTCCCCTGGTCCCTCCCACTCATGGTCCCTTCAGTTGCAGGCCCCCCTTGGCCCAATCCCTTACAGCCCCATGTGGCCCCGCCCACTCGCGGGTGCAGTGGCTGCAGGTCCTTCACACAGCAGAGAGGAGGAGGGACTTCCTGTCTCCCTCACACACTGAGGGAGTCTGAGGCTGTGCTCGTCGGCAGCACTATGCAGGAGAAGCCTTAGGAATGTCACGTCAGCCTCCCACCCATTAACTTTCTGGTCATTCATCTCTGTATATCTTGGGCTGTGGAGCACATAGAGAGGTGGTTGATGGCTCATTTGGACCACAGTTCCCCTTTAACGCAGTTAGAAACATCTTATAAATTGCTACAATAATTATCATGTTTAACAAGCTCAAAACAGGCACCCAGGGGCGTAACTACAGGGGAGCAGCGCTTACAACAAAAAAACATGCAAAAGTGGCCATTATTGCTTCATTGCATTGGTTGCTTTGGCGGCATTTCACTATTTTTTTAAAGATTCAGAAGGGAGCAGATATTACAAAACCCACCTTAAAGTCACGTTAACCTTTATAACATTGTTTAGCATGGATATAAAAAGAGAAATAGCAAAAGGGCCTCTTGGTGCATCACCCATATGTATTTAAACCCTGAAATAGGGGGATGTAATTGTAATGCATTAACTAAACAAGGACAGATAAAGGAACATTTTCTAGAAATGTATCTATTCTGTCCTCCTCTTTAGGTATGAATCTTCATGTTGACTTTTATCCTTAAAATGTTCAATGAGGTGTGTGACGTGTGATTATGACTATAATATGCTTTAGATTATAACTATCAACAGATTTAATCTGCTGCATTTTTGTGGGAGGTTGTGACCGATATCAGATAAACAGGTGTGCTGGTAAATCCTAGACAATTGTGCAGTCCCCTATGGACTTTATGATATGTTGCAGCAAATTGTCAGCTGCAGCTGCTATTGACAAAATGATTTGTCACACCCGGGATGAAAAATTTATTAGTGTGTTTCAGTCCTCTGACACACGTGCGATCGTGGGTGTCTAACCGCGATGCAAGACGTGTACGAATGGCTGTTTCGTCCGATAATCGGCATGTGTATGGTATCGTCCGAAACGGCCACTCATTCAGAGATCCGCTGGGCGGATCAGGCAACGATCCCCGAACGAACGGCTGTTTCGGCTGATAAAGTGCCCATACATGGGCCGATTATCGGCCCTTCGTACACATCGTGCGTTGCGGGTCGGCACATGCGATCGCACGTGTGTACAAGCCTTAAGTTCTACACACACATATATTACCCCTTATCTAAATACCTGATAAATAAATCTTCTTTCTTGATGGTCCATGGATAAGATCAGTAAATGAAAAGGAAACAGAACCAAAAAACACTCTAAAATTTCCTGGAGAGAAAAAAGATAAAGCATGAAACAAAATGATTTGTGGCTGGTACACACAATTAGACTCCTCAATATTCTTCTCAACTACTGTAGCATACAGATTGATAAACCAATTCATAGTCTTTTTTGGAAGTAAACCTGTGCAGCCTAATATTTCATTACAACCAATGGTTTGCATATTCTAAAAAATTATTGGCCGTAAATTACCATCAATACTGATTGGCCGAAACAACAGACTTTGTGTGGCAGCCATGTAACCACCTGCCTCCATATCTCGCTTTGCACTTTTAGGATTAGATACAGAAAGATTCCACTGCTACAAAAACATTTTAAGATTTTAAATCTGAGCTGTAGATCTTGAGAAATCATCAATTGAAATCACAGCATTTACAGGGAAAGACCTGTCACTCCAGAAGCAGATATTATAATGTGTCCTATTTCTGACCCCTAACTAGGATCTTTAGCTGCCTGCCACCACACTTTCTGCAACAATTAAGGGAACCAGCAGAGAAAAGAAAGAAGGGGGGAGGGGTAGATGTGTAAGCAGAGCAGTGTCCATGGTGAGGCTGTGCAGAACTTATAAGTGTGGCAGACACTACAAGAAGGCAGTGAGAGAGGGAGGTGGGGAGGGTTATTAGGAGCACTCACTAAACATTAATAATTTAATGACAAAGCAAGCACAGATAAATGTCATTACCACAATTTTTCTTCTCTCAAATTGTAGTTTCAGATAACTATGTATACTTTTCTTTTGTAGAACTATTTATAATAAAGTATACATGTAGTGTGTAACTTCTCTGAAAATAAAAAAACACAAAAATGCTGTTTGTGAGCAAAGTATTTTATTAATATTAAATGTATAGCATGAAATGGAAGTGGCAGTGATAGGGACTTTCTTTTACATAGGCCCAATTTAGTGCAGTATGAGAGCTTGTCTAGATTGACTATTTCTCTGTTTTTCTACAGTCTCATGAGGAGTGACAGGCTACTGGAATTTTGGAGAGGAAGAACCTTCAACCCTTATTTATTTTGATTGGATTACAGAGTGGTGGGTTTGAGCCTAAACTTCCTGTTTTGTCTTTTATAATGCGTGGTCATTGGTGGTAAAATTACCCTAAACATTTTGTGTAGACTGCAATAAATCACTAATTTGCATTCAACTTTACCAACTCCCTGATCTCTGCCCTTTATTTGTACATGTGATTATTGGTGCCTGGACAGGAACACTATTTAGAGACGTTGAGTGAGCCTGCTTCCCTGTGTTCTAGACCTTTTCTAAATGATTGTTAACTTTCTTTACTATATTGACACCTCTCTTATAATAGATTATTAATTCTCAGTCTTTATGCTGGCCATACATTATGCATCGTACCTCATGACGTTCATATAAAGACAACTGCTTAATTTTGTGACTGACATGATTCTCTTAAAGGGCATGTTCACAATTAAAACAAAAAACTGGTGAATTATCTGCCCGTAACCCCAGGGCCGGATTTATACTTTTTTCTCCCCTAGGTCAGCTTGACATGTAATTCACTCAGGTAAGGTATTGAATAGGAGGAGCACACTATTGTAGTGAGAATTTCTTTATTTTAGTGCAAAAACAGCATACAGCATACAACATTTCGGGACTCTAGGCCCCTTCCTAGAGTCCCGAAACGTTGTATGCTGTATTCTGTTTTTGCACTAAAATAAAGAAATTCTCACTACAGTAGTGTGCTCCTCCTATTCAATACCTTGCTTGGTTTATGGAGCCCTGGAAGTAGGGGGCTAAGAGGATTGCACCTATGAACTTGTCTGGCTAGTCAGCCAACAGCGGTGTGCCACAGTACACTTGGAACTCTTGGAATTCACTCAGGTAACATTGAACAGTTTTTACCTGGCGTTTTCTGAGACGTTCACCATTGAAAAAATGCTTAACATTTCTGCCACTTAAAGGGCATGTCCCCTTTTTACAACATGTTTCTGTAGTGTAGGGCTCCCTCCCCCAACCCCAAATGCCATAGTAGTTTGTCACAAAACACCCCCGATCTGTACTTACATCACCTCTTTCCCCTGTCGATGTGTCACGGCCCTCTACTTGCATGAAACTGCAAGCAGGGGGCGGGACCGGCAGCCGTGTCCGTGATTGGCTGAGAGGCAGCCAATCACAGACGCGGCTTCTGGCTGTGCAGATCGATGGGGGAAAGAGATGATGTAAGTACAGATCGGGGGTGTTTTGTGTCAAACTACTATGGCGTTTGGGGTTGGGGGAGGGAGCCCTACACTACACTAAAGGGGTTTTGTGCTAGGGGGAGGGAGAGAGAAATGGGAGGGAGAGGGAAGGAGGGGGAGGAGGTCTGTACTGAGCATGACAAAATTCTCCCGGAGGAGAGACAGGAGGCAGAGTCCTATATGGACTCTGCAGACCTCCTGGTGGGCAGCTTTTTGGACTTTAGGGGGGGATGTGAGGTAAGGATTTTTCTACACTACATAGTGGGGCCAGTAGTGGGTTAAATTGTAATTTTGGGGTGGGCATGCTCTTTAACATCTGTCTCCACTCAGAAAACCGAAAATAGAATACAATATACAACAAGGTTTACTTTGAAAAAATGCAAATCAGTCCAGCAGCACTAATTACATTTTATTAAAAAATTGGATTTTATTAAAATCTATCAACCAGGTTCCAATGCAATAAATAAATCACCATTATAAAATGAGGTACAAGGCAGGTTTATTTACTGCTTTCCAGGTGTAACCAGTAGGTAGTTTAGTTACTTTTGTTTCTTATTCGATTCCCTTGGCAGGTTCAGCCTTTACAAGTTATTACATTTTACCCCTTTGCTTTTTCTTGGCTGACTTTTCAGATTTACCAAATATACTCGAGTATAAGTCGATCCGAGTATAAGTCGAGGTACCTATTTTTACCTGAAAAATTTATAAAAACTGATTGACCCGAGTATAAGCCGAGGGTAGAAATTAGTTGTCCTTTAAATGGACAGCAGAATTCCCATACATGAATCCCATACAGTAATAGCCATATCCAGTACCAGTAACGTAACCTCCAATTCCTTGGCACTCCAGATGTTTTGGAAACTACAACTCCCAGCATGCTTTGTTGCTGGGAGTTGCAGTTTCTAAACATGTGGAGTGGCAAGGTTCAGTAAACTTTTAATTAAGCTTACCATCATTTACAATTCTCCTGACCCCCATATAGTAAAGGGCACTCTGACCCCCATATAGTAAAGGGCCCTCTGACCCCATATAGTAAAGGGCCCTCTGACCCCCATATAATAAAGAACTCTCTGACCTCCATACAGTAAAGGACTCTCTGACCACAAAAGTTAAAAATGTCACCTGTGAGTTGTAGTTTCAAGCTGTCATTTGCACTGTACTAGCAGCTGTTTTTTGCCCCAAACTGAGGAGACCCATCAGATTAACAGCATCCAGATGACAGGAAGCAGGAAGTGTAAAGGCAGATCAGCTCCTGTAACTTTCTATGCAGGTTAACACAGCGTCACCTACTGGTTACTATCCATAACTGCAGAATTTGGATCTAAATTAGGACTTGACCCGAGTATAAGTCGAGGTTAGGTTTTCAGGCTAACTTTAAAGCCTTAAAAAATCGACTTATACTCGAGTATATAAGGTAGGTGATACATTTAATAGATACATAATCTCTCTTGTATCATTGCAGTATCATGTTTTAGTAAAAACTGAAACTGACATAAAAAAAAACAAAAATGATCACGGGCAGGCCAACCTTACAGATCCTGATGCCTTATGGGAAATCCGGCCCAGTGTAACACTAACTGCAATTTTAACTAATTTATTACATGCATTTGTAACTGATATTCAATGATAAGTTCTCTTTAATTTTAGAAAGTTATCTACCTCCTCCCTCAGCTAAATGAGGTTTTTTAAAAAGCTTGAGCATGCACAGAGGAAAAAGCAGGGTAAAAAGCCTGGTAAAAGGTATCAGAATGGAGACAATAATTATGCTTAAATATCTGGTTAGTAATGCAGGCTATAAAGCGCTCAATATATCAGCTGGGGTCGGGTAATTGACTAGTGACCAATTTTTTGTTTTTAGGGTGGAGTTGCCCTTTAATGTCAACAAGCTGCTCAACGTGACAATTATTTTTTTTGTCTGATGAAAGCTTAATCAATGTAATGTTGTGTCATTGTATGGCCAGCATAACTTTGTCTAATGCAAAAAGTCTCAAACTATATGATCCCTCCCGATATTTATTGAAATCTGTTCACTTTTTTTTAAGAACCTAGGAAACAGAAGGAAGTGTGTTAGAGTATCTCCAGTGAATGTGGACATACACTTTTCACGTTAATTGAAGAACAGGAGGTCTTCAAATTCAACGGTCTTCAATTGATCAAACAGGAGCCAATATACAGGAGTTGAAACTTACTCTGTTTGATTAATTGAAGAACTGGAGGTAAGACTCACATTCTTCAACATGTGGTAAAGGACATTTTAATCCATACATGGTGTCAGGGAAAGCTGTCAGTGGTACAGTAGTGAAGTTTACATTAAAGAGGAAGTTCAGTGCAAATACATATGCTTTTCAGAAAAAAGAGCAGTATTTTTTTATCCCAATGACCTTAATCTGCCAATTCAGCATTTTGTCTGTATATAAATAAATGCAACCAAAATACTGACTTCCTGTTCGCAGGACCAGTAGTAGAGACCGTTATGGACTTGCCCTTGACCCAGCGCCTGGGTTGATTCTGTTGCTCAGTAGAGATCTGAGCATATTTGACCCATGCAACAGCCAATCAGTAGAAATTACTGTTAGGCACATTCCAAGGATGTGGTGCATCCTGGGAAGAAGAAGGACCGTTAGAACCTGAAATGTTAGCTCACTAATGTCAACAGCAGGGAACAGCAAAGTGTATGAAATCAACAGATTTTTCAAAATTGGAGACAATATGTAGAATAACTAAGTATGCATTACACAAACTAACAATTTAACAAATATTGATAATTTCCACTGAACTGTCCCTTTAAACTTGCATTATAAAATGAGAAAACTAACCTGTGTAACACTTATCTGCATGACTACCAAAGAAGATTTGATAACCTTTCCATAAGTCTGAACCTTTTCACCTTCCCATCCACGAATGGGTTCAGATAGTATCATGTCATCGAGGGTTGAATTAGATTTTTCCCAAAACAATATAGGCTAATGGAAAAAGTAAATAAATTATATTTAATAACAAAACAAAACAAAAAAAATAATAAAATTAGTTCATATTGAACAAGGACAAAAGTGACCTACAAGTGTAATTGCACAAATATAAAACCACATTTCAGTCTGCACCAAACCAAATTATGAAAATCAATGTTTTGGTGCTCAGGACAATCAGGGAGATTCAATAAAAGTTCTCATTGTTTAAAATAGTGCTAATTTTGCCCCAACCAATCAGATCTTATTTAACATTTGAAAGCTAACATCTGATTGGTTGGGGCAAAATTAGCCACATTTTAAACGATAAGAACCTTTATTGAATAACCCTGTGTGTCTCTATTGTTATTGTAGTCTTTCTTCCCAGCCCATTATCCAACCAACACATTCATATGCATGTAAAAACACAGGTTTATGAGATGTACTTGAATAACAGAGCTCTACTATGTTTTGGCAATGAACCCTTTCTTTTTTGCCTCTATTCTATGAGCACACTCTATGGCAAACAGGACACAGCATCACCAGACAAAACATAGAAAGGAAGATTGAATAATGTCCTTAATTATCTCCAGAGAAATAAAATTGTACCTACATTTCTATGCAAACACTAGGAATGCGCATTTTGTTCTTGTATGTCAGCAATTGCCAGCAGAATGTACTATTCCTCGCGGCTGTATGATATCCCTAAATTCAACAAATGTATTACAGATTGTAAACAATTATTCTTGTCACTTTAAAGGGCAACTGTGGTTTCCGAAAAAGTTAGGGAATTAAAGGCCTGCAATCTTTTCTTTAAAATAAGCTCTGGCTGGAGCCTGTGAGAAATTATATTTTGATGAATGTTCAAATTTCCTGCTTCCAGTTGGTTGAGTTACATAACTTGACCTCTGCTCCTCCCCTCTGTCCCAGGGGAGAACCATGCCTTCTGTCGTACTTTCAAAATGAACTATACATCACATCTCTAGGTAAAAGGACAACATTGGTCAATCACATCTCTGGCTGGAGCTTGTGAGAAGCTATTTTGGGATGAATGTTAAAATTTCCTGCTGCCAGTTGGTTGAGTGATATCACCTGACCTCTGCTCTATTACTCCACCCAGGGGAGAAGCATGCTTAGTTAAGACTTAATACCAAGGAAAACAGGAAGAGCCCAGGAAAAAATTGACAGTTGAGAAGGGGAGCCTATTAATGCAGGCAGAAACTGGTCACATGACTACAAGCTGGTCATATGGCTGAAAACAGAAAGTGTTCAAGCAGGAAGTGATATTGCCTAACCTTTCCAGCTATAACTTCTCACAAATTTTACCAAGGGATGTGATTTAGTTTTTTTTTTTTTTTTTGAAAGTACGACAGAAGGCTTTTTATATAATTCTAACTAATTTTGAAAATTTAAAGACCACAGTTACCCTTTACGTTTTGACAGAATCTCACAAATAGATAAGTATATCCAGCTATGCTTTGATTAGAGGGTTTATCTGATAATGGGAAATTCAAGGTTTTCTATCCTTTCCAAAGCATGGTACACACCATAAAATATTTTGGCCTAATTGACGGTCGATTGGGCCGAAATAATCAAATGGGTTTTGGCCACTATTGCCACGACCCACAGTCCTTCCTCCTGGCAGACAGATCAGAAGGGCTGAAAGGTTGGTCAGTAGGAAGGATTGCACCATGTGTAACTAACTTTAAATTTTAAATTCTAGACTGCAACTATTCCTTAACTCTAAATGACTTATTATCTCTCCGAACAATTAATGGGATCTGTCTATTAATGATACATTTAAACAGTAAAAATGTATTCAGCCAAAAGAAGCTATGCTATGCCAGGCCTATCCATATGTTAGTTGTGTAGCATTTAATTTACTGCTCCTAAACAACCCTAAAGCATTAACATTTTCAAAAATTCTGTGTACTGACATGTTAATCCTGGGGATGCTGCAGGAAATTCATTTTGTTGCGAGATAAGTGAATTAATGAAGCCTATAGGTAACATAAACAGCAGGTTATAAATTCCATATTTGAAATTCCTTTCCTAGCAATTGTTAGGGCTTAAATTTACCAGTAGTCATAGAGTGTGCAAGCAATATTACTTGTTATATATTTAAAATGCTAAATAAAGAAATGAATGGGGATCCCCACACCTGTAAACACTGTAGTGACAGTAGCCCCATTCACCCACATAATTCCACCTCAAATTAGTAAGTAGGTAAAAGAAAGTCAGTCAATTGAAATATTACCCCTTAAGCCACTTAACTCCACACTAAATACAGTGCTAAAAACAGCTATAGTGAGTCCGATCTTCCAAATTTAGGAAGGAGCAGCGAAAGAGGTGGATGAGGCCTACTTACCCCCCCCCCCCCCCTAATTGCTGAGGCACACCTATGCCAGGACATGGCTTGACAGTGCGGTATGCCAAAAATGTTACAGTTGAGAAGTTGGAGTATAATGTTTATTTTATTTAATTAAGGTCACCCCATTAATTACTGTGGGAAGTAAAGAGGAAAACTAGGTTGTCAGCCACATTAGAAAAAGATCCATATTAAAATTTGCAATAACCCTTTCTTGTGCGGATCGCATGCGCTTTAATAACATTATTGGCAAAATCTCGATGCAAACACAAATATGTGAAATGCGCTACAATGCTATCTCATTTTAAACACGTTACCATGCACTGATAGTGAGGCATTTTCTGTGTCTCTTTTTCTTAATTGTACAAACACACTAAGGAATACAGAAAGAATAAGTTTCAGAGTAATTTGTTTCCTCTAATCAACGTGCCATCTACATGACTGATCGTCTCTTGATAGATACTGTACATTAGTAAAGATAGAAAAGATAATCAATGCACATTCCTAGGCCCCATACAATATCATATTATCTGCTCACTGGCATACTTTATAAACAAAGGGGTTTTAGTATACATTACTGTGATCACATGAATGAAAAGTCTTCCAACCACGTCAAGGTAACCCCAGTCTGGAAGGTCCTAACGTCTAACCTTTTCAATTTCTTTTACTTTCTTCAATTACGATTAGCAAACTTTTGCATTTCTCATTCTTACACACTGGATCCATTTAACAGGCTCTCTACCTTCCCCCTCAGCCCTTTGGCTTTTTAAAATGAGGGAAGAGGCCATCCAGTGCTTTATATTAAAGGCAGAGGACCTCCCATTAAAGGGGCGTGTTGGGGGTGCTATTACCACATGGAGGCTTGACCAAGCCTCCCAATAATACATACAATACAGAATTGTGGAAGCACTCCAATTAGGCTAATTTACAACTACATTTAGTGGAAGTACTACTGATCTGGCAAAAACATTTATGCAAACATAGAAAAGATAATCAATGCACATTCCTAAGTTTGCCAATCGTTTGCTACTAATCGTAATTGAAGTAAAAGAAATTGAAAAGGTTAGACGTTAGGACCTTCCAGACTGGGGTTACCTTGACGTGGTTGGAAGGCTTTTCATTCATGTGATCACAGTAATGTATACTAAAACCCCTTTGTTTATAAAGTATGCCAGTGAGCAGATAATATGATATTGTATGGGGCCTAGGAATGTGCATTGATTATCTTTTCTATGTTTGCATAAATGTTTGACCAGATCAGTAGCACTTCCACTAAATGTAGTTGTAAATTAGCCTAATTGGAGTGCTTCCACAATTCTTGTATTGTATGTACATTAGTAAAGAGTAAAAAAGTAAAACACTATAGAATTATATCATGGGTCAACTTCTTACACTTCTTTAATTTCAGATATGTAAAATATAAATATATAATACTGCCTATAATGCAGTAAGAAAAAAAAGGAGCAGTAACATAGACTTCACAATATCTGTTCTCTGTAAGTACTTACAGAATCCTGAGGCTCATGTTCAGCACAAGGGTTAATTGTGTTAGAGCCTCCATTTGGAGAAAAAGAGACAACTTCTGACTGTTTCCTGAAATAGATAGAAAAATCCCATTTACAGCATATAAATGGATAGTTTGATCCTATTTGTAACAGGATCTTATACACAGGATCTTGTGTTGCATTCAATTGAGGACATCACACTGTGCAAGGAATCACACCAAACAGATCAGTCCCATCAGGAGAACACACCACACACTTCTATATATCTACTTTCACTCCTAGCCATAGAGAACAGGGATGTCTTGTCTTTTATTACTTACTGATACCACTTACAGGCTGGTGGTGGCATATAAGGAGCCTTGGTGTATATGTCCATTACAATACATCACGTCCTGTATAGCATACAGAAACTTTTTTTGGATTGGCTATGACTGCCACTTGTTTTAAAAACAGCACATCATTGGATGTTATACTGACATTACCACTTTCTTTCAGTATTCACATGGAGACCCCTGGAGCAGTCACAGGGGTGTGATTTAACCTCCTATTTTGACTATACCATATTAAAATAGGAACCTCAGCTCTGTAAGTAAGTTTGTGTATTTTGTATAAGTTGTATATTTTGTTTTGTAGCTAATAGAAGTCAGTGCTATACTTTATATACATTTATTGATGGTCATTTAAATGGTAATAGTGAGATAGTACCCGCACAAACACAGAGAAAGGCCCAGGTCGGGGCTGAAATGCATCGACTAGCTTGATTATTACAAATTGTTTGTTGATAAGACTCCAAGGAGTGCTCTGCTTTTTACGTTATTCCTTTATGCACATTTCCTACGATGGCACTCGGGCAGCTGTCAGAGGCTAATCGAGTGCCACACTACTTTGGTTATTACTATATATATATATATATATATATATATATATATATATATATATATATATATATATATATATATAAGAAAAGGCAGCTAGAAAGCTTAGGGAATGGAGAGCCAATAGCCCTCCACTGAGCAAAAAAATGGAGAAACACCTTCTTATAATACAAGGCATCTTGCAGTCTCATGCTATATGAATAGCATTGCCCACAAATTCTAAGAAACAAGAAGTAATCTCTTACTCCCAGGTTCCCCAGAGTAAAAGGTAGAGATATGCAAAATACTCCTTTATGTCCCTTAGCTTATGCATGTGTCCAGAACCGCTGGCTTAATAACATGCAATATAGCCTAATATATAGAGCCAATCATCTGACTTGCAGACATGTTTCAGTCTTGTTAGATCTCATCAGTGCAAGATAAAGATTCATGTCTCTATGGTGTAGGAATTGGGCATACAGTATAAAAGGCAGCTAGAAAGCTTAGGGAGAGGGGGACCAAAAGGAGCAAAAAGCCTTCCACTGAGCATAAAAATGGAGAATCACCTTTTTATAACAGAAGGTATCTTGCAGTCTCATGCTATATGAATAGCATTGCCCACAAAATCTAAGAAACAAAAGTAATTTCTTACTCCCAGGTTCCCCAGAGTAAAGGGCGGAGATATGCAAAATACTCCTTTATGTCCCTTAGCTTATGCATGTGTCCAGAACCGCTGGATTAATAGCATGCAATATAGCCTAATATATAGAGCCAATCATCTGACCTGCAGACATGTTTCGATCTTGTTAGATGTAAATAAAGCTATCGTCGTCCACGCATCCAATAAGAAACACGGTCTTTGTTTCTTTGTTTTGCATATTTATTTCAAAAAAGGTAATTGTTGAATATGGAGTAAGGACAAGTTTTATATCCTACCTCGGTCTGTTCACACTTCACATCTTTATATCTGTTGCATTCAGTTAGATCAACTGGACTTGAAGTGTGGTTCTTGTTTAGTTTCAAGAACAAAACTTCAAGTCCAGTTGATCTAACTGAATACAACAGATATACCATGACCTGGATGAATAAGAACCTTCAGAAGCATTTCACATCTACTAATGTAAACTCTCTAGGACATCAGTTGTCCACCAGTTATGGTCACAATCTTTTATATTTGCACATGAAGATATTATAGTGCGCTTCAAATGGTTAGTTAGTGTTTAATAGATTTAATTACCTCATAAAGTTTCAAACATTATAAAAATGTTGCAAAAGTGCCTAAGTCACTTTTCATAAGAGTGACATATACTGTATTTATTGCCCTTACTCCACTCCTGGGAATCTAGGGACATTGTAGAAGGAATGGAACTGAAATTTAAAAGTTGGGACTGTCCTGCAAGTGCCAGGACTGTTGGTAAGTATGTCTTCATAACCACTACCTAAGGTGGGCTGCTAGGAAAAGTCTTCTTTTTGCCCCGTTTGCCGATGTCACCGCCGCACTCCGATGACAACACCAACTATGATGTTGCTGCTGTTGCCACCAGCATCTTGAATATCAGGTGACATCGGTGGCAACCGCAACTTTAGTGGCCACGTGAAAGAGGACATATGCAGGACCAGGGGTTGTCCCGGTTGCAGGACTCCCCTTTCATACATCCCCAATAGGAATCTTGTTTTCGAGCTGTAGGACCCCCCAAAAAGGCACTTCTCAATGTCAGAATAGCACTTCTAAGTGCTGGGGAGGGGGGTCCCAGTTTTGAGCTGCGGGACCCCTTAAGCCCGAAAAGACAATTGTCAGTGCCACAACGGCACTTCTAAATCCAAAAGGCTCTTTTAAGGGCCCTTGGTTCAGAGCAGGTTCCCTGCCTGTGGGGTGGGTGAGGGCTCCCCTGCTAGTGCACACCCCTTCCTAGTGTGCACCCCCCATGAGGTGGGGACATGACCCCCCTTCCCAGCAGCCCCTTTCACCCCACCTGTTTGATTGGGCCTAATTATTGTACCAATTTCCAACTAAAAATGATCATCCCTGACCAATATTTGTCAAGGTTTGTGGTAGGATTTTGTATGTGTAAATATATAAGTATACTGTATAAGAACACGCATAGCTCATGTTCTGGAGTTTAAGTCATGCTAAACGCAGTTAAATTAGTTAGTGACTTAAACTCCTTCATTGCGGCGGCTGCGTAGCTAACGCAGAAATTAACTGTGCAGCTGCCTTAAGCTATGTTAAATGCAAAAGCCGCATTCCACTTTAGAAGCCAGCTGGCATTAAAAGTGCCAAAATAAATACTGACACTTAGCAATGCACAGAGAACCGCTTTCAGCATATAGCATCAACAGCGTGTTTGCACCGGGTTGCCAAGAGGGCTTTATAAAGGTCTGAGGTGTTGGAATGCCATTGCCTGATTGCACAGGCAATACATTTTTGGAAAAGGCAATACTTTTTTGGGTTGCACCTGGGCAGTTTGTATTGGTGAGAAAGAGTACCCGCTACAAGGGGAATATATCCTTTATATTATATAAAAATATTTTGAAGAAATTCCAGTGCACTCTTGGGTTTTATTTTCGAACAAAATGCCTTTAATTGGCCATTGAAAAAACTGGCAACGTTTCGGCCCTGTATGTCTTTGTCAAGCCAAATAAAAAAAAACTTTAGATTATATAGATATATGTATATCTTCATAGGAGATTGCATTGTGTTTAGGAGCTACCAATGAGGTGGGGGGTATAGGATATTACATACAGGAAAGGTGTATATGTATATGTGTATTTTCTCACTATTACCATTTAAATGATCATCAATAAATGTATATAAAGTTTAGCACTGACTAATATTAGGTACAAGACAAAATATACATGGGATAGTCAAAATGGGAGGTTAAATCACACCCATGTGACTGCTAAGAGGTCTCCACGTGAATACTGAAGGCAAGTGGTAATGTCAGCATAACATCCAATCATGTGCTGTTGGTAAAACATGTGACAGTCATAGCCAATCAAAAAAAAACTTTCTGTATGCTACACAGGAAGTGATGTGTATGTTTGAAAAGAGGCTATAAAGGATGATAGTTTGCATTTTTCTCTAGATAACCTGGGAGGGAGAAATATGTGAGGGAGAAATAACATGAGGCAGTGAGGGTCCTTCTGTTATAAGAAGGCTCGATTTCGATTTATACTTTGCAGAGAGCTTTTAGCTCCTTTAACCCCCTTAAACTATTTAGTTTCTATATATCCATATAAGTGTGCACTTTCACTTACGTGTTTTCAGGCCCATTGATACCAATAAATATAGATACATAATCACAGATGCAAAGGATTATGAATATTATATATATATATATATATATATATATATATTATAGTTCAAATTTCGAATATAATTCCCGGGAACACTGTAGTCTTGTGAAAAAAACAATCACTCTTTATTCAACGTTTCGATGCTCGCAGGACGTCGAAACGTTGAATAAAGAGTGATTGGTTTTCACCAGAACTACAGTGTGCCCGGGAATTATATTCGAAATTTGAACCTATATTACACATAGCGAATGGGAGCTGTGTGACCGGAGGCACCTGATATGTAACATGGTATATTGGATGAGTGCATTTGAACCTGAAGATATTGTATATATAAATTATATTATATATATATATATATATATATAGATATATAATATATATATATATATTATATAAATACAGCACTCGGGAGGACTTGATACCAAATACACAAACGGTTTATTGTGCCTCGATGCGCTTCCGCCATCATCAGGGATGTAAACATTACCCAACAAGGCTATATAGGCCACCCAGTAATCCCTGCCACAGGTGTTCACCAACAACGTTAACCCATACAATCCCAATATCCACAACGGAATACAATGATCCCAAGTAAAGTGCAGACATTCTAATAAGCCTAATAAAACACAGTACATATATCAACCTGAAAGTGCTTATCATAGTGCAATTACAAAAACATGTGTATATTACCCAGTAGCGATATACCTATTGTCCCGGTTAGAGTACATAAAAAATTCCAGTACAGCCTCTGTCCCAATCCTCTATCCAAGCAGAGGCTGTATTTGTATCAAGTCCTCCCGAGTGCTCTTTTTTCCCCTGAATTCAATTGAGGATATGTACGAAGTAGCACAGAGGCATTAAAGGTGTGTTTAGCAGAGTGCAGTCACTGTGTCTTACAGTACCTCCCGTTCTTCAATAAAACCTGCAGGAGCTGGGAGAGAAGGTAAGCTACTTACCCGATCGCTTGCTCCTCCTCCATATAGTCTGACAGGTCCCGATGGACTTTTTTTTTTCCCCCAGTCGAGAAACCCTTTAAGTTGTTTTATTTATGTTATATTTTGATGTGTATGTTTACTATTAAGTAGCATGTTCAATAAATTCTATATAATGGTAAAAATGTTGAAGTAGATGGCCGTATGCATTTATTCATACTCCCAATACTATGTTGTTATGTTAAAATTAGAATAAAAAAAGTTTCATTTTCAGGTTAGTATAGGTTCTTTACAGTTAGAATGGTCAAACTGTCTTCCAGCAAAGGTGGTCATGGCAATTTTATTGAATAGCTTTAAAAGTGGGCTAGATAAGTTTTTTGAAAATAAAATATATTGTTGATCCAGCAAACCTTTCTGATTGCAACTTGTAATCAGGAAGGAATTCCCCCATCACCCCCCAATTTCAGCTTGTGTTTTTTGTCTTACTTTGGATCAGCTGTTAGGTAGGCTAAATAAGTAGGCTATAAAAGTTGGACTTGATGAACATATATCTTTATTTAAACCTCCATTACTATATTACATCATACTAAGTTATGTGCCCAAGCAGTTATATCTACTTCCTACTACATAAAATTACATTTCCAATGACCATGGTACCAGCATGAAACAACATGGTAAACAACACAAACTAGTTTTCACTAGATATGGCCGCTCAAGGATTCGCGGATTTCTGAAAAAAATCGGGAAAAGTTTGGAAAATTCCACCAAAAACAAGGGGTTAAATAGCAGTTGTAACTTACTGTTAATGGCTCTGGGACCTGGTCGGAGGAACACATTTTACCCGCGTAAAACAGCACACTTTTCTGCAGGCCGTTTTTGGTAATCCTCGAACAGCTGATTCGAGGCCATGGCTCAACCCAAGACCCCCTCCCAGATCCTTAGAAGGACTATTGTGACCCTTACAAGGGCCTTTTGGGGCTTAAGGGGTCCCGTAGCTCGAACCGGGTCCCTCCTCCCTGTGACCCCTTAAGCCCCAAAAGGCACTTGTCAGTGCCACAAGGGCCCTTCCAAGGGCCCCAAGGGCACTTATAAGTGCCGGGGAGGGGGGTCCCAGTTCGAGCTGCAGGACCCCCAAAGGGCCTTTGTAAGGGCCACAATGGTCCTTCTAAGGTCCCGGGTTGAGCTGCAGGACCTCTGAACGTCCGGCCACGGGACTTTCGGACGTTCAGGAAAAAAAATTCCAAATGTTCAAGAATCCTCCAATGCTCAAGGATTTTCGAAAATTTTTCGAAATTGTTTAAAAAAAAGACTCCTACCTTTAAACTATAATTTGCAGAAAGGTAAGATTAATGGCTGATTCACACGTGTGATCATGGGGGCTAAGCCCCGACTCATAATAATCGCCTATTTCAGACGACAATCATGCCGTGTATGGGCACTTTGTAAAGTCGAAAACCGACATTCGGTCAGGCATCATTGATAATTGTCAGGCAAATTGATCAAGTGTATTCACCTTTTGCAAAGATGAAAATCTCTGACCGCTTCCTGGTTCTAATCCACTATTACAGTGTATTAGAACCAGGAAGCGTTCCGAGATTTACATCTCTGCAGCGGTTGATCGCGCAAAAGGTAAATATACTTACAGGGGAGGTAAGACATAGCTCCCGGTAGGGGCTTCAATCAATATGTAATCAATATTTTAATATAATCAATATGTAAATATAATCAATATGTAATCAATACATTAATGGAATAGTTCAGTTTTCGAGTGAACTATTCCTTTAAGTACATCATTTGTTGTGGTAAATTCTGCTGCAATTACTTTCTCACACAGCTGTCCTGCCTAACAGACACCTTCCTTCTAGCCTCCAATCTAGGAGGGGGGGTGGGGGGTGATGGGTTATGCCCCTGAGTATAATAGCTGGCAGTTTGAAGTTTGAGGACCTGGCAATGCAACTTTAAGAGGGATTGTGACAGTTGTAGTTTAGTGACACAGTAATATTGGTAAAAACAGATCAATAAAAATATCTGTTTACCCTGTTTAATTTTGGGTAAATACCCCATTGTGCCTTAAAAGCAGCCCTGCAGGGGGGAATAGCTATTTCAGAAAGATACATTATTGGTGATACATACAACTCTATATATTCTTAATAAGCCTCTCTAGTAATGTTAATTGCATTAAATGTCAGTGTCTTGGCTTGGCCTGTTTGTTTACATTCCAGCATCCCAGGTAAAGATGGAAAGGCTCTATTAGGGATTCATATCCTTTACCTGACATAGATTTATGTCAGTGTGAGTTTAAGAATGATCTACTCAGTAACATAACAGAAGCTACTGGAATAATAACCTGGATCTGAAAAGGTGAAGTGGTTACTAGGCACTGAACACTTACCTGCTTCCTTCTATTTGTAGCAACTCAGCCTTATGCCCGTCAACTTTAGAGGTGGCACCTCGTGCTGTCACACTGCAGCATCCCATCCTATAGCAACCGGCATACAGGAATCAACCATAAAACCACACAGATGAACTACAGTATAAAGACAACCGAACCTGGCAGGGAAAAGGTCTCTCACATCCTTCCTCTTATTAAATAAAAACCTGAAGCATTTTGTACGTATTGGGGGAGGCGGACGAAGACAATAACCTAGAAAGTTACAGGCAGTGAGAAATACAGAGAGCTTCCTGTTAGGTTGAAGCCTGTTACTGTTTCCTGAGATGACCTGGGGGAAGGGAAGGTTCACTAAGTTACTCGGTTTCAGAAAGAAATATAAATAAACTGACTTTAAATTCTATTAACTATTCGCTGGCAAGAACCTTACTAATGGCATTTTATAGGAGTCTAACGATAACAGTATGTGGTAGAATGAAATACTTCAAGGGCTAGGCTCCACTGCTGCTCTTTGTTCACTATTTGTGTTCTGCAGTGAGGGCTATGCCACACTACTGTGATTGCAAGTATGAATTGTGCAGCACATACTGTACCAATTGGGGGCCACGGAGCTTGACCCCTGCAGTGGTGGAGTCCGTTAATCCTGTTTGAATTCCTTCTATCTTCTCTCTCCCCCCTTCCCACCTTTCCTTCCCTTACCTTATTGACACCCCTACATTTTCCCTTATTCCATTACCCCCTATCCCTCTTTGTTCTCAAGAACACATTCACAAATACATCAATTCATTCCGAAGAAATCTTTATATAAGGCCACAGCTCACATTTAACAAATAAATGTTAAACATTAACTTGCATATACATAAAAACATAACTGTAAATATTATTTTGTAGTTCCAATATTTTCGGCCCGCTGGCTTGGTATTAACAAATAACTATTAGCCTGTGGCTGTACCTTCCAATTGTCGCTCCTAACTCGGCCTCCATGGGTACGCAGGGCCACAAGCACCACCCAGTATTACTCCCATGGGCCTTCCGTTAGAGAATACAAAGCATTTTACTGCCCATTTTTAGCCAGCAGCCGCCATGCAGCCATGAGCCTGACCTCTTTATGTTCCAGCTGCCCTGCAAACAAACCTCCACTGCCACTTCTATTGCTTCTTGTAAACCTAAATTAAAAAGGTCTAGACCAATCTCATTTAAGTGGACTCCGTCTTATTGAAAGAATTCTCTCACCCTTTCCAACGCCTCGTGCTTTACTGCTAACCCTCCCTTTTATTTTGTAAAGGCTGACACTGCTTTTTTCACTTTTGCCTTGGCCCTGTCTATTGCCTCAAGCGATCTGGCATACCTCCATGAAAATTGTGGCACTATCTCAGACCAAATTACTAATAAATTTGGAAAGGTAGTCATTGACCATTGTATGTACCTTTTCATGTTCTTTATGGGAACTCTCCTTACGTCATTCGGACTCATTCCCCCGAACTTGTAAGCAAACCACATTTGGCAGGCCTTCTTCCCTGAACCATGTTGTGAGCTGTGGCCTTACATTACCCCACACCATTCCCTGAATACCTTTCCATGCAACGTTTACTTGCGTGTCTGAAAAACCCAAGTTGGACCCTTTTGTCCGTATACTTGCTTCCAGCCCAATGAATATAACAATGTCCTGCGATCCATACTATGCACTTGTTGTTACCTATAACCAAGGAATAAAACACAACCATTTTTTTAACATATCACTTATATAAATAAATTTATATTTTTACGGAGATTGCATTGAGTTTTTAGGAGCAACTAACTAGGTGGGGGTATATAGCATTATTACACATAGGAAAGGTCCACATGTATGTGTGTAATTAGCACTATTTAATTAAAATCACCATAAGAAATAACACCATACAAAGTATAGTACTACTACCTACTACTGAATTACAAAACAATTTATAGACAATTAATAAACTAAAATTACTTTACTCGAAACCCCTAAGTTTGAATGGAAAACTCAAAATGATAGGTTAAGACACACCTCCAGGATTTCTACAGGGTCTCCATGTAGACACTAAAAGGAAGTGTAATTTTACTTTACTTTTTAACATCCAATGAGAGGTTCTCATTTTACACTGTTAGCAAATCAAAAATGTCTCTTAGGCACTGTCCATGAAAAGACAGGAAGTTCCTGTATTACACCCAGTTATGTGCTGTTTGTAAAACATGTGACAGAAAATTCTTCAGACTCTCACATTTACTCCCCCTCCCCTCTCCATAGAAAGTAATGACACAATCCAGTTTCTGTTTGCTAGAAAGTAAGTGTCTGTTTATGATTAAATGACTTTGCATGTCTCTGAAACTACCAAGCATTCTTAGAGAAATGGGCAGTTTTTACCCCAATATTAATATATTAAACATGAGGCTGTCAGTTACCTTCAGTTATAAGAAGGCTCTACTTCATTTTATACCCTGTGGGGAGCTTTTAGCTCCTTTATCCAAACCTCTCCATAATTTGTCAAGCTAATCAGAATCCTGTGTTTCCTAACTCCATAGTGACTGTAAATCTGGAACTTGCTGTGGTAATGAACCTAGCATGTTATTCTGGATCCTGTATAGGGTCTCAGGATGTAAAATGGAGCTGTTTAGATTGAATTGCACATTGTGGCAGGATTGCCTGGATCTGTGTTCAGATCTGCAGGTTAATACCATTTTTTCTGGATACATATAACACTATCATGTGTCCCAACTGAGCATCTGCTTTGTGTGAGAGCCCTGCCAAGACAGATTACTGTTGGTCACAGTAACAGTGGCTGCAGCCAGCAACGCATGTGACAGACTGATCATGTGGTCCCATAGGGAACTGCATGATTGGCCGTGATTTACTAACTGACCCATTTGTCTGATACGGACGACCGAACTCGGTCGCGGCTGGCCGCCCCACACCATGACATATTTCCAGCCGACTAATCCGTGGCACTATTGGTTCATTACTGGTGTTTACCCAGCCTTAAGGTTCGTACACACATACGATCGCGGGTGACAACACGCACGATGTGTACAAACGGCTGATAATCGTGCCATGTATGGGCACTTTATCGGCTAAAATGGCATGCGTCGGCACCGGCGATCGCATGTGTGCACAAACCTTTAGACTTTATAGATTATAACTGCCAGGTAGGTGGTATTTGGAAGTGAGTGCAAATATGGTAATGTTTATGACTCTAACAGGGAGAGGGAGATTCACCCAGAGGCACAAGCTCTCTGGGCAAATCTCCCGTACAGGATTTACCAGAGGTTGTGCGATTTTAGGTGAATCTCCCCCGCACATAAGTATTTATCGCCAGCTATTAGTTGGTGTTTAATACTTATGTGTAAAGAGGGGCGCAACCTCTGATAAATTACTTTGAAACGGCCGCACAAGTGCCTCTTCTGGTACTCGCGCTGCCGCCACAAAGCGGGCATTTATGTTACGCCAACCAATCGACCCATATAATGCTTCCCTAATCCAATAGTCTAATAGCTATGGATGTAAGGGAAGGGCAGATGAATCACTTGCATGTTCAAACCCTTGGGTAGGAAGCGCTAAAGCATGACCGTGGGCTTTTAATGTCTGTAAGTCAAGAAAATATCTTTATTCCAGGATGTATGAAAACTAAGTTTTCCAGAATTCTGTGCAGTTAGGGAATGCTGGGAGTTGTAGTTTTAAACATGTGAAAAGTTCATTAAGAAGACACTAACTGCAAAACAGAAAATTCTGGGATTTGTAGTTTTCAAACATGTGAATGGTCACAAGCTTAGGCTGTATTAGATCTAGACAGATGCCTTAGCTACAGGATATTAAGAAAAAGCTTACTGCAAACAGAGAATGCTGGGAATTGTGGTTTTCAAACACATGAAAGGTCACAAGTTAAACACGCCTGCTCTATACCATTAGGCTGTATTATATCTAGACACATGCCTTTACCACAGGCAATAGATAAGATACTGTGCATGTCCCCACCCATTTCTTTAAGTGAGAAATATGCCTTTATATGTTAGATTATTAAGGCAATGCTATTATAATAACATGATTCTATGAGGTACCTGCTGTTATGAGAAGGCTCTATTTCATTTTATACTCTGTGTGGAGCTTTTAGCTCCTCTATCCACACCTCTCTCTAACATGTATATTCAATCAGTATCCTGTGCTCCCAAGTCCCAACCCCATAGGTTTGTTAAACTTGTTGTGGTAAATACTGATAAATATGAACCTTGCATGTTAATCAGGATACTGTATAGGATTTAAGGTGGCTATACATATATCTGATTTTACTTATCCAACCAAGCGCTCATGCAATATTAGTTTGATCTTGCCAGAACCACCTTTCCCATTCTTCTATGCCACAGACAGGCGGTTCTTGCAGGATCGGTCTAATGTTGCGGGAGCACTCGGTCGGGAAAGTAAAATCGGATATATGTATGGGCTGCTTTTGATTGCCCAAAGGTGCTGTTTAGATTGCCTGGGTCAGTTCTCAGACCTGCAGGTTTATTCAACATAGACCCTCTATATTCTAGCTGGCAGGTAGTATAGGTAAGGGAGGATATAAGTGTGTGTTTGTTTATTTAATATGATTATTTTTTTTTTTTAGGACCTTCAGACTAATTTTATTATTGCCCCCCTGGATTTTTCCTGATGGTTCCTGTGAGCACTGCAACTACACATAACAAAACATACACACATAATTTCCACTGTGCACCAACAGGCACACTTTAGCTAGTATATATATATATATATATATATAAACTATATATATTTGTCTGTATACCTGCCTATGCCAATATATCTAAATGCATCCCGCTACCCTTGTTCAGTACCTAAACTTATTCTAATAAGTGAGGTCTAACATAAACTTTAAATCTGGAATTCCCATCTACCAATCCTCTGTACTGTTTCTGGGGCTTATCCCGCTCTCGCTGCTTCGGTGGCTGCCCCTATCCAGAATGAATGGGAGAAATATTCTGAAGGGGACAGGCTCAGTTTGGAGAGGGCCGATCTGAAGACTGCCACAAATTGATACTTGGATAAACACAAATTGTCGTT
The DNA here is from genome assembly GCA_019447015.1 of Hymenochirus boettgeri. Classification (NCBI taxonomy): domain Eukaryota; kingdom Metazoa; phylum Chordata; class Amphibia; order Anura; family Pipidae; genus Hymenochirus; species Hymenochirus boettgeri. The sequence goes on from CM033475.1 coordinate 160,908,468, forward strand.
GTGAACTAGTAACGATGTTTTACCCTTTGGTCTGACAAAAATTCTTCATAACATTTGACTGGACAGAATGGGAGACCCGTTACTCTGCGCAGATATATCCTAAAACCTTTTCCCGTTTTATCTCTTTTTGAATGTTTCACTACTATCTGTAACTTGTCCTGTCCCAAACTAGTTAGGTGGAGTTGCAAGCCCCGAAATGCCCCGAAGAAGGCTAGAGAAAAGGCTAATTTAAATAACAACACATCATAATGGCTATCACAGACTAACTGAAGAACTTGAAAAATATCCCTAAGTAGCGAAAAGACACTGGACTCCTCCAATCCACTTGTCTTCTCCCTTTCCGCAAACCTTTCATCACCTGACTCACCATAAACTCTTTTATCACATCCCGTCTGTTTTGGAGTTTAAATAAAAATGACAAAGCTGCCAGTAACTTAGAGATGGAGGTCACTGCATGGTTCTCACATACCATGTCTGCTACCTACCACAGCAAAAGATCCAGGTGCTCTCGATCATCCCAAGACCCTGGAGCCTGATCTTGCAGTACGAACCATTGACCCCACACTCCTTTGTATGCCGCCCAAGTGGACGGTGCTAAGGAAGTTCTGAACCAATCAGCCAGGAGTCCAAATGTATCTCCCACAGATGCCCTGGGCATGGCACACCGATTTCTGCCGCTAAACGTTACATCTGAAAATGAGAAATAGCATCTGCTATTCTGTTATCCTTACCCGGCACGTGCCGCTCGAAACCATATGTTGTGTTTTAGGCAAATTAGAACCAAATAACGCAAGACATTAATTACTGGATGTGATGACACTGACAAGTGATTCATTGCGCTAACCACTGCCTCGCTAACTCTGCTCCCAACAACTCCACCGCCACTATTATAGGAAATATTTCCAACAGGGTAATGTTCTTGGTTGGTTGTAGAGTTGTAGAGTTGACAGACCCAGCCACCATCTGATAGGATTCCATTCATTACGACATACAACACCCATTCGAAACAAATAAGCAAGATAGTAAGAAAGCATTGGGGAATCCTACAAAATGATACAGAATATGGAATGTTGTTCACAAACCCACCTCTCCTATCATACAAGAGAGCATCCAACTTAGGTAACCATTTGGTTAGAGCTGACCTGATGCCCCCTTCTAAGACAAGACAGGTATTCCTAGGTACACCACAAAAAGGCACATTCCCTTGCCTGAACTGTGGAAACTGCAACTCGATTATAAAAGGAGATAAGGTATACCATCCCAGTAAGGGGACCAAGATACAGCTAAGGGATTTTGCTACGTGCAATGCTAAAGGAGTAATATACCTGTTAAAATGCCCATGTGGGAAGGGGTATGTAGGGAAAACCAAAAGGGACGTGAAAACCAGAATAAATGAACATAAGAGAGATGTGAGGAACTATGATGGGACCAACTCTAGGCACGAAACGCCGATCAGCAAACATTTCCATGAATGTAACCACCAGGCAAGCCAATTGAAATGGCAAGCATTGGAAGTAGTTAAGAAACATAGCAGAGGGGGAGATGTTAATAAAAGGCTGTTGAGAAGAGAAGCTATATGGATAGACAGGCTGAATACATTAAAACCATGGGGCCTAAACGAAGAATCAGGCCTCAATAGCTTCTTATAATGTGGTGTAATCTCTTTACAATTTTTGTAACCTAAAGAAACGTGTGTTACTATATAATTGAGTATTGAGTTAATCACTCAGTTTAAGCTACTGACAGAGCAACTATGTTGCCACTATTTTCACACAATATATGATCAGAGTGAAGTGTAGTATACTACCACCTAGTGTCCAAAAAAGGTAGACACTAATGAATTTTTAAGATACTGTACATTTGTATTTATGTATTTATGTTTTATATGTTTTATCTCATGTGGTGGCATAAGACGGTAATTGGTATTTTTGTTTGATTATGCACTAGGATATAGTGGAACAAGGGAAGCACTATATGTCTGTTCCCAAGGTTTGGAACTTGTTTTATTATCGTTTCACTTCACAGGACTTTCATCTTAACACTTGCAAAAAGAAGTAACAGATTATAATATGGACAATTTGGACTTTAAGTACATTCTATGTTACCTGAATATGTACACTAATAAACGTAGTCATGTTGGGTGAACACAGACCCCTCCCCCTTGGGTAGGGAGGAGTGGTCTATCACAGGATTTGCTATATAAGAGTGTTCATTTGGTATGTGGGTTACACCTGATGAAAGGTACATTGTGGTCCCTGAAACGTTGTGTGCTTTATGTGATCTAATAAAGTGAGTTGAATTCACGAAATAGAGTGCCCCTCTCATGAACTTTGTTGCTTGTGCTATAGAAGGAGGTCCATGGTAGAGGACCAGAGAAGGGAGCACCTTGGAAGAATTTTTGCTAAAATAGCCACTCAGGAGTGCCTAGGCCCCAAATCCAATTTGTAGTTGTAGAGTTACCCATTCTTCCAGCCATTTGCCAAAACTCCACTTCCCTCGGAAAAAGGCACTATAACCCACTGATCCAGCCACATCAGTGTACAGCTTTAATTCCTCAGACGACTTGTCATTCTGTATCCAATATAATCTGCCATTGAAATCCTTCAAGAAGACCTCCCAAACACTTAAATCTGCCCTATATTGCCTGTTTATTCTTAAGAAATGACAACTTCAGTTGTCCTGATGCTATAGCCAATCTCCTGCAAAAAACTCTACCCATCGATATAATCCTGCTTTCTTGACATATCCCACTGCTTGTAACAACTCACGCAATTTATCCTCTGGAAATCTGGACATCTGTGCAATCGAATCTATTTCTATCCCCAAAAATTGTATCCTGGTACATGGGGCCACCCGTTTTATCCTCCGCCAGAGGAACCTCGAATTGCAAAAATATTTTTTGAATCACTTGTAACATCACTTGGCTTATGTTACTGTTTGTCTAAATAGTGGACTAAATTCTTGCAACCTGATTCTTGGCAAATAACCCAATCCAAAAATGAACTAAACGACTCAAAAAAGGCGCAAGGCACTGAACACCCCATGGGTAGACATCGGTCTGTATAAACCTTGCTATCAAAGGTGCAACCCAGTAATCGCATCGATTCTCGGTGAACCGGGTAATAATCTGAAAGCCAATTCTATGTCTATTTTACACATGCGTGCCCCCACCCCACACTCTCTGACTAGTTCAATCGCGTTGTCAAAGGATGCATATGAGACCCGACTCACTTCTTTTGTGATCCCATCGTTCACTGAACTACCCTGCGGGTATGATAAGTGGTGCATTAGTCTATATTTCCCTTTTTCTTTTTTAGGGACTACTAGCAGGGAAACAATTTCTCCCTTACCAGGGTAGTCTTTGGCAGATTTAAGGTTTCTCCCTGATGATTTCAATGGCTGTTCCCCTTCTGCCTTCTCCCTCTTAGGGTATATCACAAGCCAAGGGAGCATCGCAACGATGTTCACTGGCGTCCTCCCTCTTACCATGCCCATCACCTCTCCGGCTGGCCTGCGTTCTTCCTTTCTTAAGGAGGTTCCGCAACCTGTGCACTGATGCCTGAATCTACAAGTTGCCCCCCATCTGCAGTGTGATTCATTATACGCCAAACACACTCCTTTTTTGCCCCCACCCGACGAGGGGTCTTTTCTATGCTCCTTACCTTTTTCCCACCTCTCAATATTAAACTCCTCTAAAGGCAGCAGGGTAAAAATGTCCAAATATTCCCTCTTCCATAGCTTTTCTTTAACCTCCATCTTCAAATGGGCTCCCAATGGCCCTTCAAAACACACGTACATGCTGCTCCTGGCTTGATCGCTGATTCCTGATAACCTATCTTTTCACAGCCCAACTCGCTGTTACCTGTGCTTGTACCTATCCCTGATAGCGCCCTCACCGTTCCTGATCTACTTCCCAACAACATATTGCTTTGCATGGGATTTACATCAGCCCTATGGGGTATCAGCTCACCCAACCCACTCCACTGCCGTTCATCATTATCCGCCCCTTGCCATACTCCTACCGGTGATCCCCTTTCCCTTTGTCTGCCTGCTTCCCATTGCCCCATTAGTTGTTTAAATCCCGATATAAATGCATGCATGCCTTCCTCACCATCATCCCTTACATAATGCCCTTGAGCCATTATGGCTGTCCCCTCACCTGACCGCATAGGGTCCACCATATTTGTGGACTGTTGTCGCTCTTGTTGCTCCTCTGAGCCACTTTCCCCCTGCGGACTAGCCCATGGTAACCAAAGACTGCCTGGCTTCAGGAACCAACAATGCTGCCACCCCCCTCGTCCATGAGGAATTTGTTCCTCTAGCTTGTCCTGTTGCACTCTGTGGGCCCTCATTGCCACTGCCTCTGAATGGAAACTCTGTGTCCAACCTTCTTCCTGCAGATATAGAATCAAACACTGTGGGAGACCCATACCCTCCCCTGTGACCCTGCTGGTCACCTGAAGTGTGACTCATATCACGACCGCCTTCTGTGTGCTCCCTGGCCTACCCTGTTGTTGCCTCTTATCAGTCCCCCCCTTTTCCCCAGGCTCTGTGAGCCATTGGTTATACTGTGGTGGCTCCACTAGTTCTTCATAAACTGACCCTCCTGTAGCCATTGTGCCTCTGTCTCTGGAGAGCCCCCCAGGCCATACCCCTTTGTCTCTTGTGCAAATTTGTGGTCTTTTATGCTTCCTCTCCCCTCCTATGCTCCTTGAGGCTCTCACTGCCGAGGCCCTGTGCTTTATATCCCCACTCTGACTGGGCCCAGTAGGCCGTGATTTGTCTCCCTCCTCCCCCACCAACAGTACCTCACTTCGTTCGGCTCCCTCTATACCTGCAGTGGATGGACCTTTTGAGGGGGAGTATCTTCTGCTGTTCCTCCGTGTGGGGTTACTAGTTGAAGGGCTGAAACATTTTGTTGGTCGCGACCTGCGTCCGTGACTCCTCTCTGCTTGTATGCTGGCCGACTCCCGAAGTCGTTCCCAGACCCATTCCACACCTTCCAATGCTGCTTTCTCCCTAATCTTCACCAGAAGCTCTTTCTTTCCCACCCCGCGTGGTCATGGGCTCCCTCCTTCTATCTGCCTCCGTTCACCTCTTTCCCACTGGCTGTGTTGCACTCCGATCCGGTGTCCTAATGTATGCAATCATTGGTTTTAGTGGGGATTGCATATGTTACAATTAGAGATGGACACAAAACCGAACTCAAACCCGAGTTACACCCAAACTTTATGAGTTCAGACAAACTGAAACTATTCGAACTAGTTCGGGTACGAACTAGTTTGTTTTTCCGGACTCGAGTCTGTATTTTCGATAATTTACAGACCGTTAGCTTACCCTAGAATGTATCGTTTGCTAACCCTCGAAAGTATCGTATTTTCGATAACCCCTTAAATGTACTGATAGTTTTCGCTAACCCTAGAATGTACCGTTCGCTAACCCTCGAATGTAGCCTTTGAATTTCGGTAGCCCTCAAAAGTATCGTTCATTTTCGGTAACCCTTGAATGTACCGTTCGCTAACCCTCAAATGTAGCCTTTGAATTTCGGTAGCCCTTAAAAAGTATCGTTCGTTTTCGGTAACCCTTGAATGTATGGATTATCTTCACTAACCCTAGAATGTATCGTATTGTTCGTTTTCGATAATGCTTGAAAGTATCGCTCGCTTTCGGTAACCCTTGAATTTATGGTTTTATTTTCGGTAACACTCGATAGTATGGTTCCATAACTCTCGAATTGGCCATAACCCTTGAATGTAGCTTGCGCAAACCTGACAATTGCCCCCTTGTGTTTAAGAAGTGTTTTAACAAGTTTTGGTGATAGTGACATGTTCCCCAGACCGTTTCCCAGGTGCCACAGCCATTTACAGTAAGTTACCATTGTTAGTTTAGCTGTAAATTATCCAAACTTTTTAAACTATCACTCCCCCATTGACTTTAATTGGTCCCAATTCGAACTTTCAAACTTTTACTGAAGTTCAAAAGTACAAAAACGGACCAAACTTTATGAAGTTTGGCCATCTCTAGTTACAATTAGTGATTATTAGTAAAATCATGTGAAGTAGGCCCCACTGTGTGCACTGTGATCCGTTGTAATTTTCTAATGTATGCAATCACCATTTTTGTCAAAATAATTCAAGTCTATGGAGCGAATAAAGAAGTGCACATGAATCAATAGGCTATTAAATTTTTTTAAGGCACATTTTTACCCATAATCCCCTGAGAATAGCAAGCACAGACACGTAAAAGCAGATACAAGCTCTTTTTAGTGTGTTGCAGTTGGACCACAGCCTAAAAGAACATTTAGAAAAAGATTTAGGGTGAGGTCACACTACAGTGGATGGCACCGCACGCGAAAGTGCATGCATGTGCACCTACATGTTCACCTACATTGCCTAAGCCACGCTATTTCCAATTTTTTTGAAAATGTCACTATTACTGCAAAACCCATGCTAATCCAATATTACATGGGGTAGTGTGGGTTTTGCACTAATTTTGTCCCCCTAGTGTGGCCAGACCAATTGGCCAACACAAGCTTGCACTTTTTAACATGATCAGGTCGCATGTCAAAACATGCTAGTGTGGCCTGGCCCTTATAAAGATTTAGTACTATATTGTAAACTAACGACACCACACACTTTAAAAAGCATTATTATTTATAATGCTAATAGAATAATAACCGTTATTGTTATTTTAAGTTTTATCGACCGCTACATTCGAGGGCTTGATAATTATCGTAAATAAGTCTGCGAGTATGGAAAACCTGAACTAGTTCGGATAGAGTTCAGATAGTTCGAGTTTGTCTGAACTCATAAAGTTCGGCCCGGGTCCATTACTAATGATAAGTTCTGAGTTTCAAAATTTCCGTTGGATCCATGGAATTGAAACCAGGTTCATTTAGAAACCGGTGCTCATCACTCCACATTCTTGTAAAACAATGCCTAGTAGCATAAATTACTGTCATGACCAGGACCTTATTCAACCTTATTGAAGGTTGAATAAAGACCATGTTAATCCAACCTTTTTAGGCTGTCCATGATCCCTGCCTAACTTGATCCAGAGGAAGACAAAAATGTCATATGAAGGGGGGAATTCTTTCTTGGCAATCAGATCCCTGAATTGACCAGATCTACTGTACATTTCAATATTTTTAAATCTAGAAACTTATCCAGGCCTCTCTTGAAGCAATATAAAGGGAATGTCCATCCCCAAAACTAACATTTAACCCACTGCTGGCCCCACTGTGTAGTGTTAAAAAATCTTTACCTTCTCCTCTGCTCCAAATGGCTGTCCTGCATTTCTGGTCAGGAAACAGAAGTGTAGGAGCCTTCCTGTCCTCTTGGGGGGACTCAAGGCATGCGCAGGGGAGCCCTCACCCCCCTCCCTCCCACACTCTGGATCCCTCCATGCTGCAGTGTTTCCTTTAAACATAAATTATTTTCTGTAGTGTAGACACCCCCTCCAAACCCTAATCGCATGGTTTTAATTCTAAAAAAGTCCCCAGAACCTTACTTACCAGACCGGCTTCCCATGGCTAAATCAATTAGCTGGAAGCCGCTCCTGAGATTGGCTGACTCTCAGCCAATCCCAGGCGCGGCTGCTGGTCCAGCCCCTAATGCAACTCTGTTCCTAGAAGTTGAATATGAGGCTGAAGCTGAGGGAACCTGGTCTGGTAAGTAAGGTTCAGGGGGGAGGAGGATGCCTACACTACAACAAAATAGGTGCACATATCCTTTAATGAACTTTCCATTACCACATCTGCTGGGAGACAACTCCACAGTTTTTCACTGTAAAGAAACCTTTCCTAGCCTGAAAACAAAACGTATTTTCTTCTAATCTTAAAGCACATGTCTATTGGTAAACAATGCACCAGAGTAGTTATTGCAATACTTTCATAGACAGATGTTAATTGTATGTACATGTACAATACATATTGTTTTGACATTCAATTTGTTTGGCAATTAATGTCTTATGTTTCCTATTATGAAGTGAAATTTACATCTAACCGATCGACTTTCCCAATCATGCTACAATCCATATTACTATATAATGGTGGCAGAATAAGATTGGAAAAACTTAAAATTTTGGGGCCAATTAATGTCTACTCCATGTCAGATTGGCCATAATATTGGCCAATTGAATGGCCGCCTTAAATGTATTTGTATGAAGTGTTCATATACTCGGGCAAGCACTGCTAATCCGGTGCAATTAGCCCCAATCTATCTGCAGTGTCAAGCCCCTCCATTCACCTTATTAATTAAATTGCCCTTCTCTAAACCTCTATACGGAATTCCAAAACTGTATTGCAAATTCCAAATGAGGCTTTACCGGTGTTTTGTAAAGAGGGAGAATAATATTTCTCCCTTGAAACTATTCTAATCTTTATACAAGACAATGTCTCAATATATAAACATATATGAGTTTTTTTAAAAGCTTTCACATTTGCAGATGTGGCGGCTTGAGAAACATCTTTTAGTTATTTGCTAGTTAGTTATCAGCTGTTTCCCAAACAGCCTCCTTTATATATATTATGAAATGGGTGGGCTTGTCCCCAAGCAGTGAAACAAAAAACAAATATGTACTGTAGTATTTGTTGGTCATACAAACAAAATGTATAAGCAGTCCAGAGGCAAAAAAGCTGTTGTTGTTTATGTTGTTGGAACTACAATCTCCTGTACTCTTCTGTGCTAGGTTTTACAGTAGAAAATAAAGGAAAGTGTAAAATATTGTGGCGGCGATATTGTTATTTTACATTAACAAATTTTGTAAATATTCAGGGATATTCAATAAAAGCAACATTTTTAATGATAAGAACTTTTATAGAATAACCCTGATTGTCTATTATTTTATACAGTAAAACCACTTAAAACATCTAAGTCAGTTATGCAGGTTTACACTTTTATGTCAGTGTGTGGCAACCCTTCAAATTTAGACTAGAAAAAATTATTTTTTATTGTTTTCTTTGTATCCTCTTTCTTGATTAAAAGAAATTGAAAAAGAAAAGAAAAAGAAAAAGAAAAGAAATCTTGATTCTTCTGGCAATTTACAGTTTAGTGGTAGAGAAACAGCAGACTGTAGAGTGATAGAAAGGTTCAGAAGAAGAAATGTGGAAGGGGAACAATAAACCAAAAAGAAAATCAATATAAACTTTCTGTGCTTGCTGTGAAAGATAAATGTATCATCTATCTGGTGTAGATTTTTATAAAACTGTACCAGCACTGAGTAATGTTAAGGGATGGTTTATTGATTGCTATCTTGGCAATAACTCAGTGAGCTTTTCACACCTGCCATGATTTTCTCATCATATCCAATGTTGTTTTGTTTAGAATGTGTTCAGCCTACTGAAGGAAAGAAACCTATCTTCTCTCTCTCTATTGATTTTAATATTAGTTATTAGAAAATGATATTACAAGCAAAGCCTTGAGGTTCATACACATGGACGATGTACCCTTGCTATACCCAATAAGTGGCAGAGGAATGCTGGCTTTGGGTGTCGTTCGTGTGTAACTGTTCTGCTGGTCGTCGTTCGTTGACGAGTTGTGTGTAATTTCAGAAGATTTTGGATTTAATGCTGATTAGAGGTGGGATCTGGGTACGACTTGGACTTGGATCCGACATGGAACCCCTTGGTTCTGATATCCAAATGATCCGTCCAAATCCAGACAGATGGTCTGGATTTCGGCCTTCTCTAATGCTGATAAAAATTAAATTTTAACCTTCATCAGTAGGGGTACTGATTGCAGGGTTTAATTGGTACTGATTGCTGATTATATGTTTCCAATAATAGTTCCTTGCAGGGAGTTTATAGTTTTTAGGATTTTAAAGAAGCAAACAAAATGTTTAGATAAACTTTGCTTAAAAGAGGTATGGGTTCCATTTTGATACTTATATTAGACACATTAAAATCATAAATATATTTCTTATTAATAGTGTGTAGAAAAGGCAACTCCCACACTCAGCAGACATACAATCTTTGAGAAATTAATTCTCCCCCATACACTCATTCACTCACTCTAGATATGAATTTAAAAATCCATATTATTTCACCCACCAGAAATAACTGAAGAAACAATAACCAAAGGAATCCAAATTATAAAATGGCTTTTAGTGTTTTTGGGTAGGAGTATAGAAGTATAACCTGGGGACAAACCACAAGCAAGTCCATTCAATTAAATGAGTCATCGTTCTTTGGGGTTTATCTTCTTTTCCCCCACATGCTCTTTGTATTTCTCCTTTCTGCTTGGTTTCTGCTTGGTTGCAGGATGTGCATTGGGACTGTTGTCAATCACTTGAAATTTTATTCTGAAATCCCCTACAGAACTTTGGTTTGCAGAAGGATACATGTTTTTGTTGAAGTTATGATGAGACCTGCTTTGAAGAATACGGAGTGGCAGAAGGCCTGACAAGTCAGTTTTGGCTATAACCCTGGGTTGAGCTGTAATGCTCTTTGTCTTTACCACTGCAGTAGAAGGCCCATTATTATGGATCTCCATTGCTATGTTAGGTTTTAGTTCATGTTTGTATTTGGGTTTTACTGCATTGGAAATTCCTGGCATTTGAATTGGAGACACTGCCAATGTTGCTCTTCGAAGAGCCCTAGAAATGTTTGGTTTGATTACATTACCATGTCTGTTGTCTGGAGAAACTTTTTTTGAGGGTTTCTGCGCTACTTTCTCCTGATTCTTTTCAAGTTTCTGTTGACTTTCTGATTGTAAAACAACAATATTCTTCAGTGGATTAGTGGCGGCTACAGATCTATTAAATTTTACAACAATTTCATTCAGCTCTCCGTTATACAATAATACAAATCTGTCCAGGGTGTTTAGTGGAAGAATAGGCTGTTGTTTCTTACATTTGCTGAAAATCTCAAGAGCCAAATCTAGATAAAGAAATAAAGATAATTATACAAAATTATGTATGGAGAGCTGCTATTGTATTGAATGTGTACAAGTAACATGTTTTTGTATTCAATAAATCTTTTGTGAGAGATATTACATTTGGGTATACGTAAGATTTTCTCATTAAAGGATAAGTGCACTGTAAAATCAAGTTATGTTCATTTGGAAGCTGCAGCTTTAAAAATACTGTTGCCATATTTTCCAGAGCCTACCTTTGTGCCTTGAAAGTTGCTGACATCTTGTTACTGGTTTGCTGAATGTTAAGCTTCGCCCCTCTGAGATTTCCCCTGCTTTCTCCTGCTTGAGCCTCAAACAGTAATGCTTGTGAGTCCCATGCATACGCACGTGCACGGAACTCACAGGCATTACTGTTTGAGGCTCAAGCAGGAGAGTGCACGGAACTCACAGGCATTACTGTTTGAGGCTCAAGCAGGAGAGTGTACAGAACTCACAGGCATTACTGTTTGAGACTCAAGCAGGAGAAAGCAGAGGAAATATCAGAGGGGCGGAGCTTAACATTCAGCAAACCAGTAACAAGATGTCAGCAACTTCCAAGGCACAAAGGTAGGCTCTGGAGGGGCATAGGTAAAAACAAAATATGGCAACGGTATTTTTAAAGCTACAGCTTCCAAATGAACATAACTTGATTTTACAGTGCAATTATTCTTTAAAATCATAGGCATGTTCTTATCTGTAAAAATGGTGCGAATTTTGCCCCAACTAATCAGATGAAAGTTAACATCTGACTGGTTTGGGCAAAATTAGCACCATTTTTAACAATAAGAACTTTTATTCCATAGGCCTGATTTTTAGTGATATAACTGTTTGTGTTTTTATACATTGTTCTATATTTTTACTGCATCATATCCTAACACTTATTAACATGAAACTGTTGTCATATATATCTGTAGCAACTCAAAAAATCAGTTTATGCCAGTTGTGCTTATATTTCAATACATGCAGCATTCACTATTTGCTGGCCCATTCTCTATAATTATCACACAATATTTGGTACTTAATGAATTAAGTTGCTGCATCTGTACTAAGCCACTAAATGAAGCCACTGCTGCCATGTTGTCCAGACCCGAGGGGACTCTTTAAAATGTATCCCCACAATGGGACATATTCCAGGGGGATTTTTTGTCCAGAGGAAAAGGCCTGTGATTTCACAATTGTGCTCTACAGGACATTTTACAGCCTTCAGAGTGTTACGGTGAGAGGTAAGGATTGCCCCCACAGACTCCCAAGAATGCTTACACTATGTGTAAGCATTCTTGGGAGTAAATCACTATGATAGAGATCTATTTAAATTTGTGATAGATTGTATACCTTTTTTAGCACTTTATCATGTGCACTTTATGATTAGGGGTTAATAGAAATGACCCTATATAATAAAAGTCTAACTGCTGCTTCTATGCTGCCAAGGGTGTGTGTGTCACTGCAGTTCCTATTGACTCACAACTAGAGGTAGATGGTAAGATGGTCTCTACAGTTTCCATTGACTCACCACTAGAGGGAGAAACACAGGAAACACGCACGAGGCATGGAGACTGTTAGCAGATACGTTAGATTCCTTTGGTACAGAGGGGGGTCTCTGCCACAGAGGGGGGCTCTGCCATGGGGGGACTCTGCCTTTTTGGACAGAGGGTGACTCTGCCACAGAGGGTGTGGGACTCTGCTATAGAGGGTGTGGGACTCTGCTACAGAGGGTGTGGGACTCTGCCACAGAGGGGGGACTCTGGGAGTGGGACAGAGGGGGAGGGGCTCTGCCTTTTTGGACAGGGGGCTCTGCCTTTTGGGACAGGGGGGTCCTATTTATGCATGTATGTTTTTTCTAAAAAAACTTCTGAATGGCTGAGCCAATTTCCTAACACTTTTAAGTTAATTGGATATGAGATCTAACTTGTGTGCTGCCATCTGGTGGTGAATCAAATGATCGCCTAAGTAAATTAAGGATGACATCTGACCTTTGTGCTGTCATCTGTTGGTCTATCAAGTGATCACATAAGTTAATTAAGGATGAGATCTAAGCTAGAGTCCTGCATTGGTTCCCACGGTTTATCCAATTTGCGGGTCTGTGTTTGGGTAAACCATAATGAGTTTGAATGGGGTGCAGGTCAGAGTTGGTTAAAAAGGTACAGGTGCGGGTCAGAACAGGTAGCGGGTCTTTTACATTTCAGGTTCGGGTTGCTGCAGGTACAGGTCAAATCAGCATGGGTCCACTTGCAGGTCTGTTTAATTTCAGGTGCAGGTTGGGCTGCAGGTCAGGTGCCGTTATGGAACCTACCAGCAAAGCGGGCATGGCTAACAATTTTGTGGGTCAGGTTGTGGAGAATTTATATGTTCATAGGAGAATGCATTGAGTTTCTAGGAGCTACCAATGAGGTAGAAGTATATGATATTACATAAAGGAAAGGTGTGTATGTATGTGGGCATTTCTTACAATTACCATCTAAATAACTATAAATATATGCATATAAAATATAGAATTCACTTATACATGACAAAATATAATCTTATATATAAAGTTTATAAATGTACTTACAAAGCTGATACCCCTATTTTAATATGGAATAGTTAAAATGGAAGTTTGTGCCACACCTATGTCAATGCTAAAACCTCTGCATGTGTTTAGATAAATTAAAACTGCAAGAAAGTTTAAGAAAGTTTCTGTATTACACCCAATTATTTGTTCTTTGTGGGCTTCCTTCTCTAATCCCACCTCACCTTAAGCTATATAGCTTACTGATATCTTATGCTCCCATGTACTATCCCATAGGAGCCATGAATCTGTGTCTTGCTGAAATCTTACAAGATTGAAACATGGCAGGAAAGTTTGGGTTCTTTATAGGAGCTCAGACTATCCAACAGTAAACCCTCTCTAACAGACTCTGTGATGGCAGCTGTAGTCAATAGGGAGGGTGAGTATTGGAGAACAGTTCCAAACTTTCCATCATAGAAAAATCTGATGGATCTCCTCTTGATTGATCTACCTTTGGTTGAAAGTTTAAAGGGGAATATAGATTTAAGCTCTGCACAGTAGTTGCACTTCACTGTGTTCTTTGGACTGAACTGGAACACTGTTGTGTGTGTATATATATATATATATATATATATATATATATATATATATATAGAGAGAGAGAGAGAGAGAGAGAGAGAGAGAGAGAGAGAGAGAGAGAGAGAGAGAGGGAGGGAGGGAGGGAGGGAGGGAGGGAGGGAGGGATGGAGGTGGAGGTGGAGGTGGAGATGGAGATGTTTGGTTTTAATAGCCCTGCAAAGACCCAAATACATTTGATGAAAATATTGAGAGACCGCAATTGACATCACATGTAGTTAGATATTATGCATCATGAATGTCTTGGCATTCAAAGTCTAAATCACACGTGTCAAACTCAAGGCCGGCAGGCCAAATCCGGCCCTTCTGGCTGTTGTTTGTGTCCCCCCCGGTGACTGTACAGCATCCAAGATCTATCACGCTGCTATCCATTTATGCAGTCCCAAGTAGTGGCATAACTATAGATGTTATGCCTTTTGCACTGTTTAATATTGTATTTGTATAGTTCCATCTAGTGGACTTGCTTATAGTACAGTGTTTTGAGAAATGTCCTTTTTAGGTAGCCTTACTTTACCCCATGTGACCAGGAAATCTTAATCCAGGTGCATTCTCTGCTAAATAGTGTCTGATCTAATCCTTTTCCATCTAGCTTTTTCCATCGTTGGTATGTTATATTAATCTTTAATACTTATTTTATGATATAAATTGTATTATCATGTATGTTGTTTTCTATACAGATTTAGTGAATTTGCTACTGCAGCAACTTGTAGTACTACATTACTATGACTTTAGCTAATCTAACTGTATCCTTATACTGTAGTATAGACCATAGTTGCCAACAGTCCCGGATTACCCGGGACAGTCCCGGATTTAAGAATGCAGCCCCGATCTTCTGATGTCCCGGTAAATGTCCCGATCTGGAGCAAGCAGCGTGCATGTGGTTTTAGAATTTAAAGCCTTCCCCTGCAATGTTACTACTTTCAGATCCTCTCCTCCTGCAGGTGAGAGATCGAATTACAGTCAGTCTCACGTTCTGTGTGCACGTTAGGAAGGGGAGGGGGAAGTGCAGTCCTGTTGATCTCTCTGCCCTGAACACAATTTGAGGTTTGTGATCTATCTCTGCCTGTGTTACTTTAGCTCTGTATGCCTATCTAGTTCTATCTATCTGTATGTCTATCTATCTAACTCTGCTATCTATCTATCTATCTAACTCTGCTATCTATCTATCTATCTAACTCTGTCATCTACTATCTACTATCGATCTATCATCTATCGACATATCTATCTATCTATCTATCTAACTCTGCTATCTATCTATTTATCTATCTAACTCTGCTATCTATCTATCTATCTATCTATCTATCTATCTATCTATCTATCTATCTATCTAACTCTGCTATCTATCTATCTAACTCTGCTATCTATCTATCTATCTATCTATCTATCTATCTATCTATCTATCTAACTATCTATCTATCTATCTATCTATCTAACTCTGCTATCTATCTATCTATTTATCTATCTAACTCTAATATCTATCTATCTAACTCTGCTATCTATCTATCTATCTAACTCTGCTATCTATCTATCTATTTATCTATCTAACTCTGCTATCTATCTATTTATTTATCTATCTAACTCTGCTATCTATCTATCTATCTATCTATCTACTATCTATCTCTGCTATCTATCTATCTGCTTTCTACCTATCTATCTATCTAACTCTGCTATCTATCTATCTCTTTTCTAGCTATCTATCTATCTAATCTAACTTGCTATCTATCTATCATCTAACTCTGCTATCTACTATCTATCTACCTCTGCTATCTCTATCTATCTAACTCTGCTATCTACTATCTATCTATCTATCTAATTTCTATCTAACTCTGCTATCTACCTATCTATCTATCTACTTTGCTTATCTATCTATCTCATCTATCTATCTATCTATCTATCTATCTAACTCTGCTATCTATCTATCTATCTATCTATCTATCTATCTATCTATCTATCTATCTATCTATCTATCTATCTATCTATCTATCTATCTCTATCATCTATTTACATCTGTTATCTATCTATCTATCTATCTATCTATCTATCTATCTATCTATCTATCTCTATCATCTATTTACATCTGTTATCTATCTATCTATCTATCTATCTCTATCATCTATTTACATCTGTTATCTATCTATCTATCTATCTATCTCCCCACCAACGTACCTACTTCGTTCGGCTCCCTCTATACCTGCAGTGGATGACTTTTGAGGGGGAGTATCTTCTGCTGTTCCTCCGGTGGGGTTACTAGTTGAAGGGCTGAAACATTTTGTTGGTCGCGACCTGCGTCCGTGACTCCTCTCTGCTTGTTAGCTGGCCGACTCCCGAGTCGTTCCCAACCCATTCCACACCTTCCAATGCTGCTTTCTCCCTAATCTTCACCAAAGCTCTTTCTTTCCCACCCCGCGTGGTCATGGGCTCCCTCCTTCTACTGCCTCCGTTCACCTCTTTCCCACTGGCTGTGTTGCACTCCGATCCGGTGTCCTAATGTAGCAATCATTGGTTTTAGTGGGGATTGCATATGTTACAATTAGAGATGGACACAAACCGAACTCAAACCCAGTTACACCCAACTTTATGAGTTCAGACAAACTGAAACTATTCGAACTAGTTCGGGTACGAACATTTTGTTTTTTCCGGACTCGAGTCTGTATTTTCGATAATTTACAGACCTTTAGCTTACCCTAGAATGTATCGTTTGCTAACCCTCGAAAGTATCGTATTTTCGATAACCCCTTAAATGTACTGATAGTTTTCGCTAACCCTAGAAGGTACCGTTCGCTAACCCTCGAATGTAGCCTTGTGATTTCGGTAGCCCTCAAAAGTTCGTTCATTTCGGTAACCCTTGAATGTACCGTTCGCTACCCTCAAATGTAGCCTTTGAATTCGGTAGCCCTTAAAAAGTATCGTTCGTTTTCGGTAACCCTTGAATGTATGGATTATCTTCACTAACCCTAGAATGTATCGTATTGTTCGTTTTCGATAATGCTTGAAGTATCGCTCGCTTTCGGTAACCCTTATTTTATGGTTTTATTTTCGGTAACACTCGATAGTATGGTTCATAACTCTCGAATTGGCCTAACCCTTGAATGTAGCTTGCGCAAACCTGACAATTGCCCCCTTGTGTTTAAGAATGTTTTTAAACAAGTTTTTGGTGATAGTGACATGTTCCCCAGACCGTTTCCCATGGCCACAGCCTTTACAGTAAGTTACCATTGTTAGTTTAGCTTTAAATTATCCAAACTTTTTAAACTATCACTCCCCCATTGACTTTATTGGTCCCCAATTCGAACTTTCAAACTTTTACTGAAGTTCAAAATCAAAAACGGACCAAACTTTTGAAGTTTGGCCATCTCTAGTTACAATTAGTGATTTATGTAAAATCATGTGAATGGCCCCACTGTGTGCACTGTGATCCGTTGTAATTTTCTAATGTTCAATCACCATTTTTGTCAAAATAATTCAAGTCTATGGAGCGATAAAGAAGTGCACATAATCAATAGGCTATTAAATTTTTTTAAGGCACATTTTTACCCATAATCCCCGGAAATAGCAAGCACACACGAAAGCAGATACAGCTCTTTTTAGTGTGTTGCAGTTGGACCACAGCCTAAAAGAACATTTAGAAAAAGATTTAGGGTGAGGTCACACACGTGGATGGCACCGCACGCGAAAGTGCATGCATGTGCACCTACATGTTCACCTACATTGCCTAAGCCACGCTATTTCCAATTTTTTTGAAAATGTCACTATACTGCCAAACCCATGCTATCCAATATTACAGTGGGTAGTGTGGGTTTTGCACTAATTTGTCCCCTAGTGTGGCCAGACCAATTGCCAACACCCTTGCACTTTTTAACATGATCAGGTCGCATGTCAAAACAGGCTAGTGTGGCCTGCCCTTATAAAGATTTAGTACTATATTGTAAACTAACGACCACACACTTTAAAAGCATTATTATTTATAATGCTAATAAATAATAACCGTTATTGTTATTTTAAGTTTTATCGACGACGCTACATTCGAGGGCTTGATAATTATCGTAAATAAGTCCGAGGATTATGGAAAACCTAACTAGTTCGGATAGAGTTCAGATGTTCGAGTTTGTCTGAACTCATAAAGTTCGGCCCGGTCCATTACTAATGATAAGTTCTGAGTTTCAAAATTTCCGTTGGATCCATGGAATTGAAACCAGGTTCATTTAGAACCCGGTGCTCATCACTCCACATTCTTGTAAAACAATGCCTAGTAGCATAAATTACTGTCATGACCAGGACCTTATTCAACCTTATTGAAGGTTGAATAAAGACCTGTTATCCAACCTTTTTAGGCTGTCCATGATCCCTGCCTAACTTGACCAGAGGAGACAAAAATGTCATATGAAGGGGGAATTCTTTCTTGGCAATCAGTCCCTGAATTGACCAGATCTACTGTACATTTCAATATTTTTAAATCTAGAAACTTATCCGGCCTCTCTTGAAGCAATATAAAGGGAATGTCCATCCCCAAAACTAACATTTAACCCACTCGGCCCCACTGTGTAGTGTTAAAAATCTTTACCTTCTCCTCTGCTCCAAATGGCTGTCCTGCATTTCTGGTCAGGAAACAGAAGTGTAGGAGCCTTCCTGTCCTCTTGGGGGGACTCAAGGCATGCTCAGGGGAGCCCTCACCCCCCTCCCTCCCACACTCTGGATCCCTCCATGCTGCAGTGTTTCCTTTAAACATAAATTATTTTCTGTGTGTAGACACCCCCTCCAAACCCTAATCGCATGGTTTTAATTCTAAAAAAGTCCCCAGAACCTTACTTACCAGACCGGCTTCCCATGGCTAAATCAATTAGCTGGAAGCCGCTCCTGAGATTGGCTGACTCTCAGCCAATCCCAGGCGCGGCTGCTGGTCCAGCCCCTAATGCAACTCTGTTCCTAGAAGTTGAATATGAGGCTGAAGCTGAGGGAACCTGGTTGGTAAGTAAGGTTCAGGGGGAGGAGGATGCCTACACTACAACAAAATAGGTGCACATATCCTTTAATGAACTTTCCATTACCACATCTGCTGGGAGACAACTCCACAGTTTTTCACTGTAAAGAAACCTTTCCTAGCCTGAAAACAAACGTATTTTCTTCTAATCTTAAAGCACATGTCTATTGGTAAACAATGCACCAGAGTGTTATTGCAATACTTTCATAGACGATGTTAATTGTATGTACATGTACAATACATATTGTTTTGACATTCAATTGTTTGGCAATTAATGTCTTATGTTTCCTATTATGAAGTGAAATTTACATCTAACCGATCGACTTTCCCAATCATGCTACATCCATATTACTATATAATGGTGGCAAGAATAAGATTGGAAAAACTTAAAATTTTGGGCCCAATTAATGTCTACTCCATGTCAGTTGGCCATAATATTGGCCAATTGAATGGCCGCCTTAAATGTTTGTATGAAGTGTCATATACTCGGGCAAGCACTGCTAATCCGGTGCAATTAGCCCCAATCTATCTGCAGTGTCAAGCCCCTCCATTCACCTTATTAATTAAATTGCCCTTCTCTAAACCTCTATAGGAATTCCAAAACTGTATTGCAAATTCCAAATGAGGCTTTACCGGTGTTTTGTAAAGAGGGAGAATAATATTTCTCCCTTGAAACTATCTAATCTTTATACACAAGACAATGTCTCAATATATAAACATATTGAGTTTTTTAAAAGCTTTCACTTTGCAGATGTGGCGGCTTGAGAACATCTTTTAGTTATTGCTATTTAGTTATCAGCTGTTTCCCAAACAGCCTCCTTTATATATATTATGAAATGGGTGGGCTTGTCCCCAAGCAGGTGAAACAAAAAACAAATATGTACTGTAGTATTTGTTGGTCATACAAACAAAATGTATAAGCATCCAAGGCAAAAACGTTGTTGTTTAGGTTGTTGGAACTACAATCTCCTGTACTCTTCTGTGCTAGGTTTACAGTAGAAAATAAAGGAAAGTGTAAAATATTGTGGCGGCGATATTGTTTATTTTACATTAACAAATTTTGTAAATATTCAGGGATATTCAATAAAAGCAACATTTTTAATGATAAGACCTTTTATAGAATACCCTGATTGTCTATTATTTTTACAGTAAAACCACTTAAAACATCTAAGTCATTTATGCAGGTTTACACTTTTTATGTCAGTGTGTGGCAACCCTTCAAATTAAGACTAGAAAAAATTATTTTTTATTGTTTTCTTTGTATCCTCTTTCTTGATTAAAGAAATTGAAAAAGAAAAGAAAAAGAAAAAGAAAAGAAATCTTGATTCTTCTGGCAATTACAGTTTTGGTAGAGAAACAGCAGACTGTAGAGTGATAGAAAGGTTCAGAAGAAGAAAGTGGAAGGGGAACAATAAACCAAAAAGACAAATCATATAACTTTCTGTGCTTGCTGTGAAAGATAAATGTATCATCTATCTGGTGTAGATTTTATAAAACTGTACCAGCACTGAGTAATGTTAAGGGATGGTTTATTTGATTGCTATCTTGGCAATAACTCAGTGACTTTTCACACCTGCCATGATTTTCTCATCATATCCAATGTTGTTTTGTTTAGAAGGTGTTCAGCCTACTGAAGGAAGAAACCTATCTCTCTCTCTCTATTGATTTTAATATTAGTTATTAGAAAATGATATTACAAGCAAAGCCTTGAGGTTCATACACATGGACGATGTACCCTTGCTATACCCAATAAGTGGCAGAGGAATGCTTGGCTTTGGGTGTCGTTCGTGTGTACTGTTCTGCTGGTCGTCGTTCGTTGACGAGTTGTGTGTAATTTCAGAAGATTTTGGATTTAATGCTGATAGAGGTGGGATCTGGGTACGACTTGGACTTGGATCCGACATGGAACCCCTTGGTTCTGATATCCAAATGATCCGTCCAAATCCAGACAGATGGTCTGGATTTCGGCCTTCTCTAATGCTGATAAAAATTAAATTTTAACCTTCATCGTAGGGGTACTGATTGCAGGGTTTAATTGGTACTGATTGCTGATTATATGTTTCCAATAATAGTTCCTTGCAGGGAGTTTATAGTTTTTAGGATTTTAAAGAAGCAAACAAAATGTTTAGATAAACTTTGCTTAAAAGAGGTTGGGTTCCATTTGATACTTATATTAGACACATTAAATCATAAATCTATTCTTATTAATAGTGTGTAGAAAAGGCAACTCCCACACTCAGCAGACATACATCTTTGAGAAATTAATTCTCCCCCCATACACTCATTCACTCACTCTAGATATGAATTAAAAAATCCATATTTTTCACCCACCAGAAATAACTGAAGAAACAATACCAAAGGAATCCAAATTATAAATGGCTTTTAGGTTTTTGGGTAGGAGTATAGAAGTATACCCTGGGGACAAACCACAAGCAAGTCCATTCAATTAATGAGTCATCGTTCTTTGGGGTTTATCTTCTTTTCCCCCACATGCTCTTTGTATTTCTCCTTCTGCTTGGTTTCTGCTTGGTTGCAGGATGTGCATTGGGACGTTGTCAATCACTTGAAATTTTATTCTGAAATCCCCTACGAAACTTTGGTTTGCAGAAGGATACATGTTTTTTGTGAAGTTATGATGGACCTGCTTTGAAGAATACGGAGTGGCAGAAGGCCTGACAAGTCAGTTTTGGCTATAACCCTGGTTTGAGCTGTAATGCTCTTTGTCTTTACCACGCAGTAGAAGGCCCATTATTATGGATCTCCATTGCTATGTTAGGTTTTAGTTCATGTTTGTATTTGGGTTTTTACTGCATTGGAAATTCCTGGCATTTGAATTGGAGACACTGCCAATGTTGCTTCTTCGAAGAGCCCTAGAATGTTTGGTTTTTATTACATTACCATGTCTGTTGTCTGGAGAAACTTTTTTTGAGGGTTTCTCTGCGCTACTTTTCCTCCGGATTCTTTTCAAGTTTCTGTTGACTTTCTGATTGTAAAACAACAATATTCTTCAGTGGATTAGTGGCGGCTACAATCTATTAATTTTACAACAATTTCATTCAGCTCTCCGTTATACAATAATACAAATCTGTCCAGGGTGTTTAGTGGAAGAATAGGCTGTTGTTTCTTACATTTGCTGAAAATCTCAAGAGCCAAATCTAGATAAAGAAATAAGATATTATACAAATTATGTATGGAGAGCTGCTATTGTATTGAATGTGTACAAGTAACATGTTTTTGTATTCAATAAATCTTTTGTGAGAGATATTACTTTGGGTATACGTAAGATTTTCTCTTAAAGGATAAGTGCCCTGTAAATCAAGTTATGTTCATTTGGAAGCTGCAGCTTTAAAAATACTGTTGCCATATTTTCCAGAGCCTACCTTTGTGCCTTGAAAGTTGCTGACATCTTGTTACTGGTTTGCTGAATGTTAAGCTTCGCCCCTCTGAGATTTCCCCTGCTT
The DNA here is from genome assembly GCA_019447015.1 of Hymenochirus boettgeri. NCBI lineage: Eukaryota > Metazoa > Chordata > Amphibia > Anura > Pipidae > Hymenochirus > Hymenochirus boettgeri. The sequence continues at coordinate 160,930,920 of CM033475.1, forward strand.
TCTCCTGCTTAGCCTCAACATGTAAGCTTGTGAGTCCCATGCATACGCACGTGCACGGAACTCACAGGCATTACTGTTTGAGGCTCAGCAGGAGAGTGCACGAACTCACAGGCATTACTGTTTGAGGCTCAAGCAGGAGAGTGTACAGAACTCACGCATTACTGTTTGAGACTCAAGCAGGAGAAAGCAGAGGAAATATCAGAGGGGCGGAGCTTAACATTCGCAAACCAGTAACAAGATGTCAGCAACTTCCAAGGCAAAAGGTAGGCTCGGAGGGGCATAGGTAAAAAACAAAATATGGCAACGTATTTTTAAAGCTACAGCTTCCAAATGAACATAACTTGATTTTACAGTGCAATTATTCTTTAAAATCATAGGCATGTTCTTATCTGTAAAAATGGTGCGAATTTTGCCCCAACTAATCAGATGAAAGTTAACATCTGACTGGTTTGGCAAAATTAGCACCATTTTTAACAATAAGAACTTTTATTCCATAGGCCTGATTTTTAGTGATATAACTGTTTGGTTTTTTATACATTGTTCTATATTTTTACTGCATCATATCCTAACACTTATTAACATGAAACTGTTGTCATTATATCTGTAGCAACTCAAAAAATCAGTTTATGCCAGTTGTGCTTATATTTCAATACATGCAGCATTCACTATTTGCTGGCCCATTCTCTTAATTATCACCACAATTTTTGGTACTTAATGAATTAAGTTGCTGCATCTGTACTAAGCCACTAAATGAAGCCACTGCTGCCATGTTGTCCAGACCCGAGGGGACTCTTTAAATGTATCCCCACATGGGACTATTCCAGGGGGATTTTTTGTCCAGAGGAAAGGCCTGTGATTCACAATTGTGCTCTACAGGACATTTTACAGCCTTCAGAGTGTTACGGTGAGAGGTAAGGATTGCCCCCACAGACTCCCAAGAAGCTTACACTAGTGTAAGCATTCTGGGAGTAAATCACTATGATAGAGATCTATTTAAATTTGTGATAGATTGTATACCTTTTTTAGCACTTTATCATGTGCACTTTATGATTAGGGGTTAAAGAAATGACCCTATATATAAAATTCTAACTGCTGCTTCTATGCTGCCAAGGGGTTGTGTGTCACTGCAGTTCCTATTGACTCCAACTAGAGGTAATGGTAAGATGGTCTCTACAGTTTCCATTGACTCACCACTAGAGGGAGAAACACAGGAAACACGCACGAGGCATGGAGACTGTTAGCAGATACGTTAGATTCCTTTGGTACAGAGGGGGGTCTCTGCCACAGAGGGGGGCCTGCATGGGGGGACTCTGCCTTTTTGGACAGGGTGACTCTGCCACGAGGTTGTGGACTCTGCTATAGAGGGTGTGGGACTCTGCTACAGAGGGTGTGGGACTCTGCCACGAGGGGGGACTCTGGAGTGGGACAGAGGGGGAGGGGCTCTGCTTTTGGACAGGGGGCTCTGCCTTTTGGGACGGGGGGTCCTATTTATGCATGTATGTTTTTTTCTAAAAAAACTTCTGAATGGCTGACCAATTTCCTAACACTTTTAAGTAATTGGATATGAGATCTAACTTGTTGCTGCCATCTGGTGGTGAATCAAATGATCGCCTAAGTAAATTAAGGATGACATCTGACCTTTGTGCTGTCATCTGTTGGTCTATCAAGTGATCACATAGTTAATTAAGGATGATCTAAGCTAGAGTCCTGCATTGTTCCCACGGTTTATCCAATTTGCGGGTCTGTGTTTGGGTAAACCATAATAGTTTGAATGGGGTGCAGGTCAGAGTTGGTTAAAAAGTACAGGTGCGGGTCAGAACAGTGTAGCGGGTCTTTTACATTTCAGTTCGGTTGCTGCAGGTAAGGTCAAATCAGCATGGGTCCACTTGCAGGTCTGTTTAATTTCAGGTGCAGGTTGGGCTGCAGGTCAGGTGCCGTTATGGAACCTACCAGCAAAGCGGGCATGGCTAACAATTTTGTGGGTCAGTTGTGGAGAATTTATATGTTCATAGGAGAATGCATTGAGTTTCTAGGAGCTACCAATGAGGTAGAAGTATATGATATTACATAAAGGAAAGGGTGTGTATGTATGTGGGCATTTCTTACAATTACCATCTAAATAACTATAAATATATGCATATAAAATATAGAATTCACTTATACATGACAAAATATAATCTTATATATAAAGTTTATAAATGTACTTACAAAGCTGAAACCCCATTTTAATATGGAATAGTTAAAATGGAAGTTTGTGCCACACCTATGTCATGCTAACACCTCTGCATGGTTTAGATAAATTAAAACTGCAAGAAAGTTTAAGAAAGTTTCTGTATTACACCCATATTTGTTCTTTTGGGCTTCCTTCTCTAATCCCACCTCACCTTAAGCTATATAGCTTACTGATATCTTATGCTCCCATGTACTATCCCATAGGAGCCATGAATCTGTGTCTTGCTGAAATCTTCAAAGATTGAAACATGGCAGGAAAGTTTGGGTTCTTTATAGGAGCTCAGACTATCCAACTAAACCCTCTCTAACAGACTCTGTGATGGCAGCTGTAGTCAATAGGGAGGGTGAGTATTGGAAAACAGTTCCAAACTTTCCATCATAGAAAAATTGATGGATCTCCTCTTGATTGATCTACCTTTGGTTGAAAGTTTAAAGGGAATATAGATTTAAGCTCTGCACAGTAGTTGCACTTCACTGTGTTCTTTGGACTGAACTGGAACACTGTGTGTGTGTATTATTATATATATATATATATATATATCTATATATATATATAGAGAGAGAGAGAGAGAGAGAGAGAGAGAGAGAGAGGAGAGAGAGAGCAGAGAGAAGGAGAGGGGGAGGAGGGGGAGGGAGGGGGAGGGTGATGGAGTGAGGTGGGTTGATATGTTTGGTTTTAATAGCCCTGCAAAGACCCAAATCCATTTGATGAAAATATTGAAGACCGCAATTGACATCACATGTAGTTAGTATATTATGCATCATGAATGTCTTGGCATTCAAAGTCTAAATCACACGTGTCAAACTCAAGGCCGGCAGGCCAAATCCGGCCCTTCTGGCTGTTGTTTGTGTCCCCCCCGGTGACTGTACGCATCCAAGATCTATCACGCTGCTACCCATTTATGCAGTCCCAAGTAGTGGCATAACTATAGATTTTATGCCTTTTGCACTGTTTAATATTGTATTTGTATAGTTCCATCTAGTGGACTTGCTTATAGTCAGTGTTTTGAGAAATGTCCTTTTTAGGTACCTTACTTTACCCCATGTGACAGGAAATCTTAATCCAGGTGCATTCTCTGCTAAATGTGTCTGATCTAATCCTTTTCCATCTAGCTTTTTCCATCGTTGGTATGTTATATTAATCTTTAATCTTATTTTATGATATAAATTAGATATCATGTATGTTGTTTTCTATACAGATTTAGTGAATTTGCTCCTGCAGCAACTTGTAGTACTACATTACTATGACTTTACTAATCTAACTGTATCCTTATACTGTAGTATAGACCATAGTTGCCAACAGTCCCGGATTACCCGGGACAGTCCCGGATTTAAGAATGCAGCCCCGATCTTCTGATGTCCCGGTAAATGTCCCGATCTGGAGCAAGCAGCGTGCATGTGGTTTTAGAATTTAAAGCCTCCCCCTGCAATGTTACTACTTTCAGATCCTCTCCTCCTGCAGGTGAGAGATCGAATTACAGTTCTCACGTTCTGTGTGCACGTTAGGAAGGGAGGGGGAAGTGCAGTCCTGTTGATCTCTCTGCCCTGAACACAATTTGAGGTTTGTGATCTATCTCTGCCTGTGTTACTTTAGCTCTGTATGCCTATCTAGTTCTATCTATCTGTATGTCTATCTATCTAACTCTGCTATCTATCTATCTATCTAACTCTGCTATCTATCTATCTATCTAACTCTGCTATCTATCTATCTACTCTGCTATCTATCTAACTCTGCTATCTATCTATCTATCTATCTATCTATCATCTATCTATCTATCTATCTATCTATCTAACTCCTGATATCTATCTATTAACTACTCTGCTATCTATCTATCTTATCTATCTATCTATCTTATATCTATCTAACTCTGCTATCTATCTATCTAACTCTGCACTATCTATCTAACTCTGCTATCTATCTATCTATCTATCTATCTATCTATCTATCTATCTATCTAACTCTGCTATCTACCTATCTATCTATCTAACTTGCTATCTATCTATCTATTATCTATCTCTATCTATCTATCTTCTATCTATCTATCTAACGCATCTACTATCTATCAACTCTGCTATCTATCTATCTAACTCTGCTATCTATCTATCTATCTATCTATCTATCTAATCTATCTATCTATCTATCTATCTATCTATCTAACTCTGCTATCTATCTATCTCCTCTGCTATCTACTATCTAACTCTGCTATCTATCTATCTATCTGTCTATCTAACTCTGCTATTCTACCTATCTATCTATCTAACTCTGCATCTATCTATCTATCTATCATCTATCTATCTATCTATCTATCTATCTATCTAACCTGCTATCTATTATCTATCTATCTATCTATCTATCTATCTATCTATCTATCTATCTATCTATCTATCTATCTATCTTCTAACTCTGCTACTCTCTATCTAACTCTGCTATCTCTCTATCTATCTATCTATCTATCTATCTATCTATCTCTGCTATCATCATCTATCTTCTTTCTATCTCTCTCTATCTAACTCTGCTATCTATCTATCTGCTTTCTATCTATCTATCTATCTATCTAACTCTGCTATCTATCTATCTATCTACTCTGCTATCTCTATTCTATCTAACTCTGCTATCTATCTATCTCATCTGCTATCTATCTATCTATCTTATCTATCTATCTATCTATCTAACTCCGCTATCTACCTATCATCTCTCTAACTTTGCTATCTATCTTATCTATCTATCTATCTATCTATCATCTATCTCTGCTATCTATCTATCTATCTCACTCTCATCTATCTATCTACTCTATCTAACCTGCTATCTATCTATCTATCTATCTATCTATCTATCTATCTATCTTATCTATCTCTGCTATCTATCTATCTAATCTGCTACTATCTATCTAACTCTGCTATCATATCTATCTATCTATCTATCTAAACTCTGCTTCTACTCTATCTATCTATCTAACTCTGCTATCTATCTATCTATCTAATCTATCTATCTATCTAACTCTCTCTATCTATATATCTATCTATCTATCTATCTATCTATCATCTTAACTCTGCTATCTATCTATCTATCTATCTATCTATCTATCTATCTATCTATCTATCATCTATCTATCTCTGCTATCTACTCTATCTATATCTAACTCTGCATCTATCTATCTAACTCTGCTATCTATCTATCTATCTATCTATCTAGCTATTCTATCTATCTATCTCTGCTATCTATCTATCCTATCTCTACTATCTATCTATCTATCTATCTATCTTGCTTTCTAATCTAGCTATCTATCTAACTCTGCTATCTATCTATCTAACTCTGCTATCTATCTATCTATCTATCTATCTAACTCTGCTATCTACCTATCTATCTATCTAACTCTGCTATCTATCTATCTATCTATCTATCTATCTAACTCTGCTATCTATCTATCTAACTCTGCTATCTATCTATCTATCTATCTATCTATCTATCTATCTATCTATCTATCTATCTATCTATCTCTGTTTCTCTAGCTCTGTCTGTTCCTATAGCTGTCATTCTATCTATCTGTCTTTCTAGCGCTCTGTCTGTCCCTCTAGCTGTCTCTTTCTCCCTATGTGTCTCTCTCTATCTCTGTTGGTCTATCTCTTCCTAGCTATTTCTGTGCGTCTGTCTATTACTGTCTTTCTGTCTATCTTTCCATTAAAAGTGAGCGTGAACTGAAAGTTGGAGAGGGGCTAAAACTTGTGGTGGCACACAACAATTTTAAAAATGTGTCCCTAGAATTTTTTGGAGAATGTTGGCAACTATGGTATAGACATGTGGAAGTATCTTATGTTAGATAATATTAATATTGCCAGAATATATTTGCAGTATTATCAGGATGTCATTTACAGTGAAATTATATACTGTGCTGTGTGCTATCTATTAGTAAGTACTGTCGTTTATGTTTGTTTTCTAGTTTCACACCTACCTTTGTTAATAAAGCTGAAGCTTATTGATCATTCAGTGTCTACGTTAATAAAGAAGGAGTTTAGCTGCCTATCAAACTATCTCACATAGGGAGGACAGAACAGTGAAACAACGGCTTCCTATCAGGCAAGATCCTAGGATTAACTATTATTCTGGTGTGGCACAAAAGCTCTTATTAAAAGACCATATGTCAACGCCAACAATCTAGCGGTGCCTCAAGGGGTATGAGTAAACTTGTACAAAAATGGAGGCCAAAAGTGGCCCCCGAAGGCAGACCCCCCAAAAAAAGGCACTGACAATAAAGGTCAAAAATAAACAAAGCGTTTAATGGCGTCCAAATGTGTTATATAATGTACCCCTATTATATAGTAAAGTGCAAAACAATGTGATTAAAGGACAGCATTATACCCTATAAATATACATACACATGATTTAATATAAGCTCAGAGATTTAAGTGATTTACTAATGGAGCTTCATATTGCAAAAGCAGAAGGAGACCTGCAAGGCTTTTCCCTCCTAGACACAGCACGTGGTGTCAATCCTATAATACAAAACCTCCCTTACAACCTGCAAGAAAAGTGGATAACCCATGCCTTTAAATATAAGTAGCAACACAGAGTTTCTTTCCCACCATTCTCCTTTCTTGTAGACTTCATATATCAGGAAGCGAAAGCAAGGAATGATCCTAGCTTTGATTTCTCCATGTTTGGTACTGCTAATCTAAAACAAGAAAAGACTGCCACATCAAAACCTTTTAAGAGAACAGCAGAAATGGTTCACAAAACAAATTTGACAAATCCCTCTCAAGTTACAACAGGAAAAGGAAAAAATCTAAAGTGACAGTTAGGCTGTGTCCTCTTCACAAGAAGCCTCACAATCTACTAAAATGTCGTGCCTTCAGAGAAAAGCCAATAGCTGACCGCAAAGCCTTTCTTAAAGACATCCAGGAACAGCGCCATGGTTCACGCAAAATATAGTTAAGACTGAGGTGTATGGCGGGGAGTGCAATATTACCTTCACAGTGCACGCAAGTTTGCATAGATACACTGGGTGGTAGATCATGCTCTAAGATCTGCCTTGTTAAAGTATACCCTACCAATCACCGTGATAAAGCTATAAAACTTTATGCAATCTTGGATGAACAAAGCAACAGGTCTCTTGCAAATTCAGTGTTCTTTAATCTTTTTAACCTGAAAGGTCCTTGTCCTCCATACTCACTTAAGACATGCTCAGGCCTGATAGAAACAACAGGTAGGAGAGCAACAGGATTTGAGATAGAATACATAGATGGACAACTACAAATATCCTTACCAACTTTGGTGGAATGCAATCATATTCCTAATAATAGGTCAGAAATACCTACACCAGAGGCAGCTCTCCATCATGCACACTTAAAAGGTATAGTGCACCTAATCCCACAGCTGGAACCCCAAGCACACATAATGCTTCTACTTGGAAGAGACATTATAAGACTACATAAGGTTAGAAATCAGATAAATGGCACCCATGATGCACCATATGCTCAAAGACTAAACCTAGGATGGGTTATAGTTGGTGACGTCTGTCTTGGGCATTCACATAAACCAAACAGCATTAATTTTTTATGCACAAGTACACTAGAAAATGGTCGCCACACTCTCTTTTGACTATGTCCGAACCGTTTTCTTCTTAAAGAAACTCCAAACAGTATGCAACAAACTGACTATGCCATAGACTTTGGTAAAGAAGGTTATCCTGAAGAGCAAAGTTGCACCATATTTCAAAGGTCCAAAGAGGACAATCAACGAGCACTTTCCATAGAGGATAAAACGTTCTTAAAGATAATGGAAAGAGATATGTATAAAGATGCTAACAACAGCTGGGTGGCTCCACTCCCTTTCAAATTACAGAGACAATGTCTTCCTAACAATAGAGAAGAAGCCCTTAAGCGGTTTACCTTATTAATTCTAAGTTTTCAAAGAAAACCAGAAATGAAAGAGCGCTTTTTTGCATTTATGGAAAAAATATTTGCAAACGGACATGCAGATATTGCACCCAGTGTAAAGAACAAAGAGGAATGCTGGTACTTGCCAATATTCGGTGTGTATCATCCGAAAAAAACAGGCGAAATCAGAGTTGTATTCGACTCCAGTTACAAGTACAATGGAGTTTCATTAAATGACGTGCCCAGACCTCAATAACAAGCTTCTTGGAGTTCTTATGCGCTTCCGTAGAAACCCCATCGCCTTCATAACAGATATTCAACAGATGTTCCACAGTTTTCTTGTGAGAGAAGATCATAGGAATTTCTTAAGATTTTTCTGGTTCAAGGACAATGATCAAACAAAGGGTATTACAGAATACCGTATGAAGGTGCACGTATTTGGAAACAGCCCTTCCCCCTCAGTAGCTACATATGGAGTTAAACGTTCTGTCAAGGAAAGAGAAGCTGATTATGGGACTGATGTTAGGCAATTCATAGAAAGAGACTTCTATGTAGATGATGGCTTGAGATCATCACCCTCTGAAGAATCAGCAATTAGCCTACTTAAAAGAACACAGGACATGCTTGCCCTTTCCAATCTAAGATTACACAAAATTGCTTCCAATAGTGTACAATTAATGAAAGCATTTCCACCCCAAGACCATGCAAGCAGTTTAAAGGATCTAGATATCAGTAAAAACATATTGCCTGTACAGCGCAGTCTTGGTCTAGATTGGGACTTAGCATCTGATACTTTTAAATTCCAAGTTAATAAGAGGATAAACCATTACATGTAATCCTATCCATAGTAAACAGTTTGTATGACCCCTTAGGGTTTGCAGCTCCAGTAACTATACAAGGTAAAGCTCTACTTCGTGGGTTAATCATGGAATCTAGTGACTGGGATTCCCCACTTCCCCCAGAGAAAGAACAAATGTGGCTAGAGTGGAAAAACTCTCTAGTAAATTTGTCTGCATTGCAAATTCCAAGGCAATATACTTCTAATCATCCTGACAAAATTAGAGAGAGAAAACTTTGCATTTTCTCTGATGCCTCAACTAAAGCAATAGCAGCTGTCGCATATCTCAAAACTACTGATTCCAAGGGTAATTGCCATGTGGGGTTCGTCATGGGTAAATCCAAATTGGCTCCACAGCTTGGACATACTATTCCCAGATTGGAACTTTGTGCAGCTGTATTAGCAACAGAGATCGCTGACTTCATAATTTCAGAATTATGAAACTGAATTCTATACAGATAGCAAGGTAGTCTTGGGCTATATCTGTAATGAGACCAGACGCTTCTACGTATATGTGAGTAATAGAGTTCTAAATATACGAAGATCAACACACCCAAAACAGTGGCACTATGTACCTTCAAGTCAAAACCCAGCAGATCATGCAACAAGAGCTGTACCTGCAGCTTGTTTGAAGGAGTCTTCATGGCTTACAGGGCCTGCATTTTTGCATAATTCTGAAATGAAATTTACAGAAGAAGCATATGAACTAGTCGATGCATCTGACCCAGAAATACGCCCCCAAGTATTTGCGCTTTACACAAATTCTTCAAGTATGTACCTGGGGTCTCATCGATCTGAAAAATTCTCTACTTGGAAGTCTTTGATCAGAGCTATCACTTGTTTAGTTCATATAGCAAAGCTTTTCAAAAACGATTTTCATACAAATTCCACCAACTGCAAAGGCTGGCACTACTGTCAACAGGCACACACAGTAGATGAACTTCATCAGTCTAAGAGTATTATTATCTCCAATGTACAACATGAAGCATTCTTTAAAGAACTAGAATGCCTCAGAAACAAAAGGCCTATTTCAAAGGATAGTAGTGTAAATAAACTTGACCTATTCATTGACAATTATGGACTGTTGAGAGTTGGAGGTCGTATTAAAAATGCTGAACTTGGACAAGAAGAGAAGTGTCCCCTGGTAATTCCTAAAAACCATCATATAGCATCTTTACTTGTCATGTATTATTATCAACAGACAAAACATCAATAACGTCTGTTTACAGAAAGTAGTCTTCGTGCAGGTGGATTCTGGATAATTGACGCTAAAAGACTAAAAACCAACACCATCAATGTCCCTCCTGGAGAATTTGGTGTCAAAGACTTGTATGAACGCCAGTGGAGGCAGGTCCAAAGCCTTGCAAATACCTTCTGGGACAAATGGAAAAAACAGTATCTTTCAACTTTACAGTCAAGGAACAAATGGCTGTTTGACAAGCAGAACTTGGAACCTGGTAACATCGTTATTATGAAAGACTCTCAAACCAAAAGAAATGAGTGGCCTATGGGATTGATCACTCAAGTGTTCCCGAGTAAAGATGGGAAAGTCCGAAAGGTTGAACTCAGTCTCAAAGCAGGATGAGATTAAATTTTACATTAGACCAGTTACAGAACTAGTCTTATTACTCTCTTCTAGAGATTTAGTAAATGGTTGATATCTTATAATATCAGATGGGAAGTGTTATGCCTTTTGCACTGTTTAATATTGTATTTGTATAGCTCCATCTAGTGGACTTGCTTATAGTACAGTGTTTTGAGAAATGTCCTTTTTAGGTAGCCTTACTTTATCCTATGTGACCAGGAAATCTTAATCCAGGTGCCATCTTTTCAGCATTCCCTGATAAATGGTGTCTGATCTAATCCTTTTCCATCTATCCTTTGGTTGCATCGTTGGTATGTTATATTAATCTTTAATACTTATTTTATGATATAAATTGTATTATCATGTATATTGTTTTCTATACAGATTTAGTGAATTTGCTAGTGTAGCAACTTCTAGTACTAGTACATTACTATGACTTTAGCTAATCTAACTTTATGCTTATACTGTAGTATAGACATGTGGAAGTATCTTATATTAGATAATATTAATATTGCCAGAATATATTTGCAGTATTATCAGGATGTCATTTACAGTGAAATTATATGCTGTGCTATGTATTAGTAAGTACTGTCATTTGTTTGTTTTCTAGTTTCACACCTACCTTTGTTAATAAAGCTGAAGCCTATTGATCATTCAGTGTCTACGTTAATAAAGAAGGAGTTTAGCTGCCTGTCAAACTATCTCACATAGGGAGGACAGAACAATAGATCTGCCTGCTAAATATCGCATTCAGCTAATCTGGCTCACCTTTACTAAGACAAGTGCGACTAGCTGTTTAAAAACAGCTGATTACGATATATAGCAGGCAAAGCTATAGTTACAATGCTGCTTGGGACTGCACAAATGAATAGCAGCATAGTAAGGCTTGGATGCAGTCACCACTGTAACAACTGATCACTTATCTAGCCTGGGCACTGGGGAGTGGAGGGAGGTGTCCTTCCATTGGAGTTGGCCATTCCATTACACTGCCAGAAGAGTAAGGTGGGTGTTCCAAGTTAGCACATGATTGAGCCATAGGCAGGGGTCCCAATACAAAACTGTGTGCTTCACACCCACTCCCTGCCAAGAAGCGTGACAGAGTCCAAATCCTGCACCTGCTAAGTATCCTAAAAAAAAAATTCGGCCCACCACTTTGTCTTTTTGATTTTGGCCCCTTATGTGAGTTTGACACCCCTGGTCTAAATAGAAGCAAGGCAAGACAGGAAGCTGTGAGAGACACAGGCACAGAGCAGTGATGTCACATCCCAGAACTAGTAGTGGAATCTCTTATCGGGAACTGGAGACTGAGAACTGGCCCTGATCTCTTGCGTGGAGTGGAGAGAGTCTTACTCTGGAAATAGGACACGCTGAATATCCTAAGTGCTGAATACTCATCTTTGCGGTCTGGGGGACAGAGGAAAAGTGTACCTGATGCTCGTAGATCTAGATATATAGGTGTGTGCACACTTTTTTCATACCCACAGCCTCTTACCTGCAGTATTATGCTTCACCGATGTATGAGTGAAGAGACTTTGGCTCATGGTTCTTTTTAGCTGGATGTTTGGACTATTTTTAGTCTTTTTTTAGCTCCATATATATTGAGAATTAATTATACCTTTTATGGGAGACTTTTTATATATGGTCCCTATATTTTGTATATGTATGGTTCCTATATATATTCATATATTTTCCTGTTTTAGATCTATCCTGGCTGACTAGCCTTTATTCTGTTTTATCTGAGGTATAAGGTTTATTTACCTTTTAATACATTTCTTCATTATATTATTTTGTGTATTTATATATTCCTTAGTATATATTCTTTCAGTGGTTGCTTTTTTGTATCTATGGTCTTCTGCTCAGTGGGTGCTTTATTGCATCTCCTTGGCATTTGTTTTCTCTGGTGGGGGACCCAGGTGCTCGGGTGAGGGGCTATCCGGCAATACACATGTATTTTTTTAGTCTCTTGAATGTCGAAGCATTCATAGTCTAAACAGGCATTGGTCTATGCCTGAGAGACACAGGCATAGACCAAAACATGTCCCATCGATCCTTGTCCTCTTTTAATTAGCCTGCCTCCCTAACAGATGCTGAAGTTAGTTTTGAAATGAACCATATTGACAATGTTTGTTACCTTGTCACTAGAACATTAGATACTAATTTAGCTATTGACTTGACTAAATACTGATGTGATAATGTATAAAGTGATAAGCCTTTTTATCTTATACTTTAATGGGATGAGTCAAATAAATAGGCTGAATGAATATATATATATATATATATATATATATATATATATATATATATATATTGGCTTGAGAAAGGCCCCAGACACAGGGCCGAAACGTTGCCGTTTTGCATGTTTATTAAATAGTTTGTCAAGACCTAGGAGTGCACCGTGTATACTTACCTATATATATATATATATATATATATATATATATATATATATATATTAGAGTCTATAACAGTACAGCAGCATCAAAAGTACACATGTATGTAAAGGTAAGTCCCTTTATCAAGCCATCAGAACATCCTTGAGATAATGAGTTTCCAAGGGCCTTAAATACAATAAGTAACAGTAAATTGTTGCAACAAAGTTTAACCATTCGTAATCACACAGAATAACTCACAATGATAACAGTGACCTCCTGTGGCAGACTAGGAAAAGACAATGTATCCACTTCACAAATGTACATATAGGTCATAATCTCTGTTTAACCCCTTTGGATATAAGGTATTTAATCTATTGATCCACACGACTAGGCCACCGGGTCGCCTGATAGTATCTGGGGTAAATTCGGTCTTTTGCCCGTTGGCAATTTTTGTGGATAAAGCACTGAGTCCTTTAATACAGGGTACACCGTCATATATCAGAGACAGTACTGATTTCTTGAACAAACTGGGGGACATCAGTATTGGTTCAGAAGACCTGATATATCTGGCCACATTTGATGTGGCCAGTCTATATACTGCCATTCCTCATGAAGACGGCATGAGGGCAGTGAGATGGCTTTTTGAAAAGAATGGTATGTACTCTGTTTCCCAGAGGAATTTGTTTCACAGTATGTTAGAGATTGTAACTCAAAATTACTTTGTTTTCATGGATGAGTTCTATTTGCAATTGCGTGGGACCGCGATGGGATCCAATGCTGCTCCTGCCTATGCCAATGCCTTTATGGCATGGCTTGAGGACGGGCACATCTATCGCTGTGATCTCTACCGGGACCACTGTTTGGCCTGGTGTAGATACATAGATGATGTGTTCGTCCTCTGGCTGGGCGGCTTGGACACCCTATTGTGGTTCCACGCGACGCTTAATGGAATTCATCCAAATATAAAGTTTGATATGGAAGCTAATGACATGTCCATACACTTCTTGGATGTACGTGTAATACGTGAAGGTATACATCTTCATACAGAAATCTATCAGAAACCGACGGATAGAAATCAGCTGCTTCTCTATACTAGTCAACATCCATATCACATTAAGAGGTCTATACCGTATAGTCAACTCAAGCGGGTAGATCGTTTGTGAGCAAACCTGAAGTTTAAACTTATGGGTAAGAAGTTTGAGGAAAGGGGTTATCCCAGAACAGTGATACAAAATGCTATGGATCACATACAAAATAAGGATGATAGTGAAATCATTATAGGAAGGAATAAGGGATGTAGGGTGCCATTTGTTACATCATATGACCCCTATGGTAGACAGGTGGCAGCTGTACTACACAAACATTGGCCCCTTTTACAGGACTCCCTACCAAATATTAAGGAGTTTTGTTCCCCTCCACTTATCTCCTACAGAAAAGGTAGGACTATAGGTTCTATGGTGGTTTCCAACAATATAAGTACCATGAAGAAGAAAGATACTACCTGGCTTGAAGGCCATAATAAGGGGATGTATCCATGTATGAATGGGATATGCTGTGATAAAGTGATCAAGGGGAGAAATTTTATACATCCCAGGACAGGGGAATGTTTCACGTTACATGGTTGTTACACTTGTGACACACGTTTTGCTATATATGTAATTATATCTCCATGCAACTTATTATATGTGGGGGAAACTTCCCAAAAAGTTAAGCTGAGACTAACCCAACATAGGTCGTCCATACGTACAGGACAGACCACATTACCTGTTCCACGTCATTATATAGAAAAAGGTCATAATGCTGACCAAATGAGATTCATGGTATTGGAACAGGTACAGATTGAACCAATAAGGGGAGGCAATCGTCTACAACAGGTAAAGAAAAGAGAGGTCTGGTGGATCAATAGATTAGATACCTTATATCCAAAGGCGTTAAACAGAGATTATGACCTATATGTATATTTGTGAAGTGGATACATTGTCTTTTCCTAGTCTGCCACAGGAGGTCACTGTTATCATTGTAAGTTACGGTATTCTGTGTGATTACGAATGGTTAAACTTTGTTGCAACAATTTCCTGTTACTAATTGTATTTAAGGCCCTTGGAAATTCATTATCTCAAGGATGTTCTGATGGCTTGATAAAGGGACTTACCCGAAACGTTGCTATGTATTTATCAGAACAAACCTAATAAATTCATTACATTGGAATATACATGTGTACTTTTGATGCTGCTGTACTGTTATAGACTTAGTATATACAGCTGTGCATCTAAGTTTGATTGGGAGTGCTGCGAATCTGATTGTGTGTATATATATATATATATATATATATATATATATATATATATTTATAAGTCAAAAGGTCCGCCGCACTCTGTCCACTGGTGTGTGCCTGGGTGCTGTCCATACGATCACAAATATTCAAAAGTTACGGAGCACTCCAAGGTCTAAGAAAACAATCTTTATTAAAGAAAGTAGGTCTGGGAGCCTACGCGTTTCAGCCCACGAGCAGGGCCATCCTCAGGGTTACAGACAATACAAACAAATAACTTTAAATAGCCACAGATTCACCCGTGGCCACACACACCCTACCCGCCCCCCACGTGATCCGCTAGGAACCAGGTGAGTGTCAGAACTCAGTAAGCCAGCCTTCCAAGGGGAAACCACCCCCATAAAATTACCTCAAACCAGCTCCAATAGTGTTACCCAATGTGCCCCGTACTGGTGCCTTAACCATAAAAGATCAGGAGCGGGAAATACAAAGACACTCCATACCCCTCAGTTCCCCGAATCCCTCCTGCTATAGTGCAGGGACGTGCCTCTAATTAACTATCCGAATCTCAAAGTGCCAGTGCTTACAAAAAGTGACTCAAGTGCTGGGCGCCTCAGGCATCGCCCGTGAAAACCAAGTTAAGTGCCACTACCCACATAGCCTATAATAGATACAAAAGTTAAAAACACATATGATACAATAGAATCAGACTCTGATTCTATTGTATCATATGTGTTTTTAACTTTTGTTAATTTGTTTGTGCACAAATAAACAAATTCATCACTTTAAATAGTGTGCTCTCTACTTTATATTTTCTTGGATGCTGTTTTTATAGCATGAAGCTGTGAAATACCTTCTGTTTAGAGAATACTCAATTTAATTTTATGCTCTGTGGAAGTTTTTTTTTTGCTCCTTTAAGGTCATCTCACCTAGAGCTATATAGCTAACTGGTATCTGGTCCTACCAAATCCAATCTCATATAAGTTATAAGTAAAGTGCCACTACCCACATAGCCTATAGTAAATAGATACAAAAGTTAAAAACACATATGATACAATAGAATCAGACTCTGATTCTATTGTATCATATGTGTTTTTAACTTTTGTATCTATTTATTATAGGCTATGTGGGTAGTGGCCCTTAACTTGGTTTTCACAGGCGATGCCTGAGGCGCCCAGCACTTGAGTCACTTTTTGTAATCACTGGCACTTTGAGATTCGGATAGTTAATTAGAGGCACCTCCCTGCACTATAGCACTTTGAAGCCCCGTTCCCGGAGGGATTCGGGGAACTGAGGGGTATGGAGTGTCTTTGTATATATATATATATATATATATATATATACAAGACACTCCAAATTATTACACACACACACACACACAATATATATATATATATTAATATATATATATATATATATATATATATGTTAACTGTTACCGAGGTTTCCGCACTTCCGCTATATTTGCCCCGGTGCTTCCAGTGTGAAAAATATGAACCTGCAAGTTAAGGAGCACTCGTGGGACTTTTCATATTTTATTCTGACCACATCGACGCGGTTCGGCTTTGTCAAAAGCCGTCTCCTGTATATATATATGATATATACTGTATCTATATATTTTTTAAATTCCATTCAACATTAATTATTTGATTTTATTGATGTCTATATAGAGATAAAGGCATTGTATAGGGTGTTACAGTTCAGTCCATTCTTTTCCTTCTTAAAAATATTTGAAATTATTTTTCTGAACTAGCACCTCCTTACTCAGGGCATTACAATAAATCTAGTGCCCTGTCCTACCTACAATATTGCTTTACTCTGATGTTTTAGGGGGGAAGCACACCAACCAATAAAAAAGGAATTGAGTAAAACATGTCATGTCTGCAAGTTGGATGAATGGCTCTATACCATTTGGATGTATTGAATGTTATTATGCCAGTGGTTCTGGACACATCCATTAGCCACAGGACATATAGAAGAAACTTGGAATGTCTAAGCCATTTATCTAAGAATGTTGGAAGTGAAAGTGAATAACTTATTTCTTAGATTAGTTAAGCAATGCTGTTTTTATAGCAAAAAGTTCCAAATACACAATAGCACACTGCTGTTGGCTAGTTATCCGACAAGTTTGTAGTTGCAAATCCTCCCAGTCCACCACTCCTAGGGCTATCTGATCCAAACAAAATATAAAGTTAAGGAGCACACTTCTTAAAGTGATACATAGAATGCTTGTTTTTGTGCACCAGTAAAAATTCATCACTTTAAATAGTGTGCTCCTCTACTTTATATTTTCTTGGATGCTGTTTTTATAGCATGAAGCTGTGAAATACCTCTGTTTAGAGAATACTCAATTTAATTTTATGCTCTGTGGAAGTTTTTTTTTGCTCCTTTAAGGTCATAATATAGTTATTAATCTGTCTTTTGCAATGCACACAATAAGATATAATTGAAACATGTCAAATTACTAATTGGGACCACAGATTTGTACATGTGGGAATATACTACAGATTCCTTTTGGCAGCTGGGGGTTCACAGGGGGAAAGGTAATTGTGGACTCTGCATAGCCTCCCATTCAAAAGGGATATACTTAATGGAACTCCACTTGATCTGTCTCACTTTGGTCAGAAGATTGAGAAGGGAAGATGTATTGACCACATGGATATGTGATTCACTATCATTTTGAACATGAAAGCACTGACATTTCTTTACTGAACTAGCTCTGGGGCCTTTATGGTGCCCATACATTAGAGAACAATTCTCATAATTTTTCTATCAAAAGTAGGCAACACTTGTAAAGTCCAGATATACCAAATATCTGTTGATTCATTTAGAGCAACTAGACTTTAGCCATCCAACTGTCTTTTGTTCAAGAATCTATTGGCAATAATTACCCTGGAAAGTCCCAATCAGCATATATCAGCAAGATGTTAGGGACCTTCTGAATGCAAGGTGTTGATTGCATTGTGGCTTATAGCCCAGGGTAAGGCGTCAAAACAGCATTGTACATGATAGACAGTTGTTATCAAACCCCTCCACCACCACCACTACACCTTTATTCAGGATTGGTTACTTTATTTTGACATAAATGGCCTCCTTGACACCTCTCTTGAACCAATCCTGTTCCTTTGCCAATATGTTGACATTACATCTTTAAACATATGTGCTTTTTCCTTAAGATGCAGGTACACAGGGACAAGTCCTGACCTGAGGAATTTACTCTTCTGTGCTGGGCCATACGTTGGTGCAGTTGTTGTTTGGTCCCCCCACATGCAAATTAGAGCACTCTTCACTCTATTGTACTGCACTGCGTATATGATGTCGCTCTTTTATGTTCCAGTATTGGGTCTTTCGTATGCCTCAGTGCATATTTGGTTTAAAGCAGACAGGGATATCGTGTTTATTGAAACAAATACCAAAAATAACTTCTATCATCTAGGACCGACTTACCCAAAGTTTCATTGACCACTCCAGGAATACCTCCTTGAGCACTTCACAGTTTGTATGCAAAGCTGGGTTGCAGTTCTATCTCCAGTATCCATACCTGAAAAGGAGTCGGGAAGCCATATCCTTACATATATAATAATATAATAATATATATATATATATATATATATATATATACCAATTATTCAAAATTAAAAACTCTTATATAGAATATATTTATCAAAAGAAAAATGCACATGTTCCAACAGCAGTTCTAATCAATTGAATCAGAATTTTTGATTGCAAAGATTGGCCCAGGTGATTGTCAGTATATTAATGTAATACCAAGAGGTTACCTCGTAGAGAATGGTCTGCAATAGACTAAACTGTTTTTTGTTAAGAAAACACTTGACTGTCACACATACAGGGTGATGCTCCAAGAGGTACACCGATCCAGCTAACTGATGTTATTGATTGGTTTGCGTGACTTTCAACTCCTTTATTGCAGTGGCTGCAAGTGGTGAAATATTTACAGTCACTTTGCATTGCACCGAGAGCTGCTATCGGCATATAATATTGCCAGAGCTATTGCACCGGGAAGATGAATATTGCACCAGAGTGTCAATATACTGGATATGTGTATTTAAATGCTAGCCTGATTGGATTTCCTGATGGTATCCAAATTTGTTGTAGCTGTCTGTTAAATGCGCAACTGCATTTGAATGAATGTTGACCCAGATCTTCCTGTTTGTGGCAACATTTGTCAAAGATATCAGTTAAAGGGCATCTATAGTGGAAAAATCAACTTTTTTTTCCCTTTCCTTCCATGTTGTTCTATAGTTCCTCCAAACTCCCAGAATGTCTTAACTTTTTTCAGTTCCCCTTTCTGTCCTGAGATACACAAATTCAATTGACTTGTATTGTCAATTAAATCCCTGTGACGTGCCCTTTTCCCTGCTCAAGTCCTCCCCCCTCCCATGCTCTGTAACAAACAGAGATAAGAGCATTAGCAGGGGAGAGAGGTAGCTTTGACTGCAGAGATAAGGCAGCACTTGACCCCCCTTCTTGATAGCTTTCACTGATTGATGATGGGTCACAAAGAGAGAGATTGCATAGCAGCAGTAAACTATTGTTCTCCCTTCTCTTCTGTGTCTCCAGGACAGCTTGCTTTCTATTGGCTACTGTGTGTGGGGGGTATTTTTCAGAATGTTGAACTTTTAACTCCTACTGCACATAAGAAGCTTATCAGGCAGCTGGAGTTAAGGGCTGGAGGAGGTAACAGAGGGGAGAGGGAAGGGGGGAGTGCTGCAGAGTGATCTGACACCATGGAAAAACGATTCACTGACAGAGATAGGAGAAAGGCACACATAGTACATGAATTTAACTTTGCAATGGGGCAATTTGTGTTTTTCACCATAGATGCCCTTAAATGGCCACATCTGAACACTCCTGATGAACATATGGTCCCATACAAGAACCATATTGAGGGCCATATTACTTATATTGCATAGTAGACTGCAGATATTAAATTAGAAATACAACATTATTAGTGTAAGGTATTGTGTGTTCCTTTTCCTATTGGCATATCCTGCTATTTCCTACTTACATTTACCTTTCTTTCAGACTGTGTTTAAGTGTTAAGTCAAAAACCCATTTTAGATCATATTTATGGAATCCTAAATACTTTAATTTTAGCTTTAATTCTCCTTTAAAACTAGTTGTTATTCCTCTAAATTCAGCAGAAGGTAACACCACCCATACGATGGTAAACTTTGCACAATATTACATTTTGCCAGCACATGTAAAGTAAATATTGAAGTGGATATAAAAATACAATTTGAAGGCTTATAATGTATTTTAGATATCACAGTTGACTGCTTCCTTCTGCAATACCTTAAAGTCTTCATCAATCAGGAAATCACAACCAATCAGGTCAAAGTAACCTAGACGACAATCCAGCTTTGATTTTACCGCTTGGAAACAGTGAATCATAATCTGCTGCATCCTTTTCTAAATTAAAGTGAAGAAAAATATTAAATTGGTTTTATTTTTATGCTAAATGTACTTTAAGTTTAGTTCTCTTGCAAATAATACAAAAAACATAGCACATATACAGTACAAAAAGGTCTTTTCTTACCGTGAAAATGTTCAGTACCCAGTCTTGGGGTAATTCTTTACCGGAAGCCAAATTTTCATTCAACATAGGTATTGAATCTTTCCATACTCCATACTGTTTCCTCCTTTAGTCTTTGTAAAGTGGATTCTTCTTTTGCAGTACTGGAGAAACGAAGAGTTCCATGAAACCAGTGATTAGAAAGTGAGAGAAACCGACGGAAAGAGGATGCTGTTCTATTCTATTGCGATCATGGATGCACATTGTGCGAGCCCCGCCGCGCGTAGCAGATGGGTGACTGACCGTTGGGGGGAAGCATTCCCCCATTCTGCAGGCAGTGGCGGTCCTGTTCTCCTCCCTCTTCATGTTTCAGGGAGCTGTGATTTCGAGAGATGTGGCGCTGGCGTGATGTCATTTCTATTACTGTGTTGTTTGTTAAAAGAAAAATGAATATGTTTCTATTGTTTCTACCCTGTGCTGAATATGTTTATGGAGCCGTTACATGCCCTCTGGCAAGACAGAGGTTGGCATTAAGCTGAGATCTACGGCTAGGTAGGTTAACAACTAGTTAGGTATGGTACGCAAGGGTGTGCGTAGTGGTATAAAAAGGGCATATTTATTTAAATTTATTTAAAGTTATTAATAAAAGCTGTGGCCTATTTGTTTCCCAAAATAAAGTTGTTTCTATGTCTTAATTATAACAAAATGTAACTGTATGGGGTTATCTCAAAAGGTAATGGTTAGATGGTTTGGTTGACTGGGTCTCATTAGCTTGGTTTTTCCCACCATAATCTAGTTTGCACTGCACTGATCATTTCAGAAAATGTTGATTCTAGGGCTGTATTTATAAAGCGCCGTGGGCCACTCAGACCTCCCCCCCCACAGAAAACTCTGTGGAAACAGCTTTTTCTGTTTTTCACAGAGTGGGATAGAAGGGCTTAGATTCCCTTACATACTCTGTCAGGACTTCACACAGCAGAGAGAAGGAGGGACTTCCAGTCTCCCTCACACACTGAGGGAGTCTGAGGCTGTGCTCGCCGGGCACTGTGCAGTAGAAGCCTTAGGAATGTAACATGTGAGCCTCCCACCCATTAACTTTCTGGTCAGTATTTATATACTGGGCTGTGGAGCATGTAGAGAGGTGGTTGATGGCTCGTTTTAAAGGTAGGAAACCACGTAGGACCACAGTTCCCCTTTAAAGCTAGGGGTATTTTTATAAACACAGTGTAAAATAACGATTGGGTTGTAAACAAACATATTGGCACCACCTACCAATAGTCAATGGGCAAATTCTGCACCGGTAGTAAAAATGCTGCACAGTAACAGTATTTTATGCTGAGGTCTTAATTGTATGATCCGGATGCAAATTACAGAAGCAGTAGCAAATACACCATACAAGCTGAATTTTTCTACCATGATAAAGAATTATTATCCGATTAATTTGTTATTATTTTGGTGTTTTATAAAGAGGTAGTAAATGGATAAGATTAATTGTTTAGAGGCTCTAATATCAACTTTAGACTCAGGTTATTCAGGTAAATGTAAATAAGAAAAATGAAATGAAACACATTCTTCCTGATGAATAGTCAGAAACTGCTAATTAAAACAGGGATCACTTGTCTTTCTAAATAATTCAACAGTGTGAATCAAAATCCTTCACTCTATCTTGCCCTGCCTTACTTCACTTTCACATACCATAAGCAAATTTAGAGACAGGGAATCTGATTGCAAGGCTATTCTCTATCTCTCTGGAGACCTAGTACACACAGTGGCAATCTTCACACAGCCACAAGCGTTCTCCCTTTATAAAGTATACTGCTCGTGGCTGCTCTCCCTTTATAAAGTATACTGCCTCGTGACTGTCATACCTAATGATCACGACTGACTCTCAATACTTTTCCATTCATAGGGCACGCCACACTGCGCCGCAAAACACACACGGAATCATGCGATTTCATGTGCGATTTGTTGGATTTGTGCATGCGTTTTTTTCATTAGATATTGAAAACACATGCGATTGCGATAAAAAATGTGGAATGCAAATTGCAAATCGACCCAAAAACGTGCATTTTCAATGCGATTTCAATGATCTGGTGTCAGGGAGCCCATTTTGTGAAAATAAATAAACCAAGCCTAAATAGAGGTAGGGGAGTTCTACACCAACTGTCTGCAATGTACAATGCTGTTTTGACACCTTACTCTGGGCATTCCTATAACGCCTCTTAGCCACTATGCAATCAGCCCACAACACCTGGCTGTGATATGGTATTGGGATTTTCCAGGGTACAAATTGCCACAGTTCTTGTACAAGTCATGAATTGAGAAAGCCAGTCGGATGACTAGCGAACGTCTTCAAGAACTAAACTTCAAGTCCAGTTGATCTAATTGAATACAACAATATGCTATTTTATTACATTGCCTGCTAGATTTCTAAATATTCCAAAGAGACAGTCCAAACTAAACTTTGGCAGACAAGTTTTTAGTATTGCGACTGACACACTCTGATTATATTAATCAGAGGTTTGAGGACAAGTGTGTTCAGACGTCTATTCTCCTTTAGATACCCTATTCCAAACACATTGATTGTTCATCTTGCTCCTTTTCCATAATATTTATATCCTGCCTGTTAAATAATCCAGAAGCCTGCTGGGCACAGCCCTTAGAGCATTCATAGCTTTTTACATAAAGATTTTTGACTGAAAAAAACCTACTCTATAATATTTTTACTCAGGGCTATGCAAGTGCTGAAAGCCTTGTAATCAATCTATCAGTATACTCTACATTATTCATTTACCTGGTTGGTCAGGTGCCCAGGAGGTCATCGGATTGGGGATTATAGGAATTGCATGTTAACGCACATAGCCATGGCTGAAAAAACACGAAATATGGTTGTTGTAGAGGCTATAACCATGTTAGACCGGACATCAAACTTCCGCTGATTTAGAAGTAAAGGGTTAGGTATGTACCTGTAAACAAACAAAAAAATTAGGAAACATTTCTGCACAGAAAAAAAAAATGTATTCCGGAATAAGGTTTTGGCGAAGTGTAGTTAAGGCTTGGACAGGATGGCATATTTATTAAAGTAATGACAAAAAAAAGATTATTAAGTTTTCTGCCCATTTTTATGAAGTAAACCCTTTAAAGTGTTTTGTCCCATGGTGGGGGGAGAGGGGAAGGGTTTGTGATGCAGAAATAAAAGGAATTTTCTGATTATAGTGTGACCCCTAGTCCCAGATTTGCTTTTACATTCTCTACCCCCCTTCTATCTTTGCCTTAACAGGTATGTCAAGTAACTCTTATGTGCTCTGTGAATGACCCCTCAGTAATGCGACAAATCAGGAAAACCTACTGGCACCGTATTTCCACTAGAGATGGCCAAACTTCCTAATGTTTAGTTTATTTTCAAATTTTAGTTTAAAATGCAAAAGTTCCAAAAGAACCCATTAAAGTCAATGGGGACAAATAGTTTGAAACTGGATAAAAATACTTTAAAATAGCAATGGTAACTTACTATACATGGCTCCTGTTGAAACTCGGTCTGGTGGGTAACACGTACAAAACATTCAGGGCTTGAAAAAAGGCACTTCTTCACATGCAACAACTTTCGAGCTTCCACATTCAACATTCGATACTACCCCAGAAATTCGAGGAATTTGGGATTTTTTTCAAAAATTCAATATTTCTGAATTTGACCCTGAATCTCTTAAAAATGCCCTAGCATGAAGTCGTGTTGGAAAGATTCATAGTTGAACTCACTCACGGGATGTAAGTTTTCATTTTAGGGCTGGACTTGCCCTTTAAAGAAGAAAAAATATATAACAATCAAACAGACTTGCGTTTGTTTCTGACTTTAATCAGCACAGTACAACAATTAAAAATATTATCACTCACTATTGGAAATCTTATCCTTATATACCCATATAGGTGGGGTATGACAATTGGTTCCAGACTGAATAGTTCGGTTCCACTGGATACTAAAAGCATGAAGGGACAGAATAGGAGAGCCTCAAAAGCAAAAATGAGGGGATAGTGCCATGTCATAATTGTGTCATGAAAGGCACCAGTTTTGTACACCTCTAAACTGGTGAAGAATTCAAGTTATGGGGTCTTTGTACCAGTGATTCCTGCTTTGTGGTGCATGTTTTAACTTGCCCCTGTATTCTATTAATCTCAAACAGGTAGATCTACCAGTCTCACGTCATTTTGAAGATTCTGGTCATACAGCAGAGGACCTGAAATTCATGGTCCTTGAGGTAATACCAGAAATAAGAAGGGGTGACAGGGAAATGAGGCTAAAGAAAAAAGAAGTTTGATGGGTCAATAGATTACAAAAGTCGACCCCTAAAGAATTAAATAAGTGTTTAACATATGTTTCTATAAATGTATTAGGTTAACAATATGTCACTTGCATGTTAATCTGAGAGGATCCCGATCCCTTTAATTCTCTCCTGTACAGTGTATATATGAGAATACTTGAGAGAGAGAGTGTGTGAGTGAGAGTGTGTGTGTGTTGGCACTTATGCTAATGCGAGAAGGTGGAGTGCACATGGAGTCTGGCGCGATGTATATGTGTGTATATATGTATATATATATATATATATAGTTAACTGTTACCGAGGTTCCGCACTGTCGCTTCCGCTATATTTGCCCGGTGCTTCCAGTGTGAAAAATATGAACCTGCAAGTTAAGGAGCACTCGTGGGACTTTTCATATTTTATTCTGACCACATCGACGCGGTTCGGCTTTGTCAAAAGCCGTCCTCCTGTATATATATATGTATATATACTGTATCTATATATTTTTTAAATTCCATTCAACATTAATTATTTGATTTTATTGATGTCTATATAGAGATAAAGGCATTGTATAGGGTGTTACAGTTCAGTCCATTCTTTTCCTTCTTAAAAATATTTGAAATTATTTTTCTGAACTAGCACCTCCTTACTCAGGGCATTACAATAAATCTAGTGCCCTGTCCTACCTACAATATTGCTTTACTCTGATGTTTTAGGGGGGGAAAGCACCAACCCAATAAAAAAAGGAATTGAGTAAAACATGTCATGTCTGCAAGTTGGATGAATGGCTCTATACCATTGGGATGTATTGAATGTTATTATGCCAGTGGTTCTGGACACATCCATTAGCCACAGGACATATAGAAGAAACTTGGAATGTCTAAGCCATTTATCTAAGAATGTTGGAAGTGAAAGTGAATAACTTATTTCTTAGATTAGTTAAGCAATGCTGTTTTTATAGCAACAAAGTTCCAAATACACAATAGCACACTGCTGTTGGCTAGTTATCCAGACAAGTTTGTAGTTGCAAATCCTCCCAGTCCACCACTCCTAGGGCTATCTGATCCAAACAAAATATAAAGTTAAGGAGCACACTTCTTAAAGTGATACATAGAATGCTTGTTTTTGTGCACCAGTAAACAAATTCATCACTTTAAATAGTGTGCTCCTCTACTTTATATTTTCTTGGATGCTGTTTTTATAGCATGAAGCTGTGAAATACCTTCTGTTTAGAGAATACTCAATTTAATTTTATGCTCTGTGGAAGTTTTTTTTTTGCTCCTTTAAGGTCATAATATAGTTATTAATCTGTCTTTTGCAATGACACAATAAGATATAATTGAAACATGTCAAAATTACTAATTGGGACCACAGATTTGTACATGTGGGAATATACATACAGATTCCTTTTTGGCAGCTGGGGGTTCACAGGGGGGAAAGGTAATTGTGGACTCTGCATAGCCTCCCATTCAAAAGGGATATCTTAATGGAACTCCACTTGATCTGTCTCACTTTGGTCAGAAGATTGAGAAGGGAAGATGTATTGACCACATGGAATATGTGATTCACTATCATTTTGAACATGAAAGCACTGACATTTCTTTACTGAACCTAGCTCTGGGGCCTTTATGGTGCCCATACATTAGAGAACAATTCTCATAATTTTTCTATCAAAAGTAGGCAACACTTGTAAAGTCCAGATATACCAAATATCTGTTGTATTCATTTAGAGCAACTAGACTTTAGCCATCCAACTGTCTTTTGTTCAAGAATCTATTGGCAATAATTACCCTGGAAAGTCCCAATCAGCATATATCAGCAAGATGTTAGGGACCTTCTGAATGCAAGGTGTTGATTGCATTGTGGCTTATAGCCCAGGGTAAGGCGTCAAAACAGCATTGTACATGATAGACAGTTGTTATCAAACCCCTCCACCACCACCACTACACCTTTATTCAGGATTGGTTACTTTATTTTGACATAAATGGCCTCCTTGACACCTCTCTTGAACCAATCCTGTTCCTTTGCCAATATGTTGACATTACATCTTTAAACATATGTGCTTTTTCCTTAAGATGCAGGTACACAGGGACAAGTCCTGACCTGAGGAATTTACTCTTCTGTGCTGGGCCATACGTTGGTGCAGTTGTTGTTTGGTCTCCCCCACATGCAAATTAGAGCACTCTTCACTCTATTGTACTGCACTGCGTATATGATGTCGCTCTTTTTATGTTCCAGTATTGGGTCTTTCGTATGCCTCAGTGCATATTTGGTTTAAAGCAGACAGGGATATCGTGTTTATTGAAACAAATACCAAAAATAACTTCTATCATCTAGGACCAGACTTACCCAAAGTTTCATTGACCACTCCAGGAATTACCTCCTTGAGCACTTCACAGTTTGTATGCAAAGCTGGGTTGCAGTTCATCTCCAGTATCCATACCTGAAAAGGAGTCGGGAAGCCATATCCTTTACATATATATATATATATATATATATATATATATATATATATATATATATATACCAATTATTCAAAATTATTAAAACTCTTATATAGATATATATTTATCAAAAGAAAAATGCACATGTTCCAACAGCAGTTCTAATCAATTGAATCAGAATTTTTGATTGCAAATAGATTGGCCCAGGTGATTGTCAGTATATTAATGTAATACCAAGAGGTATACCTCGTAGAGAATGGTCTGCAATAGACTAAACTGTTTTGTTAAGAAAACACTTGACTGTCACACATACAGGGTGATGCTCCAAGAGGTACACCGATCCAGCTAACTGATGTTATTGATTGGTTTGCGTGACTTTCAACTCCTTTATTGCAGTGGCTGCAAGTGGTGAAATATTTACAGTCACTTTGCATTGCACCGAGAGCTGCTATCGGCATATAATATTGCCAGAGCTATTGCACCGGGAAGATGAATATTGCACCAGAGTGTCAATATACTGGATATGTGTATTTAAATGCTAGCCTGATTGGATTTCCTTGATGGTATCCAAATTTGTTGTAGCTGTCTGTTAAATGCGCAACTGCATTTGAATGAATGTTGACCCAGATCTTCCTGTTTGTGGCAACATTTGTCAAAGATATCAGTTAAAGGGCATCTATAGTGGAAAAATCAACTTTTTTTTCCCTTTCCTTCCATGTGTTCTATAGTTCCTCCAAACTCCCAGAATGTCTTAACTTTTTTCAGTTTCCCCTTTCTGTCCTGAGATACACAAATTCAATTGACTTGTATTGTCAATTAAATCCCTGTGACGTGACCCTTTTCCCTGCTCAAGTCCCTCCCCCCTCCATGCTCTGTAACAAACAGAGATAAGAGCATTAGCAGGGGGAGAGAGGTAGCTTTGACTGCAGAGATAAGGCAGCACTTGACCCCCCTTCTTGATAGCTTTCACTGATTGATGATGGGTCACAAAGAGAGAGATTGCATAGCAGCAGTAAACTATTGTTCTCCCTTCTCTTCTGTGTCTCCAGGACAGCTTGCTTTCTATTGGCTACTGTGTGTGGGTGTATTTTTCAGAATGTTGAACTTTTAACTCCTACTGCACATAAGAAGCTTATCAGGCAGCTGGAGTTAAGGGCTGGAGGAGGTAACAGAGGGGAGAGGGAAGGGGGGAGTGCTGCAGAGTGATCTGACACCATGGAAAAACAGATTCACTGACAGAGATAGGAGAAAGGCAACACATAGTACATGAATTTAACTTTGCAATGGGGCAATTTGTGTTTTTCACCATAGATGCCCTTTAAATGGCCACATCTGAACACTCCTGATGAACATATGGTCCCATACAAGAACCATATGTATGGGGCCATATTACTTATATTGCATAGTAGACTGCAGATATTAAAATTAGAAATACAACATTATTAGTGTAAGGTATTGTGTGTTCCTTTTCCTATTGGCATATCCTGCTATTTCCTACTTACATTTACCTTTCTTTCAGACTGTGTTTAAGTGTTAAGTCAAAAACCCATTTTAGATCATATTTATGGAATCCTAAATACTTTAATTTTAGCTTTAATTCTCCTTTAAAACTAGTTGTTATTCCTCTAAATTCAGCAGAAGGTAACACCACCCATACAGATGGTAAACTTTGCACAATATTACATTTTGCCAGCACATGTAAAGTAAATATTGGTAAGTGGATATAAAAATACAATTTGAAGGCTTATAATGTATTTTAGATATACACAGTTGACTGCTTCCTTCTGCAATACCTTAAAGTCTTCATCAATCAGGAAATCACAACCAATCAGGTCAAAGTAACCTAGACGACAATCCAGCTTTGATTTTACCGCTTGGAAACAGTGAATCATAATCTGCTGCATCCTTTTCTAAATTAAAGTGAAGAACAATATTAAATTGGTTTTATTTTTATGCTAAATGTACTTTAAGTTTAGTTCTCTTGCAAATAATACAAAAAACATAGCACATATACAGTACACACAAGGTCATTTTCTTACCGTGAAAATGTTCAGTACCCAGTCTTGGGGTAATTCTTTACCGGAAGCCAAATTTTCATTCACATAGGTATTGAATCTTTCCATACTCCATACTGTTTCCTCCTTTAGCTCTTTGTAAAGTGGATTCTTCTTTTGCATGTACTGGAGAAACGAAGAGTTCCATGAAACCAGTGATTAGAAAGTGAGAGAAACCGACGAGAAAGAGGATGCTGTTCTATTCTATTGCGATCATGGATGCACATTGTGCGAGCCCCGCCGCGCGTAGCAGATGGGGTGACTGACCGTTGGGGGGAAGCATTTCCCCCATTCTGCAGGCAGTGGCGGTCCTGTTCTCCTCCCTCTTCATGTTTCAGGGAGCTGTGATTTCGAGAGATGTGGCGCTGGCGTGATGTCATTTCTATTACTGTGTTGTTTGTTAAAAGAAAAATGAATATGTTTCTATTGTTTCTACCCTTGCTGAATATGTTTATGGAGCCGTTACATGCCCTCTGGCAAGACAGAGGTTGGCATTCAAGCTGAGATCTACGGCTAGGTAGGTTAACAACTAGTATGGTTATGGTACGCAAGGGTGTGCAGTGGTATAAAAAGGGCATATTTTATTTAAATTTATTTAAAGTTATTAATAAAAGCTGTGGCCTATTTGTTTCCCAAAATAAAGTTGTTTCTATGTCTTAATTATAACAAAATGTAACTGTATGGGGTTATCTCAAAAGGTAATGGTTAGATGGTTTGGTTGACTGGGTCTCATTAGCTTGGTTTTTCCCACCATAATCTAGTTTGCACTGCACTGATCATTTCAGAAAATGTTGATTCTAGGGGCTGTATTTATAAAGCGCCGTGGGCCACTCAGACCTCCCCCCCACAGAAAACTCTGTGGAAACAGCTTTTTCTGTTTTCACAGAGTGGGATAGAAGGGCTGTAGATTCCCTTACATACTCTGTCAGGACTTCACACAGCAGAGAGAAGGAGGGACTTCCAGTCTCCCTCACACACTGAGGGAGTCTGAGGCTGTGCTCGCCGGCGGCACTGTGCAGTAGAAGCCTTAGGAATGTAACATGTGAGCCTCCCACCCATTAACTTTCTGGTCAGTCATTTATTTATATCTTGGGCTGTGGAGCATGTAGAGAGGTGGTTGATGGCTCGTTTTAAAGGTAGGAAACCACGTAGGACCACAGTTCCCCTTTAAAGCTAGGGGTGCTATTTTATAACACCAGTGTTAAAATAACGATGTGGTTGTAAACAAACATTATTGGCACCACCTACCAATAGTCAATGGGCAAATTCTGCACGGTAGTAAAATGCTGCACAGTAACAGTATTTTATGCTGAGGTCTTAATTGTATGATCCGGATGCAAATTACAGACGCAGTAGCAAATACACCAATACAAGCTGAATTTTTCTACCATGATAAAGAAATTATTATCCGATATAATTTGTTATTATTTTGGTGTTTATAAAGAGGTAGTAAATGGATAAGATTAATTGTATTAGAGGCTCTAATATCAACTTTAGCTCAGGTTATTTCAGGGTAAATGTAAATAAGAAAAATGAAATGAAACACATTCTTCCTGATGAATAGTCCAGAAACTGCTAATTAAAACAGTGCATCACTTGTCTTTCTAAATAATTCAACAGTGTGAATCAAAATCCTTCACTCTATCTTGCCCTGCCTTACTTTCACTTTCACATACCATAAGCAAATTTAGAGACAGGGAATCTGATTGCAAGGCTATTCTCTATCTCTCTGGAGACCTAGTACACACAGTGGCAATCTTTCACACAGCCACAAGCGTTCTCCCTTTATAAAGTATACTGCCTCGTGGCTGCTCTCCCTTTATAAAGTATACTGCCTCGTGACTGTCATACCTAATGATCACGACTGACTCTCAATACTTTTCCATTCATAAGGGCACAGCCACACTGCGCCGCAAACACACACGGAATCGCATGCGATTTCATGTGCGATTTTGTTGGATTTGTGCATGCGTTTTTTTCATTAGATATTGAAAACACATGCGATTGCGATAAAAAATGTGGAATGCAAATTGCAATCGCACCCAAAAACGTGCATTTTCAATGCGATTTCAATGATCTGGTGTCAGGGAGCCCATTTTTGTGAAAATAAATAAACCAAGCCTAAATAGAGGTAGGGGAGTTCTACACCAACTGTCTGCAATGTACAATGCTGTTTTGACACCTTACTCTGGGCATTCCTATAACGCCTCTTAGCCACTATGCAATCACGCCCACAACACCTGGCTGTGATATGCTAATTGGGATTTTCCAGGGTACATAATTGCCACAGATTCTTGTACAAGTCATGAATTGAGAAAGCCAGTCGGATGACTAGCGAAACGTCTTCAAGAACTAAACTTCAAGTCCAGTTGATCTAATTGAATACAACAGATATGCTATTTTATTACATTGCCTGCTAGATTTCATAAATATTCCAAAGAGACAGTCCAAACTAAACTTTGGCTAGACAAGTTTTTAGTATTGCGACTGACAAACCTCTGATTATATTAATCAGAGGTTTGAGGACAAGTGTGTTCAGACGTCTATTCTCCTTTAGATACCCTCTATTCCAAACACATCTGATTGTTCATCTTGCTCCTTTTCCATAATATTTATATCCTGCCTGTTAAATAATCCAGAAGCTCTGCTGGGCACATGCCCTTAGAGCATTCATAGCTTTTTACATAAAAGATTTTTGACTGAAAAAAACCTACTCTATAATATGTTTTACTCAGGGCTATGCAAGTGCTGAAAGCATTGTAATCAATCTTATCAGTATACTCTACATTATTCATTTACCTGGTTGGTCAGGTGCCCAGTGAGGTCATCGGATTGGGGATTATAGGAATTGCATGTTAGACGCACATAGCCATGGCTGAAAAACACGAAATATGGTGTTGTAGAGGCTATAACCATGTATGACCGGACATCAAACTTCCGCTGATTTAGAAGTAAAGGGTTAGGTATGTACCTGTAAACAAACAAAAATTAGGAAACATTTCTGCACAGAAAAAAAAATGTATTCCTAGGAATAAGGTTTTGGCGAAATGTAGTTAAGGCTTGGACAGGATGGCATATTTATTAAAGTAATGACAAAAAAAAGATATTTAAGTTTTCTGCCCATTTTTATGAAGTAAACCCTTTAAAGTGTTGTCCCATGGTGGGGGGAGAGGGGAAGGGTTACTGTGATGCAGAAATAAAAGGAATTTTCTGATTATAGTGTGCACCCTAGTCCAGATTTTGCTTTTACATTCTCTACCCCCCTTCTATCTTTGCCTTTAACAGGTATGTCAAGTAACTCTTATGTGCTCTGTGAATGACCCCTCAGTAATGCAGACAAATCAGGAAAACCTACTGGCAACGTATTTCCACTAGAGATGGCCAAACTTCCTAATGTTTAGTTTATTTTCAAATTTTAGTTTAAAAATGCAAAAGTTCCAAAACGAACCCATTAAAGTCAATGGGGACAAATAGTTTGAAAACTGGATAAAATACTTTTAAAATAGCAATGGTAACTTACTATACATGGCTCTGTGAAACGGTCTGGGTAACACGTACAAACATTCAGGGCTTGAAAAAAAGGCACTTCCTTCACATGCACACAACTTTCGAGCTTCCACATTCAACATTCGATACTTACCCCAGAAATTCGAGAATTTGGGATTTTCAAAAATTCAATATTTCTAGAATTTGACCCTGAATCTCTTAAAAATGCCTAGCATGAAGTGGTAAAGATTCCTTGTTGCATACCTCAAGGGGTTAAATAATATATATGTCTTTAAAGGGAAAGTTCAGTGGAAAATATTATTTTAAAATACTTATTTTATATTATGCATAGCTAACTATTATAAATATTCTCATCCATTTAAAAAAAAAATCAATTGAATTTATACCCCTTGCTATTCTCTGCTTCCCAGATTCTGTAACGGTCCTTCTTCTTCCCAGAATGCACACTAACGTAGAAGTGTTACACAGACAAAATGCTGAATGGGCAGGTTAAAGGTAGGGATGGCCGGTTCGCGGATCCGAACCCGGATCCGCTGCAGATTTATCCCGTTCGCGAACGGCGGATTTTTCCGGATTTTCCGCCTTCCGAACTTCCGAACTGCGGATTTCTCGTATTTTCGAAAAATTTCGAAATTACGAGATTTCTCGTAAATTTCGAAAATACGAGAATTTCTCGTAATTTCGAAAAGTTTCGAAAATACGAGGATTTCTCTTATTTTTGTAAATACGTATTTTCGGAAATTTTCGAAACTACGTGGATTACTCGTATTTTCGAAAAATATGTATTTTCGAAAATTTTCGAAATTATGAGATTTCTCGGATTTTTAAAAATATGTATTTTCGAAAATTTTCGAAATTACGAGAAATCTCGTAATTTCGAGGATATTTTTCATTTTAATGGGTCCGCTCGTGAATTTTCGAATTTTAGAATTTTTTCGAAAATTCGCGGATCCTCTAGTGGACCGGATTTTGCGAAGTTCGGACATCTCTAGTTAAAGGGCATGTCCACCCCATTTTGCTAAATTTGCCCATTAGTATCTTTCACTCCCCCAGCCCCAACCTCCATAAAAGATTTTACTAGAAGTCCCCCGATCTTTACTTGCCTTACCTCTTTCCCGCGGTGTACTAAACCGGCCCTCTGCTTGCATGGAACTGCAAGCTGGGGGTGGGACCGGCAGCCGTGTCCATGATTGGCTGAGAAGCCAATCACGGACACGGCTGCTGGCTGCACAGAACGCCTGGGGAGGGAGGTAAGGTAAGTAAAGTTTGGGGGAGTTCCAGTAAAATCTTTTATAGCAGTTGGGGCTGGGGAAAGGATAGCTAATATTGGGCAAAGGGGTTTAACACTAGGGGGAGGGATTGCAAAATGGGTGGGAGAGGGAGGGGGGGAAGCCTGCAGTGCGCATGCCAAACTTCTCCCAGAGGGGAGACAGGAGGCAGAGTCCTATATAGACTCTGCTATCCTCCTGGTGGCCAGTTTTTGGGACTTTGGGGGGGATTCCAGGAGAACCATTTGGAGCTGGGATGCGAGGTAAGGATTTTATTGCATTATACAGTGGGGCGAGTAGTGGGGGAATTATAGTTTTGGGGGTGGACATGCCCTTTAAGGTCATTAGAATGACAAAATACTGCTCTTTTTTTCATAAAGTATATGTATTTGCAGTGAACTTCCCCTTTAATATTTAATTTTATAATTTGCATCACATTAGCAAATAACCCTATATTTGCATAGGGAAAAGTGGGCAAAAGGGTAATGCTTCACAGCAGCAGAACCATTGAGTAAGTATTCTCACTGCAGTTTGCCACCATTGTTGAGGAGCCGGCAAGCATGGCCCCTCTGGACATACCCAACACCACATTGGCTTCTCTCCCTCAGAGTATGTATAAAGAATTTTTAGAGTAATTAGGTATGCATAATATAAACTAAGACTTTTAAAAATAATGATATTTTCCACTGAACTTTCCCCTTTAAAGATTTTTTTTAACCTTTTGTTAAAGTATGCAACAAGGAAGCATTGGCACTTCATGCTGGGCTGATTCCTCTTGTATAATAACGAAAACCACTTTTTAATAAATTTATAGACAGATTCTAGAAATATTAAATTTACTAAAATTCTCGAATTTCTGGGATAATCATCAAATGTTGAATGTGGAAGCTCGAAAGTATTGCACGTGTAAAGGAGGTGACTTTATTTCAAGTTCTAGATGTTTGTACCGTACCTGTTCCCCAGACAATTTCCCAGATGCCAGAGCCATGTAAGTTAACATTGATATTTTAATTCAGAGACAGATTCTAGAAATATCAAATATTTTAATTTATCAAAAATTTTAATTTATCGAAAATTTGAAAATTATCGAAAGTTCGTAACGTTCATAACCTGTTTAGGTTTGTTTAAACTATTAAAGTTCAATTTGAACTCAGGTTTGAGTTCGAGTTCTAGTCCATCTCTAATTTCCACACTTCCACCTGCTGTAGATAGGCTGCCAGTTGGTCTGCTTGTGTACAGTACACAGCCCAAGGTTCCGAACATCACATTAAATTAGGAAAATGCAGACAACCCCAGGCACTCATGGACTGTTTCTAAATTCTAGTGATTATAGTAATTATTTCCTGATTTCTAGTAATTCTATTTTACAACATTTTTTTAGTAAATCTTCCTAGTAAGCATAGCATGCCATACATGCTACCATGGCCTACATACACTTCTGGTATTGTACCATAACAATATCATGTGTGATGACTGCCAGTGAAATCAATCACGCAGAGAAAAATTATTTGATTTCATTATCAAACATTTAAATTTCAGTATGATAAATAGATTTTCCTATAATATAGTTGCCTTATGAACACGTACCAGTTGGTTTTCCAGAACATAAAAGATTAAAGGGTAGGATTTCAAGATGGACTAAAGGTGTCTACAAAAAAAGCTTTTAGTAGGCTAATCAACACAACATGTTTCATGAAACACACTTGAAAAAGGACTCAGGTCGTGTTGACTAGCTTATCAAAACCATTTTTTGCAGACACATAGTTGTGTTGCCTTTAGTCCATCTTGGAATCCTACTCTTGTATCTCTTATGTTCTGGAAAACTAACTGGTATGTGTCCATAAAGCAACTATACAATAGGAATAACTATTCTTCATACTCAGAATATCATAGCAGTGAAATTTAAATGTTTGATAATAAATCAAATAATTGTTCTCAGCATAATTGATTTCACTGGCAGCCATCACACATGATATTGTTATGGTAAAATATCGGTAGTGTATGTAGGCCATTATAGCATGTTTGGTCTGCTTTGCTAGGAAGCAAGTTAATAGATTTTTTTAAAAATAGAATTACTAGAAATCAGGTTATAAAAACTATAATCACTAGAATTTAGAAACATTCTATGAGTGCAATTGTCTGTTTTTTCCTGGTCAATCATTGTTGGGCTCAGTTGTTTGATGATCACTTGATTCACTAAGAGATGGCAGCACAAAAGTTAGATTAGAGTTCTGTGCGAGTCTAATTTTTCAAACGCTCAACTGAAATTAAACAGACCCGCAATCTGACCTGCACCCGCTTTGCTGGTGGGTTCCATAAACATACCCGAACCAAACCTGCAAGTAATCAGACCTGAAACCTATGTATGTATATGTTTATTTATATAGCGCCACTTGGGGACGCAGCGCTGTACAGTATAAAATACAATAAAGTCATACAAGGGGGATAAATACATAGATAGTTCAGTACATAAATATATAAATTATATAAATAGAAGTGCTAGGGCTTTGCCACAAGAGGTAATGAGGTCCCTGCCCCGTAGAGCTTAGAATCTAGTTAAAACCTATATGATATGGCCTGCAACCCGCAGATTCCTGCGCGCAAAAAAGTTATTACTGAACTCCTGGAAATACCTCATTGACCAGAAAATATATTACTTTAGCAATGAAATACACAGGGAAGACTCTGTCACTAAAACAGAACAGATTAAAAGGAGCAGTAACTAGCCAGTATTAGGAAAATTCCTCTATAACGTCCTTAGCATAACATTACTAATCTGTCACATACTTTTCTGCAGTGATTTTTAAAACCCATACCTCAACACTTCCTCAATACTTCTACATAGTCTTAAGTAAAATTTCAGATAAAGGTTTATTTATGTACTTTTAAGTTCAGTATTAATCAAAATTACATAGCAAAGTAATTATTATTTTGCAACACCAGAGGGCACTGTTATAAAGAACAACCATTAAATAACATACTTTGGAACATTGGAAAATGCTTCTCACCACGTAAAATAAAAAATAAACGATTTATTTAAACCTAAAGGAAAATATTAAAGGTTGAAATAAAAAAATAATATTTTGGGTATAGTCTTATTAATATATTTTATTAACAAAGCAGTTTTGAGTCTTTTGGTTTTAATATTATCATGGAAGTGTGCTACAATTAGATAATGTTTTCTACATTTTTTTGTATATGAGACTAAAGGTACGTACAGACATGCACGGAATGTCATGGCCAGTTCTTGGCCTTGACGGACGGTATCCTGCAGGGATCTTTGAGCTTGTATTTAGCTTTAGTGTATGAAAATAATATAAAAGACCAGTAATGCAGCCAACAGATAACATACCCATTTTCCCTGTTATTTATAAATAGTAGATTTTATTACTAGTCTTACTTCCTCATATAGGAAAGGTGTTTAACATACTGTAGTCAGGTCTCATTCTAAAGGTCCATACACACATGCAATTGTGGGCCCAACCCACTATGTATGAGTCTGGCAGGAGCCTTGGGGACTGAGCTTGAGCAAAACAAGTGCTAGATTGAAGTCATGCAGCAACACAAACACATCAGTGCTGCTTATATGTATTCATTTATAGATTGAAATGAGGCAAAGTAATTTTTTTCAGCGTACAATTGCTTTAAAGCAATTTTTAGGAAATATGAGGAGATTGAAACCAATATCTAAAGGCTAGTTCACACGGCCAGATCTTTAAGCCTGCCTGGCTATTCACCACTATTGACCGGTTGGCCGTCCGGAAGTAGTGTTGTGCAGTCCATAGGAGACCACATGATCGGCCTTAATTTACCAACATGTGCAATAGTCCTTTTGTCACCCTACGAAAGGAAGACCAACATTGGTTGCCCGCGACTGATGAATTAACAAATATTTCTATATTTATGCATTTGTGTCTTAAAGGGAAATGTGACAACTGGTTTGCTCGATCATTTGATCTAAGGGCTGGTACACACAAGCAGATATTTTCGTCACACATTTCCGACCAATATTTCCATATCGTTTGGCTGGCCAAAAATATTGGAGGCATTTTACTCTCCTCATGACTCTCTCTGCAATTCCTAGTTATGCCACTGAATAGGGCTTTGTAATTAGTTTGCTTAAACACCTATTCCACGCTGTGTGTAACTGTCTGATCCTACCTTTGAATTATCCTGGCCTGTGGCCTTTTAAATTTAAATTTATTATCTGCAGACTCATCGTTCAAATCTTGAAACTGAGCTTTAAGATTGATAAATTGCTCTTGATTTTTCAACAAGAAAATGCCACGTCCTTGGTTTAGTCCTGTGGGTTTGCATATCCACGTTTGTCCATCTAAGCAAAGAAATAAGATATATTATAGAAAGAATTATAGGCACCTTTTTATTTCCCATCTGTTAATGAATTGTTGTATGCCCCATCATTCTCAGCTCACCTAAGGATAATAAGGATTGTGGTTCAGTAACACTAGTACGATCAATTATAGGTTTACCTACCCGTTCATTTTAGAACATGTATTTCCTGTATAAAGGTTAGAGTGCATGTCCACCACTTTTTTTTACAAAATTTGCTGTAGTGTAGGGCTCCCTCTCCCACCCCATCTGCTCTATTAGCTTGTAAAAAATGAAAGTTTTCAAAATGGAAGAGAATATTTTCTGTATAAAGGTAGAATAACTAGGTATGCATAATATAAACTAAAGATTTTAAAAATAATGTTTTTTTCCACTGAACTTTTCACTATTTTTTCAATTGGTAATGATCCCACACTGGCAGGCACAAACAAAATCGTATCCTTTTAAATGGTCAACATTTCTCCTATTGCCTTTCTGATCTCACATGCCTGCATTGTCTTAGGCATGCAATAAAAGTCTCGATGCCATATATACTCGAGTCGAATTTTTCAGGCTTTAAAGTTTTCTGAAAACTTAACTTCGACTTATACTCGAGTCAAGTCCTAATTTAGATCCCAATTCTGCAATTGTGGATAGTAACCAGTAGGTGTGGCTGTGTTAACCTGCATAGAAAGTTACAGGAGCTGTTCTTGCCTTTACAATCGTTCCTGCTTCCTGTAGTCTGGCTGCTGGACTCGCTTAGCACTGTCACTGCTCATCTGGATGCTATAAATCTGAAACTACAGCTTGAAACTACAACTCTCAGGTGACATTTTTAACTATTGGGATCAGAGAGTCCTTTACTATATGGGGGTCAGAGGGCCCTTTACTATATGGGGTCAGAGGGCCCTTTAAAATATGGGGTTCAGGAGAATTGTAAATTATGGTAAGCTTAATTAAAAGTTTACTAAACCTTACCACAAAGCAAGCTGGGAGTTGTAGTTATAGTTTCCAAACATCTGGAGTGCCAAGGAATTGGGGGTTACTGGTACTGGATTTGGCTATTACTGTATGGGATTCATGTATGGGAATTCTGCTGTCCATTTAAAGGGCAACTAATTTCTACCCTCAGCTTATATTTGAATCAATCAGTTTTTACAAATTTTTCAGGTAAAAATAGGTACCTCGACTTATACTCGGGTCAACTTATACTCGAGTATATACGGTAGATGCCAGATTAACCAGAACAACCAATTAATATGCACCATTGTTAATATCTGATTAAGATCAATGGTGCATTTTGATTGGCGCACTAGGAAATGGGGTAGTAAAAGAATTTCACTGGTTTGAACCTGTGGACACCTGTGCATTTGCTGTAAGCAAACTCTTTGAGTTTTTATTAGGTAATGGGCATTGGGCAGTCTTGAAGTCTGAAAAATACATGAGAAAATGGTTTCATTTTGAGTTCTGCTTACATTCAATTTCCCCCCTGGAACCTACCACTTCTGGGAAGCACAAATATCATAAACAGGTAATTCTTTAAATTCATCTTAAATTCTTTAGGATGTCTACTTCCAAAATTGTATGATACCCGCCTAGCGTTACCTTACTGCTCAGGGCACTAGCAAATCAATCTCTTGTTTAGGAAGGATATTGAATCTTTCCTTTTGTCTACCTATGGATTACAGAAAACTAAAGAGATAAAATGAGTGACAGTCAGTGGATTCCAAATATGACAGAAAACCAAGCTACTCTGCTGAAAAAAATAAAAATGTCATCTTTCATCTTAAATTTACCATAATCACCTGAAGTCTGCTCTTCTGGATTCTGGTACCCTTCTCTATTCTCTCTGAAAGTGTTCTTTACAAAATTGTTATAATTTAAATCCACAGGTAATAGTTTGCAAAAATTAAAATTGACTTACCTTGAAAAAGGGCAAAGAAAGTTTCTTTTTCTTCTCTGATATCTAGACGAAAAGTTTCAGGAAAAAAATCTGCCATTTTTAGGACTCTGTCATGGAAAAAAGATGTAAAGTTTAAATGCTGCTGTAAATATAGAATGCATGGTATATATTATCTACCTGTTTTCATTATAAAGGTCCTAAAGGATGTATGTAACTTTTATTGCACAGTTTTTTTTTAAAGGTTGTAAAATTGTAAGGGCTTTTTTTCTTAATGTGAATTATTGTTAACCTGAGATACTGACACTGTATCTTCATCACAAAATATCTCTGGCGTTTTGCAACTGCTTTGGTGTTTGAAAGGAGAACTATACTGTCCTCAACGGTAGGGGGGGGGGCAGTATTGGTAATTACCAGTACCATGGCTTTATACATTTGTTTCTAATTGTATTGCTTGAAACTTAAGTGTGGCATTCATATTAAACCTAGCAATGTATATATATCCACCTTTGTACTCTATAGCACCCTTCTAAACTAAAGTTCCAAAATGCTCTGTACCCAGGCACTTTGCAATGTTCAATGAAGAAAAGAACATAGTGTGTGATTTTGCCAATTAAAACAGTCCCCCGCATAGGATTATTATTGTCCTTCTAGTTAATTTGGCTTGATTTGGCCCTCAAAGGGCATGTCCACCCCCGAAACTATAATCCCCCCAACTACTGGCCCCGTCATGTAGTGTAGTTTAATCCTTACCTCACATCCCAGCTCCATATGGTTCTCCTGTAGTCCCCCCCCAAAGTCCCAAAAACTGCCCACTAGGAGGATAGCAGGACTCTGCCTCCTACCTGGCCTCCGGAAGAATTTTGACATGTGTACTGCAGCCCTTCTCCACCTCCCTCCCCCTGCCTCTCCCTCCCTCTCCCTGCCTCTCAGGATTCCCTCCCCCAGCATAAATCCCTTAATATATAGTATTGCCCCTGCCAGCCCAGCCCCAACCTCTATATTTATATGTTTAGAAAGCTCCCCAAACTTTACTTCATTGGCTGCCGCTCAGCCAATCAGAGACGCGACTGCCGGTCCCGCCCCTCTGCTTGCATTTTCTCGCAAGCAGAGGGCCGGGAGCGCAGCAGAGGAAAGAGGGGAGGTAAGTAGAGTTTGGGGAGCTTTCTAAACATATAAATATAGCGGTTGGGGCTGGGCTAGCAGGGGGAATCTTATATTAAAAAATTCATTTTAGGGTGGACATACCCTTTAACACCACACAGACACCTTCTGCTACACCCTCACAAGCAAATCTAATCTTCCATTTCCTTGACTAAATCATCAAAAAGTTAGTTTTATGGTCTAAAATGCAAAAGCATACCCCCTTACCTACTGATACACTCTTACAACCCAACCTACCGTTCAGTTTCCATGGCAACCATTCCTATTTATTTTTTACGTTTTTTCTGTGTTCTAAAATGCAAAAACATACCCCACACATGCAGCAACAAGCTTTTATTGAGCAAACAAAATGTCTACACGTTTCAGCCCCTTAAGAGCCATCATCAGGCCGGCGTCAGGGCTGACGGCTCTTAAGGGGCTGAAACGCATAGACGTTTTGTTTACTCAATAAAAGCCTGTTGCTATATTAATGAAGACCCTGAGTTCTTTCAAATTTCAAGTGGTTTTGCTTTTTCCTTTGGAGAGACACCCGGGCATATTACTCATCAGTGTGGAGTGCTTTCAGGTCGTATGGTTTTGCTATATATATGTGTGTGTGTGTGTGCGCGCGTGTGTGTGTAGAAACGGAGCACTCACTTGGCCTTTTTGCGATGGTAACTTTATTACAAGAAAAATTGAATCTATATTCCATGCTCTTCGTATCCATATTTTATGCTCTATGTTTCTATTTTATCTTCTTTTACCCTAGTTTATCCCATTTCTGTTTTTAGTCTATATAGGTCTCTCTGGTTTTACGTATATCTATGGCGGAATGTATTGATGTTTTAATGTAGTGTAGGATATTAAATAGTGTATATTTATTAATTAATTTCTTCAGGTATGATAATCATAGTAACTTCATGCTTTTAATCATGTTTTTATCTGTACCTGATCGGCTTTGGCCAGCAGGTACTGACAGAGGGTGTTTCACACTCGGGTGATGTATTTTCTATGCAGCGTATTAACAACATTGGGGTTACTATCGCAAAAAAGGATCCTTGTAATAAAGGTACCATCGCAAAAAGTCCAAGTGAGTGCTCCGTTTCTACACATATGTATGATTTCCTGTTCAGATGCACCCTGGCTATCGGCAAAGATGGGCTAGTGTGAGTGCAACTACTGGGGTGTGATAAATATATATATATATATATATATATAAAATCAGCACAGACACGCACATTCCCTTCAAAAGTGCAGCCTTTCAAGCCATATCTCTTTATAGTTTCTACTATTTTTTCTACATTAAACATTCCTCTTATATTGTATACACATTTACAAAACATACTTTATATAGATAGGAATTTTGGATCTCTATTTTAGTATAAAGGCAAACATAACAAAAATGATTTAGTGTTTACCTGTGGTTCCAGGACTTATTGAACTTATGCATGACCCTTTCATATTCTCTCAAGCTGTTTAGGAGCCCAATTTTACTTGTAAGGATTTTATTGTTGGGTATCTGATATACGAGTTGATCACCTTAGAAAATGTACAAAAAGATTAACATTTTAAATCTTAATATACTGTGTCTTAGATAAGTAACTGTGGTCTTCATAGAAAGACCTTTGAAAAGAGCTAGCTCATGCCTTTCAAGCAAACCTAGGATGGGTTTCCCCTGTGTCACTATGTGACAGGCATAAGCCCTACCCCTAAAAATCAATCTTTTCGGTCCTTTATCTATGGACACCTTAGGAAAAGATTTTTTTTTTTTGTTCTCAGGCTTGTGACTAGCTTTAAAAATGATTTAGAATGTCAAGGATGGGGATAATGATGCAGTTGATGATCTGTCCTATAATTTGGATACAAGTGGGCATGCTCAAACCTGAGACTTGGGGGCAGAGCAATGGTGCAAATGATGTGTTAGCACACAGTGGTGGCAGGAAACACCACCCTTTATACTGCTGTAAGTTTGGATTTCGTTTGAATAAAATATATTTTCACATCGGTAAAAGAGTGATGACATTTTGAGTGCTTTGTTGTTCATATGATTTGGGGGGTGCCGGTCCTCCAGGTGTGTGGACTCTCCCTTGTGTGACACCCGACGGAGGTGGACTGGGGTATGGTATACTGTTTTTTCTAGTTCGGATAGACTACAGCTAGAAGCATGATCCTGGAATCATTTTAAAGATAGGAGTGTGATATTTTTAATAAAGGAAAGTGTATGTAGACCACAGTTCCCCTTTAAAGGGCATGTCCACCCCCAAAACTATAATCCCCCTAACTACTGGCCCCATCATGTAGTGTAGTTTAATCCTTACCTCACATCCCAGCGCCATATGGTTCTCCTGTAGTCCCTCCTGTAGTCCCAAAAACTGCCCACTAGGAGGATAGCAGGACTCTGCCTCCTACCTGGCCTCCGGGAGAATTTTGGCATGCGTACTGCAGCCCTTCTCCCCCTCCCTCCCTCTCCCTCCCTCTCAGGATTCCCTCCCCCTAGCATAAATCCCTTAATATATAGTATTGCCTCTGCCAGCCCAGCCCCAACTGCTATATTTATATGTTTAGCTCCCCAAACTTTACTTACCTCTCCTCTATCCTCCGCCGAAATGATCTGCCGGCAGCCACTTTCGTGATTGGCTGCCGCTCAGCCAATCACAGACGCGACTGCCGATCCCGCCCCTCTGCTTGCATTTTCTCGCAAGCAGAGGGCAGGGAGCGCGGCGGAGGAAAGAGGGGAGGTAAGTAGAGTTTGGGGAGCTTTCTAAACATATAAATATAGCGGTTGGGGCTGGGCTGGCAGGGGGAATCTTATATTAAAAATTAATTTTAGGATGGACATACCCTTTAACTAGAAATTAAATATTTTTCTCTTTTAAATAGGTAAATTTTAAGAAAATATGCGTTTTTTAAAAGGCCTGTCCACCCCCAAAACTAAAATTTCCTCCACTACTGACCCCACTGTGCAGTGTTAAAAACCCTTTCCTTACCTCTCTGCTCCAAATGGTTCTCCTGCAATATCTGTCCAAAGTCCCAGAAAATGAAGAGTAGGAGCCTGGCTGT
This sequence comes from Hymenochirus boettgeri, assembly GCA_019447015.1. Classification (NCBI taxonomy): domain Eukaryota; kingdom Metazoa; phylum Chordata; class Amphibia; order Anura; family Pipidae; genus Hymenochirus; species Hymenochirus boettgeri. Next base: position 160,975,629 of record CM033475.1, read on the forward strand.
GAGTGAAACGGTTTCCGCCTCTTACCTTTACTCTGAGAGGTTTCTGGCTTGCCCACTGCAGCCCTCCCCCCCTCCCTCCCTAACTTCCTCTCACTCCTTGTTTGCTGCCTGGTGCCCTAGCTTTAAATAATTTTGCTGTAGTGTAGTTGACCCTATCCCAAACCCAACTGCCATACTGCCAAGAATCGGTTATGTACTTACATAGTCTTGTTCCCCCAGCATTTTGCACTGCAGCCGCGCCTGTGATTGGCTGCCTCTCAGCCAATCACAGACACGTCAGCTGGTCCAGCCCCCTGCTTGCAATTTCCTGCAAGCAGAGGGCCTGGGTCTGAACGCTGGAGTAACAAAGCTTTGTTAATACTTTTCTGATTATATACTACATTACAGCAAACATTTATATGAGAGGTGGAGATACCCTTTAAATTAAGAAGAAATGCTCAAGGTACCTCCCAGGCGTCCAATCCCTCTGGCCACCTTACTGCCAGATAGACAATACTAAGAAATGAAAAGACATTTATTTCTTCAAATCTAAATAATAATGGAATTAAAGTGAAATTACAAATATCTGCATGTTTTTAGTATTTACTGGTTGGCCAAATTAGAGGCAAAATTGGTTAATTTTCACAACAATTTAAAGGGTATACTAAGAAATGAAAAGTGTAGGGCTGTCCAGTCGTTTATATTTTACAAGGGGTAATCCCTCTTTATTGCATAAGTATGGCTGCCACAGTAATGGATAAGTAGATTAGTAGGTGTGTGTACCTGGGTCTGGTTGAGGGGGTATGTCCATTTTGTGTTTACAACCATAAAACTATCTTTTATTGAGGATAAATCTAATTTTTTTTTTTACTTTAGCTACCCTTTAAGTATGGCTGCCACAGTAATGGATAAGTAGATTAGTAGGTGTGTGCACCTGGGTCTGGTTGAGGGAGTATGTCTTTTTTGTGTTTACAACCATAAATCTTTTATTGAGGTTAAATCTAAATTAGTTTTTTTTAATTTAGTTACCCTTTAAATATGGCTTCCATGAGAATGGAAAGGTAGGTCAGTAGGTGGGTGTACCCATATGAGGTTGGGGGTATGGGTTTTTGCACGTATGACTAAATAACTAACTTTTATTAACGATTGATCAAAATTCGTTTTTTGACTATAGTTACCCTTTAAGGATGGCTTCCATGGGAATAGATTGGTAGGTCAGTAGGTGGGTGTACCTGTGTCTGTGTGGGGGGTTAGGGGTATCACCATTTGTATTTATGACCATGAAACATCCATGAAATATCCACATTTGAGGATTGTTACCATTATAGTCTATGGGAAAAAATGTCCGGAAATGTGCAGATAACGCCGTAACGTGTAACGTAGTACACTTCTCCTATATGCCCCGCACGTCTGTACCGAATTTCCAAAAAAGCAGAAGAATAAAGCAGAAGAAGAAGAAAAAGAAGAAGAAATAGAAAGAACAGTAATTTGGCTTTTTCAAGCCAAATTAATATCTACAGTTCTTGTTCATAGGTAGCTCCCCTGATTGACATACGGTAACAAACAGAAGCTCTGTTCACTTAGGAAACTATTGGCTCTTGGAACTCTAACAGCCCAACCCCTGTGACAGGTAGGAGAGGAACAACCCTCTCTGACTCACCTGTAACAACCTTTATAAGCTGCTGCCATGTAGACAAACTGATTTTACTTCATCATAACATTCTGCAAGCCTGGGATGAGGATATTCAATCTGTAACAGTGCAACAGAAATATCCAACTACAGGGATTCTTCCTTTGGTGCTGGTAAGTGCACATGGGAACCTACCTTTATTATTTCTTGCTATGTGAAAAGGTTTGAAAATATAGAAGCAAGTTAAAAGCTTGGGTAACATCAGACAAAACTAAACTCTCTAATGCCAGGACATCCACAGAAATCTAAAGTAAGTGCAGTGCAATGTAAATCTGCCTGTTACCTGATATAGAAGATTTATAAAGAGCCAAGTGATTTTGCAGAGGAATATATGGTGATTTTTCAGGAAAAAAATGTGTTTGCTTGTTAAACGAAAGCAAAGAATCTGGTAATTTACACCAAAATCTGATATGAAGTAAATGCATTTTATGGTAATTTTCAGGCCTGGAAACAGTTTTTTGTTTATTAAATAAAAGATTTAATCTCTTTATTAATATGGGGATTGGACATGGTTTTTTTTTCATTTATTGATTTAATTGCACAAAGAGGTTTAGAGAACCACTGAACATGTTTCATAATTTTCCAAAATTTTGGCCTGGGAAGTGTAAAAACTATTATAATAATTACAGTGATGTCTATTTTCATAGCTACAGTAATGTGTTTATTATCATAATTCCAGTAATGTGTTTATTACAATAACATTTATTTGTTTATCATAATTACAGTAATGTGTTTTGGGGGTTTTACATTCATTAAAGGACTGTAAAAATGTACTTTTTAAAAATGAAATATACTTGGCACAGGGAGGTAGGATTGGTTATTCCAACCTCCCAATATTGTTTTGTTGAGGACCACCAGCTCCTCCACCAGTACAGTTTTTATTTGCTAGGTTAGCGCCCTAGGCATTCCTATATTAATTATCATGCTGAAGCCATTAAAAAGTGTGTCAGAAGCAGTTTATTTAATGTTGGTGCACCTCAAGGAAACAAAATTGGGAGGTAGAAATCAACCCTACCTCCCTTTATATGCACTATAGTTCTCCAGTAACTGCTTGTACCCCTCTGCTGGGTTTAATGTAACATGGCATGTTTGATATATTTTGTCTTTCTTTCAACTTATTTTTATTTACTTAGGGCTTGTTCACACTACATCAGTTTGTATCCATTTTTCAAACGCAGGTGCGTTTAAAAAAACGCAGACAGTAAAACCCCACAGGATTTCATAATATCGTTCACACCGGCTGCGTTATAATCCGTTCTGTTCCAGTCCGTTTAAAAAACGCACTGCATGCAGCATTTCTGTCCGTTTTTTCATGCATTTTCTATAGAAATCTATGGAATACACATTGTTAAAAAATGGATACAAATGTATGCAAAAAATGGATACAAACTGAAAGAAACACATGCTATGCGTTTCTGTCAGTTTCTGTCAGTTTCTAGTGTGAACGAACCCGAAGGCTGAAATTTACACTGGAAATTTCCGATCAGTTTAATGATCATTCATTTACAATAACGATTGTAAATTACCAATAACGTGTTATCATAGATTTATGATCCCCATAGAATACCATTGCGGTAGTTTACTACTGCATGTTATGCTATGACCGAACTTCATTAATTAACGAATGCAAGGCATAAATGTACGATCGCAGCCTTACATCTTACATTACCGATAACGTGCGGTATCGCTAAATTGCAATACTGCACTTTATAAATATGGCCCTTATAGTGATGTCTGAAATCAGACATCCCACCCTGCCAATTTGTGCTTCTGGGCAAGCTGGGAGAGGGGGCGTGGTGATGCTGCATGATGTCACTGACATCACACAGTGGGTGGCGCATGCACATGAGGGGGTGGGGGAGGCGGAGTTGTGGGCATTACGGGGCAGGGCGTGGGTGGTCCAGGGGCATGGCGGTAAAAAGGAGACGTGACGGGGAGGAGATTTAGAACTCCTCTCCGTTGTGGGAGACCACCCCAATTTGCAGGAGACTCCCAGAGGGTCTGGAAGCCTTGTGATACCTGTGAAGTAGAAAGAGGCAGAACATTTCCGCTTCTTTATAATTACAGCTCGGAGTGTGTGAGATTATTTATAAAGGTCAGTGCATGGATTGGTGTGTTTTTACCACTCATTGCATCCGTTTTTATTTTGTAAGCTAGAGCTTATACCTGACGGCTGAAACATGAGAATTACGATAGAAATAAATTGTATCAAACAGTCCAACAGACCAACTATTTATCAGTATACAATATAAGGGATAATGTGCCCCTTACAGTGTAATATAAGGATATTACGCCACCGAGGAGTTCCCTAACCATATACAGGACTGCTTTTATACAGGACAGGGAACTCCAAGGTGGCGTAATGTCCTTATATTATAATGTGAAGGGGCACATTATTTCTTATAATACATAAGTATTGGATTCCTTCACCCCATTCGCATTTTAAATTCTAGCCTTGTCCCTATTTCCACCTTAAATCCCAAAGCTACCTTCTGTAACTTAAACCCAGTAGAAAGGAACATCCCAGCCCAGCATCTATGCGGTTAAACAAATCTTTGTGGAGGAGGAGAGAGACATTAGTTATGAAGTGACAGGAAGCAGCTCCAGCAGGTTCTGTTAGTGAAGTTAAACACTGCAAAAAATGCTGAGTCATTGTCCAGGCATGAACACTGGAATGGGCGGAGTAGTGAGATATAAGAAATATAAGAAATGAGTCACTTAGTGACATAGCTGAGTGATTTTTTATAGTATTAGACCACTGCAGCTCCCATTATAAAATATCACACTTATGTATTATAAAAAGATTTTGAGACATCGCAGAGGATTATTAACCTAAATAATATAAACGTAACTCATAAATTCACTATTAAGTCTTTTTATATATAATCTTCTTGCCGCGATGGTATAGATACTTTATATATAATCACATATATCGAATTATATAATAGACTTTTACACATTTTACCAGCTGTGCAATACTAACACTGTACTCGCAGTTCTCAGTTTCTGATTGGATTGTTTATTGTTAAAAAAATATACAGCAGAAAATTAATTTAGTGGTCTGGCAGGAAAACTCTACATCACATTCATAAACCCCAACACTATGGTATTCACCATAAGCAACCTGCATTAGAGTCCATAGTCTAGTAAACCTCATTAATAAAAAGCATAAATTGGGTGATCTAAACCATTTACATTTATTTATTTTTCCTTGTTTCCTTTCCCATCTGTAGTGTCCTGCTAGAGGGCTCCTTGTAGGACTGTGAACTCACTGATGCACTCTATGCAGTTTGGTTTTCATGGAGTCAGTCTCTGAATTGAACAATTAGGTAAAGTTTCCAGGCGGGTTTTTTTATCTTCCCTGTAGATAGCGCACACATTATTATTAGCACAGTTGTGCAAGCCAGTTAAGATGATATGGCAGAGTGATAACATGGCTGGAGCCTTTCAATTAGTTCTAAATCTACCTTATTATTTATTTGCTGGTCTGAGTGTCATTTCAAATGTTGCATTTGTGCACAGTTAGCCACGACTGATCGTGTGGTCCATAGCAAACAACTATGCAATTTCCCGGCCTGGAAAATTGCACGGTGTGTACCCAGCCTAAAAGCCTGAAAGATTAACAAACATTAGTGATATGGCAGGGTTGCTGCTTATTTTGAATCCTTTTGATTTTATCAGTAATTGTCCCTTTATTATCCCTTGGGGAACATTTAGGGAAATGACCTCTTTGTTAATGCAAATTAGTGTCCTCTCTCCAGTCTTGCCAGAAGCTAAAAGTATCATAAAATGAACACATACCTAGAATACATGGAATGTGCTGAATTCGCTGCTATGTATAAAACATGGTACACACCATGCAATATTTTGTCCCAAACAACCAATAATTTAGTGTATGTGTTGATCAGGACAATATGATTGCATGTTTTTTTGGACGTGAGCAACCATTCATCTGAATCAGACTAATGCATGATTGAACATGTCTGAAAACCACGACCAATCGTGTAGTCCTCTATGGACCGTACAATCGGTCGAGGCAAACTGACCATTTACCACTAGCAACCAGTTGGCCAGGACAAATCACTTCAACCAATCATGTGGTCCAATCATGTGGGACTGCACAATCACCTGTGATTTACCAGCATACCGGATCGTTCGATCAAGAAGAACAGGCGATTAACTGATATACAGAAATATCAGTTGGTTGGTCATCCCAAAAACTCTGCTTGTGTGTACCCTGCCTAAGGACATGGCTGCAGTTAATGTCACGTGTGTACGAGCCTTAAAGGAGAACTAAACCCAATTTTTATACTCCAGAATCTGAAAACAACTTCCCTAAAAACACCAATAAGCTATAAAACCCCACTTCAGTAAATTGTATTAAAGTTAAATATAAGCCTGTTGAGTACTGGATGAAGTACCTGTGTGTATGTGCAGTGTCAAACCACACCTCCTGGCCTCAGTCACATGCTTCCTTGCTTTATCTGTCCTGTAAAAGGATTGGCTACAGATTACTAATGGGTGTGACCAACTGTAACAAGTTTCTGCCATTGCTAAGGACTGAGCATGTGCAGAACATAATGGTTGTTGACCAAGCTGTGTGATACTAGAATGCTGTGAAGTAAAGCACAAACTATATGTTATTTAGGTAAATTTCCCAGCGCCCATATCAAAATAAGAGGTCAGATACAGATTATAGGTTTTATATTAAGGTGTTCTGCCTTCTGGTTCAGTGTTGTTCTGTGGCTTTAGTTGTCCTTTAAGTGTGAGGTGAGAGAGCAAGAGAGAGCCCCCCTGACCTTTCTATGTCTTGGAATATATGCAGTTTACTAAGTGGGCTGCAACTTCTCCTCCCTAATATATCCATATAAGGCCTGTTTAGGTACATGCAATCACCTTTGGGTGTTTAGAATCAGGTTGCTTTTCAAAGATACACAAATAAATGGATATTGACAAGACAGAGTTGCATATACTGTATAGCAATTATGATGAGAACTCATAATAATCATTTTTAACAGGTACTTTTATGGTATAATTAAAGTACAACTGTTGTGTCCAAGCTGTACCTCAGCTGGGAATTATGGGAAGAAGCACTTCTTGCAGAGAGTACATTCTCATTTGTTAGGCCCTGGTCCAAAAGGAGGGTGGAACAGCAGTTGTCCTGTAACATAGGGGTCTGTTTTAGGGGCAACACAAAATAAGTTTTGCACTGGGTTCAGCTTCCCATAGTTGAACCTATTTGGTGTATGATGATCTTTGGAGAGGGCAGTTTAATGGGGAAGTTCAGTGCAAATACATATGCTTTTCAGAAAAAAGAGCAGTATTTTTTCATCCCAATGACCTTAATCTGCACATTCTGCATTTTGTCTGTATTTAAATAAATGCAACCAAAATACTGAGTTCCTGTTTGCAGGACCCCTAGTAGAGACCGTTATGGTCTTGCCCTTGACCCAGCGCCTGGGTTGATTCAGTTGCTCAGTAGAGATCTGAGCATCTTTGACCCATCCAACAGCCAATCAGTAGAAATTACTTCCAAGAAAGTGGTGCATCCTGGGAAGAAGGACTGTTAGAACCTGAAATGTCAGCTCACTAATGTCAACAGCAGAGAATAGTAAAGGGTATGAAATCTTTTATGCTTTATTGTTAGTGTGTGTACCTAGCTTAAGGCAATTCAAGAGAAGGTAACTGCAGAGCTGCTGTAATGAGATATAAAAATCCTTACCTTCTGCTGTGCAGTAATAACTTTAAAACAGTTACTATATTGTGGGTTAGGTACACTGTGGAGTTGTTTTAAAGGTAGGAATGGGCTCTTTATATAAAGGCCATTTGTATGGAGACCACAGTTACACTTGTAGGGAACTGGTAACTATCGCCTTACATACTTTAAGATAAGAAGAACAAAAGAAGTTTTATCGTCAGACTAGGAACGTTTCTTAAAGCCTGGTACACACCTTTAGGTCCTACGTCCCGACTGACCATTTGGTACCTCTGACCAGTTGGCAAGGACAAAAACAATGAACCGTTTAATAAATTCTCTGGTGCATTGTTCACAAAAAAAGGTAATTTTAGAGAGAGAGGACACATGGACATCCTTTAAAGTGTAACTGTGGTCTCCATACAAGTGGCATCTTGTTTAAAAGTGGCTTACCTTGCTTGTAAAGTTAAAGGGCATGTCCACCCCCAAAAACTAAAATCCCCCCACTAATGGCCCCACCATGTAGTGTAATAAAATCCTTACCTCACATCCCAGTTCCATATGGTTCTCCTGTAGTCCCCCTCCCCAAAGTCCCAAAAACTGCCCACCAGGAGGATAGCAGAGTCCATATAGGACTTTGCCTCCTGTCTCGCCTCTGGGAGAAGTTTGGCATGCGTACTGCAGCCCTTCTCCCCCTCTCTCCCCCTCCTTCCCGTTTTGCTATCCCTCCCCCTAGCACAGAAACCCTTGGCCATATAATAGTTTGCCTTCCACCAGCCCCAACCGCTATAAAATAATTTTAAGAAAGTCCACCGAACTCTACTTACCTTCACTCTCTCCCCCGGCGTTCTGAGCACCCGGCAGCCGGTCCCGCCCCCTGCTTGCAGTGTCTTGCAAGCAGAAGGCCGGGCCGGGCGTCGGAGGAGAGAGGGAAGGTAAGTAAAGATCTGGTCACTTTCTTAAATTTATTTCATAGCGGTTGGGGCTGGGGGAAGGCAAACTATTATATGGGGAAAATTTTGTATAAGGGTGGACATGCGGACACGTTTAACGACCAGTACGGCAGCCACACATTTTCAACCACTACCAAAAATGTCCGATAGCCGTCGTAGAAGTTGTACTTTAACGATAACCTGCGTTATCGCAAACTTGCAATATCGCAAGTTTATAAATATGGCCCACAATGTGCTGTGTAATTAACCCCCCCCCCGCAAAAAAACCCCAATCTTTTCTGAAGCTATTTAAAGACAGTTTAAGCAGTAGGATACAACTATGACAGGGGAAATGGTGCTGGTGATGTCGCAGCTCACAGTGCTAGCTGGAAACACCACCCATTGGGCCATATTCATAAAGCCGTGGTATCGAACATTTATGATCGTTAAACCGATCGGAGATTTAACGATTGATATCGAAAATGTATGATACCGATCGTAAATTTACGATATCGAACGTAAATCTACGATAACAAAAACGTAGATTTACGATCCCCATAGAATACCATTGCGGGTTTATAAATATGGCCCTTTATACTGCTATAACTTTGCATAGATTGCAGCTATAAGCATTGATGCTGGAGTTGTTTTAAAGGTAGGAATGTGCTCTTTTTAATTAGGACCACTTGTATAGAGACCACAGTTACCCTTTAAGATTAGAAGAAAATAAGTTTTATCTTCAGACTAGTAATGTTACTTAAAGCCTTGCAATACAAGGATTGTGGAATCACTCCAATTAGGCTAATTTACAACTACATTTAGCGGATGTACTACTGATCTGGTCAAACATTTATACAAACATAGAAAAGATAATCAATGCACATTCCTAGGCCCCATACAATATCATATTATCTGCACACTGGCATGCTTTATAAACAAAGGGGTTTTAGTATACATTACTGTGATCACATGAATGAAAAGCTTTCTAACCACGTCAAGGTAACCCCAGTCTGGAAGGTCCTAACTTCTAACCTTTTTAAATTTATTTAACTTCAATAACGATTAGCAAACTTTGCATTTCTCATTCTAACACACTGGATCCATATAACAGGCTTTCTCACTTCCCCGCAGCCCTTTGACTTTTTAAAATGAGGGAAGAGGCCATCCAGTGCTTTATATTAAAGGCATAGGACCTCCCATAAAAGGGGCGTGTTGGGGGTGCTATTACCACATGGAGGCTTGACCAGGCCTCCCAATAAATACATACAATACAAGGATACTTAAAGCCTTGTACACACCTATAGATCCTACGTACCGACTGACCATTCGGCACTTCTGACCGGTTAGCCAGGACAAAGTACTGACTATCATGGCAAAAGTAGCCATGGTTGACAGTTTACCGCGATCAATCGTACGGTCCATACAAGCTGTTTTTCGACGGACATTGGTCAAGACCCACCAAGAGCCATGCAAATTTTTGACCGATACACTGAACCATCATAAAAATTGCATAGTGTGTACACAGTGTGACAGTGAGAATGGTGAAACTATGGAGCTGTCTTCCTGCAGAGATTCATTAAATAGCTTCGAAAGTGTCTGGATACATTTCTAAAATATTGAAAATGACTGGTATTCATTTATTCCAGTAGATCCAGGGATCCTTTTCGATTGCGTTTAAACTGGGGGGGGGTGTTTGTTTTGTTTTTTTTGCCTTCCTCTGGATCATCTGTTAGGTAGGCTTCAGGGGTAGGCTACAGCTGGACTAGATGGTAGTATGTCTTTAATCTCCAGTACTATGTCACTATATGTAACATTATTTAAAAAAAAATAAAAGATGTATATAAAACAGACAATGTCTGCAATTATTTTCTCTACACAAATCTATTTCTGATGCAGGAATAAGAACAGGATGTAGGCATAATATAAGTGTTTATTTTTCTAATATGAAAATAATTTGTTCATCATCTGATCTGTACCTCATGAAACTAAATCAAACAATTAGACTGGATTAGCAGTAAGTATCAAACATGAAACGTAGACAATTACCGTGTGTGGTCCTGAAATCTTTTTCATTCACAGCCAATAGTATTATAGAACCAGCTGATGCAAATTATACACAGTGTGATTAGCGTGTGACTACTGTACCTGGATTAATTATTGAGTTTTGTAAGTAATATGAATGTGTTATTTATTTTCTTCTGATTGTGTGGAATACTGCTATCATTTGTATTCGTTTAAAGGACCATTAGAGTGTTAATTTATAATACATCTAAATATCGCCTATGCTTTGATCAAATGTATAGGAGTTGACAACTGCTATCCCTACCTCTATTTGTGCTGTCATTCTGACTACTTCTCAATAGTTTTCTTTTCCAGGGCTGGATTTTCCATAAGGCCACATAGGCCATGACCTAGGGCCAGAGTCATTTCTAGCAATCTTGGTTCCCTTAGCGTTATCAGATCGCAATGCCATTGACATTAAAACTTTCCAAGAGTATTACCATTAACCTTTCAGTGCCAGCAAACTTTGTTACACTTAAACAATTAACACTCAGTGCCAACAGAGAATTACCATCAACCCTTTAGTGTCAGCAGACTTTCCTACTAATAATTTCAGTGCCACCATTTTCCCAGAGTTTACCTTTAACCCTTTCAGCTGCCAGCATTGACATGATATACAGTATGTACCTGCTTTCCATGTCTACTCTATTGAATTGTTCACTCCTCACCTGCTCTAATTGGAGAACTGGGTGGAAGGAAGGGAGGCATTGATAGTGATCCATGGCTGCTAGTCACAGAGGCCACTGTTATAAAGTCTGCAGCAGTTTTTACCTGGCATTTTAGAACTGTTCTCCTCGGTTCTTTTAGCTGAGCTCATCCTCCCCCCTCCTTCCTTCTGAATGAACCTTCAGTTCATTTTTAACATTGTTTCAAGCAGAGGGAGCTGAGTTCAGAGGCTCTACTCACTACAATGTTACAAATTACAGCAGAACAAGGAGAGCAGGTCTAACACAGCAAGTAAAAGCCGACAGGGAGATGCTAGGTAGAATCCTGGGGGTCTGAGGAAGGGGGCACATTCCCCCGAAACGTTGTGTTTTGATGTTGTTGTTGGCTTAAAATAAATTATATTGCAACTTTACAGACTTGTGATGATTAGAATCCTGGGTGCCCTGGTTTAAAATAGGCGCCTAAAATTGGTCATACCTAAAACCGGCCCTGGAAGTCCTCTGTTTTTACTAAAAACATGAATTGCTGACTGCAGTAATAGCAGAGAGACAATGTATCTATTAAATGTATCTCCTAAATCTGTGCAGCCAGCCAAGAAAAAACAGAGGTAAAATGTAACAAATGGTTAAGGATCGAAAGGGACCAAAAAAGAAACAAAAATTTTATCTTATCTACCCAATTGGTTACACTGTTATCTCCTAATGTAGGGAGAAGAAAAAGAGTGAATGGACCTGTCTTGTATCTCACTGTTAGGGCTAGGTCCCACTATGTGCGTTGCATTCCATTTTCCGTGCGTTTTGAGAATCGCAATCAGTACCCACTGTATAATTTGCGTTCCGAATCTATGTGGTCCATTTTTTATCTGCATGCGTGCACAAGTTTTGGTCCGTGTGTGTCAGAATCGCACTTAAATAATAGTCTATGGGAACGCAAAAAAAAAAAATGCGGTCAAACTTATTTTTTGAGATTTTTTTATTGATTTTCCAAAAACTGCATTTGCACGCAAATGGACTGGAAACGCAACAAATGCATAGAAAAACACATGTCTGTTAACCTACAAATGGACAGGAACGTGATCAAAATGCATTGTTCTAAACTCAAAACGGACAGCAAAATGCAACGCACATTGTGGGACCTAGCTCTTACAGCACTTTATGGTGGGGACTTCTTTATTACATTGGGACATGGTCAATTCATTTAATACAATCCCATATAGTAGATCATTTATTTGGTCTGAACTATACAAATCCATTTAGTATAAATATTACAGCCATTCATTGTCCTGGGGATGCAGGGCTCAGCATTAAATATCTGTGTTCCAGTGAATAGGCAGGGACAGTGATCCTGACTCCTCTCCCTCTCAAAGTGGTCATGTATGTGGGGGGATTTTTACTGGAAAACCCAATCAAAATAATGCTGGATTGGTGCTGGACACTAACATTGCCCTGTGTGCCATTTAATGTAACTTGTCTTTAGACATAAGGGTATTAATAATGGTGCGGTATCACTTTTTAGCTATACCGTGCATTTATTGATCTTTAAATGATCGTAAATGTACAATAACGTTTGTAAATATACGATAACGAAATAGTAGATTTATGATCCACATAGAATACCATTGTGGTAATTAACGAACGTTCGGCCGTACATTTACGACCGCGACCGAACATTAACTAACCCGCGGTATCACTAAAAAGCAATACTGCCGGTTTATAAATATAGCCCAAGGTCCCAATCTGAAAGCCTAACCTACAGGGAAATGCACAGCTGGCTCTTACAATAAACACTACTAATAATAAAAAAAAATGTTAGTGTGACTTTAGGATGGGGTTTGCGGCGGCTGCACAGGGATCTCAAAAGACATAATAGCAGAAGCTTTTTAATGCCAGCCAATAGATGGATTTATGGCCATACAAAATTTTACAGCGAATCACAACGCAGAAGTAACTGCTATCAGCCTATTACATTGAAGGGGTGATTGCCCCCTCACTCCAGACTGTAGTAATACAGAAGCAAAGTCAATCAATGGTGACAGCATCAAAAATGCCTGGTAAACGCTAAGAAAATGTTTCCTGCACAAATACATGGCGCTCGTGTAAAACTAGATAGGAGTCAAGCAGGCCTAGGGGAGAAAAAAAATTGTAAAATTGTCACTGTTCCTTCCTTTTCTGTGGGAAGGGTTGGTTTTATCAATGTTGTTTCCATTCTCACTTGAGCTATAGCCTGGATTAGCTCAGGAGGGACTTCCTGTTTGTTTTCAAAGTTAACTTTTAAATGACACGTCCACCCCCAAACTAAAAATTAACCCACTGCTGGCCCCACTGTTTAGGGGGGCACTACTTCAGTGCCTATTCAAAGTCCTGAAAAGTGCAGAGTAGGAGCCTTACTGTGTGTAAAAATGTATCTGCCCCTTCCCCGTCCTCCTGGTGGACTCTGGCATGCGCTATGGTACGGGACCCCCTCCCAACCATAAACTTAAAGGATATGTACGCTTGGAAATTATTTTTTTAAATTGACTATAACGGGAAAATATAATTCTTCTCAACTATCACTGTACCATTTTCTGTTGATATGTCCCCTATTTTTTGATTACATGTCAGCTGATGTCAAGTGCCTTGGTTTCATAAACTCTTCTGTTACGTATATGTAGTTTTGCTATAGCTGGAATGATCACAGTTAGCATGTGAACTGCACTGCATGGTGGGAAATTCCTGAGCATGCTTGCTTCACAGAGAGTCAGATAGTTTGAGTATTTTTAGACTGAAATGAGGCCAAGTCATTTTTCAATGTATAATTGTTTTTTTTTTAAAATGCAGAGAAAAGACTTACCAACCTTCATTTCCTCGGCTCTTGCAATAGCTGGCAGCCACCTCTGTGATTGGCTGACGCTCTGCCAATCACAGATGCGGCTGCCGGTCCAGCCCCTAAGGTAGCAGAAGTAGCATTTGAGGCAGAGGCCAAGGGAACAAAAGTTTGTAAGTTTCTCTGTAAGTTTAAAACCTGGCAGTTAAGGGGTCTCCTGCATTACAGAAAAAATGTTGATTTAGGAGTAGAGATAGCCTTTAACAGGTAAGAGTTCTAATATTACAGCCCCATAATAGTTCCTAGCTCCCATATATTTTACAAAGCATCGGCAGTTGCTTTTTTAAGCTGGGTATACAATGGAACCATTTTTGAAAGATGACAGATAGAATCTACCTATACAGGCAGGAAGAAGGGAAAAATGACATAAGCAAAATAAATCGGTGTCAATAATTACATTTTTTTGTGCCAACTGGGTGTTAACAACTTAACATCTGTATATTTTAGGTGAAGGTTAAAAAGGAACTAAAATCTTTTTTTAGAAATGATGTCAGATGTTTATGAATAAACTAAGGAGAAAGAGACTGACTGTTTTAGTAACATGGCTTACAAGGAAAAAGACCTCCGGGAAAATACCTGTGATTTTGTAATAATGACTAAGTAGCAGGAAGCCAGTTTCTACCAGATCATTCAATAAACTTTACAGAAACCACTGGATGAAAATGATCTTCTATCAATTTACATGTTAAAAACTTGTCTGAACAGGATATACTATAAGGGAAAATTTTGCACAATATGACATGTCATTGCCTAATGACCGATCTTCATGCCCTTCTCTGTGAATTTGCACACACGTGGAGTGCTGGAGGAGATGGGGGGATACATCATGGGGTTTGTTGTGCTGCTCAGTAGGACTGCTACTGGTCACTGACATTTTGCTACTTTCTTAGTACAGTCTCATGGTGTGAGGGGCAATCACATCTCCAATGAAATAGGCCAATAGCAGTTGCGTCTGCATTCTAATATGCCTTGAAACTTTGTGGGACCACAAATCCTTCCATTAGCTGGCATTAATACATTTCCTCTATTAACTTATTACATAGATTGTATCAGCTGCATAGATTTTTTTGAGATACTTGTGCAGCCCTGAAAAACCCATACCCATCTTAAAGGACAAGCTTGTACTAAGGTTAGTTAAATATATAACAGTGCAATACTAGGATTCAGCACCCAGCAGCATTACTCTGCTGGTATTTGCCAGTAACAATCCCCCCCACATACATGGCCACTTTAGGTGGGAGGGGCAATCAGGATCACTCTCCCTCCACTAGAGCGCAGATAGATTCTATCAACTGAACACTGTATCCTTAGAACAAAATATAGGAGCAATATTTATACAAAATAGATTTTTAATAATATGGTTCATTTTACTTCATTTAACAATTTTTTTTTATCTGAACAAAAGTCCCCCCCCCCCCCCAAAAAAAAAAACAGTTTGCCCAGTAAATAGATTGAATTGGATTTGAATCGTTATTGACACACGGTACTTGGGAGCTGTGTTGCCTGGGGGCACCTGGACACATTAAATAAACCGGACGAGTGTGGCCTTAATATAATATCTGGGATTGTATTACAATCAATTAATCATTATTCATGTCCCAATGCAATAAATAAGTCCCCACCATAAAGTTCAGTAACAGTGAGATACAAGGCAGGTCCATTTACTCCTTTCCTTCTCCCTACATTAGGAGGTGACAGTGTAACCCAGTTGGTATATTAGTTACTTTGTTTCTTTTTCCATCCCTTTGCAGGTTAGTATAGTTTAGTATTTGAGGTTGAATAAAGACAAACGTCCATCCAGTTCAACCTAATAAGCAATAAGCTTTTCTTAACTGGCTGCCCAGATTTAAGAGATACATTCAGTCCGATTCACCCAGAGACGCACCACAGATAAACAGGGATTTAAGTCACCCTAAGCAATTTACAATTGGTGACTTTAACCCCTAGCTTGCGTAGGCCTATCTCCCTACTTGTCTCACAATGCAGTAAGCAATCCAGGTTTTAGCAAAACCGGAGAGCTCCAGATATGCCGACCCAGGCACCCTAGGTTGTGGCCTAGTTGGTCTTTTTTGAAATCCAGCCCTGGATCATATGTTGAATCTATCTAATGTCTAGGTACTGTATAGGTGTATGGCCAGCACTGATATCTATGCAAAAAGAAAACTTCTATTGTTTTACCAGAATCAATTATTGGTCAGCATAGTGTTTCCCAAAAAGATACCTAAAAGCACTGTAAACTGTTGGATTGGACTTGCACCTAAGATTAAAAAATCTCTTTGTTTAAAAATAAATACGAATACGCATTTGGATAACAGAAACATCTTTTATTTTCTTTAGATGGATATGGCTAAAACTCCTGAGATCTGGCACACCCAGGTAGATACAGTGGAGGACACAGATTCCAGACTTGAGTGTTCCATTTGCTTCACTAAATATGATAATATATTTAAAACCCCCAAGTTATTACTGTGTTCACACACTTTATGCTTGGAGTGTGTGGCAAGGCTGGTAGCTGCACTTCCACCTGAAAAGCAAGCAGAGGATGTTCTATGTCCATTTTGTCGTCAGCCTACACATATTCCAGATGGAGGAGTCCCAGCTTTACAAACCAGCCAAGAACTGTTGTCCAACCTGCCTGCTCACTTACAGAATGAAGAGTCAGTGTGGATTGAAGGGAACAAGCTCTGCTACAAACAACAGCCAGAGACAAACTCAAACCAGAAAGACTTTTGCATCTGTGTGGACATTGGTCTGAGCAAAAAGGACAACCCAGTAGGCTACAGGCAGCGCAGGGGCTTATTCAGTGGCTGCAGTGACTGGAAGAGGCTTTTGCTTATAGCTTTTATTATTCTCATTTTGTTTTGTATTCTTCTTTGGCCAATTGAATGTGTTTTAAAGACCGGAAGCATGCGATGCTCGTCAGAGCCTGAGCCAACTAAACAACCTTGATCTCAAATAGAGGTTAGACCACTGAACCTTGGGTTAATATAAGACTTGGGACACATACTGTGTGTATACTGTGACTGATATATTTCTAACAAGCTTGTGGGGCAGGATACCTTTTCCTATGTATGGCAATAAAAAAGTATTTGTAAAGTTCTAGGAACTAAACGTTGGTTTAACTGTTGATACAAAAAAGTAAAATGCAAAGAGCACACTGGATTTTATGGATAACGATCACCTCAGACCTCCAAGTTTACAGTAAACCGATTAGCCATAGAGCTTGATACACTGAGACCGCTACATTGGGCAGCTATGGACTAGTCATTTAAAAACAATGGCATATGGCTGTTTGTCAGAGGTTGACATATTTCAAGATGAATTTTGCATAATTGTGTTCTTATGGATGTGTTTATTATTGCAAAATAACACACAATATAAAGTATAACTATTTCTCAAGACCCTAGCTGCCTTGGAAATGTTATTCAAGAAATAACATGCTATCTATCTGTCTGTCTGTCTATTTTGATCTATCTATGAAAGAAGATAAGGCAACAGTCCAGCACCATCGTATACTTGATCTCCTTAAGGTTTTCTGCTTGTCATGGTTCAACCACAAAATTCAAACACAAAACAGATATACACATTTTCATTGGCATTTTTCAATTTGTATAATTTAAAGGATAACTATCGTGTGAATACAGTTTATTTAAAATACAGTTAAAAAGAAAAGTAGTTGGGACAGGGATATTGGACAGGTAATTCCTACCTCCCAATATTGTTTCTCTGAGGAGCCCCTGCCCAAAGAAAACTGATTCTGCCAGTCTTCCTCCTGGCTCTACCTTTAATAAAGGATTAGTCCAGGACTAACCTGGCAAATGAAAACTGTACGTGCCTTAGCTCCACAACGAAACAATATTGTGAGGTAGGAATAGTCAAATTCAACCTTCTTGTCCCAGGTTCTTTCCATTTTTAAAAAGTAAATAGTTAGATATCCTTTAAATTCTTATACATAGAGGAAACTAAGATGGAATTTAACTTACTGCTGTCCCAAAGTTTTGCACTTCAGGTAAATATTCCTGCAAATGTAAAACTATTGGGGGGTGTCAGCAGCCAGGAATGGATTTCTATCAGGCACAAAATGCCTGACGTCCTTAACTGCACCCCTCAACCCATGACACACACCCAAACCACACACATTTCTACTTAAAAAGGAGGAAAGCCAGGGGAAATGTGGGGAATGCAAGAGACATGAACTGTTTAAAGGACATAGAACAGGTCTGTAACTAGATTATAAAGTGTAACTTTACAACATCCAAAGAAACTAAATAAAACATCATCCTAGGCTTGTTTGGAAGGCATGAGCGGGCTTTACATAGGGGGCACCTATTTGGAGACCACAGTTACCATTTAAACATGTACAGCGTTGAATGTACACTTAGTATAATGCATTATTAGTATAATAAAAAATGAAAATGGGCCATTCTAGGGCAATTGCCCCCAATTTGGCACATACAAGAAATCCTAGTTGTACCATCGAGCGCTGATGGTCGTAGGCTAAAAATGTTCCTGTTGGGCTGATAATAAAAAAATTGCTTATACACGAGCCAACAATTGTATGATATTGGGATACGTGATATCGTGCGATTGGTACTTGTTCATGTATGTGCCCCATAAGGCCTAGTACACATGATATACTGGCTTCCAATCCCCATTTTATCCATTGATTGGTCGGTAGTTTTCCAGGAGCTTCAAAACAGGAAGTAGAAATACAAACTAAAAAAAAAACAATTACAATTTAAGCATACCCATCAGTTTTGCTACAAATCAGATGAAATGGTCTTTTGGCGGTTAAATTCTGCTAACTTACCCAACTAATTCAACAAAAATGTCAGACCATGTTACCCATCCTGTCAGGTGGTACCTCTTATCAACAGCTGGACAAACACTAGGGTTCCTTGAAAAAAAATAAAGTATTTAAAAAAAAACCAAACAGCTAAAAGGAAGATTTGAAGTTGTTGGTTGGATTATTTGAAATCACGTTATAAAACAGCTAACAAGGCAGCCAAACCTGTTCAATAAGGGTTAAAAATGAGTAAAAATGCAAAATCTGTTTGTGCCTCGTTTTCAAATGAAGCAAAGTATTATTGTGTCTTTTTCATTAAAACATTTTGGTTATTTCTTTATTTTGGATAAGTCTGTATATGTGAAGGGATCCAATTTGGCTGTAATAAAATGAAGAGCTTTCCATGGGTTTGATTTTTATAGCTGTGATATTCTGGTACTGTAATACTACTGGGTACTAACAAAACTTAATAACAAATAATGGACATTTATCCATAAACCTTTGCCTAAATGAGAATATTTGTAACACTGTACTATTCGGTGAATGGGGTGCTTGGGAAATTCTTCTATAGAAATGTATCAGTTTACAAAGACATGCTATATATATTCATATATTTATTTTACTAACCTTCTAATGTATTCAGTTTGAAAAATACAAATGACTGCCATTGGTTGAGGCTACACCCTTTACTGACAAACGGATATTGTCACAAAAGGATAAAATTATAGTCCAGCATGATGATGTTTTTTTAAAGAGAGGCTGTGAATAAATTGTTTCTATATTTCATTACTGACCCGTTAAATAATTTTTTAGAACATATTAGCAAATTATTAAATTCCAGCTAGTTGGACAGTCTCTTGCTTCTTTTTTTCTTTTTTTGGCCAGTGAGTACAGGCATTTATATCTGAACTGTTCATGGAAGTTTTCCTACTTTTTTGGACTCCAGGTCCTTTGGATATTCATTCACTGTTTTCCTTCTCCCTAAATTAGGGAACAGTGTAACCAGTAGGTAGATTAGTTACCTTTGTTTCTTTTTCGATCCCTTGGCACGTTCAGAATTTACCAATTGTTACATTTCACCAGTGGGTAACTAGGAATCACTGGATGATGGGGCCCTTATTCCTGCTTCATCTACAATTTGTTACGTCCCTGCATTTTACCAGATTTTTCTTGGCTGTCTTCCTTTAATTAAAGAAATGAGTTTTGCTGGGGGGCCCAGTGATTCCTAGTTACGCCACTGCACCACTTTGGACCCTGGATCCCTAGGCCATGACCTAGTTGGCCTTGTCGGATTTCAG
Source organism: Hymenochirus boettgeri (assembly GCA_019447015.1). Classification (NCBI taxonomy): domain Eukaryota; kingdom Metazoa; phylum Chordata; class Amphibia; order Anura; family Pipidae; genus Hymenochirus; species Hymenochirus boettgeri. Next base: position 160,995,598 of record CM033475.1, read on the forward strand.
GCCCTGGGAGGACTGGCAAAGATTGAGAGCAATATCTCACCTCAGGGACATTGAGGAAAGTTTAGGATCTTGTAGTTTGGGGGGGGGGATGTTGTACTTTACATAATTATTAGATTAAACATCAATCATCAAAAAATATAAGGAAATACAATGGCCTTTGGGTTTCTTAGGGATTAGGAAAGGTATCAATTTTTATAGGAGGGGGACATTCCTTTTAAAGGAAAAGAACATTGGAACACGAGTTAAAGTGGAGAAAGTGCAGTCAGTACAATCTTTGTTAATTATTTTTGCCCCCTTTTTAATAGACTGGAAATCTAGGGTCTTGTTAATTATCTAACACAGTCAGATCAAACTAGATTGATTTCTTATTTGCAATCAGGGCATATCAAATCACCTGATCAAACAGAACTGCACTTTATATGGTCAGTGCAGATTCACTTTTTGAAATTAGCTTCAGAGAAAAGTTACTGTGTCTTCAGTAACTTTTTGAAGCCTTCAAATCAGTAAATAGGTAAAAATATACCTGATATTAAATGCACTACCGTATATTGAAGGATATGTGTTACCTGAAAATGACATTCAGGTGGTGTTAGGGATCAAAAATTAAATACTTACAAAAAACAAAATAGGAAGAAAGGCTTCCCTAGTATCCCTACAATCACTCGCACACTTGATATCCAATGAATTTAAACAAACCGATTGATTGGCACAGTCGCCAATGTTCTGTGCCAATAATCAGTAATAGGTAACAATGAATAGGAGTCCAACAGCAATCCCAAAGTGCAAAAGGATTGTAATCAAGGTTTTTTGTCTAACAACAAATTACATCTCCCTTTGGTGTGGCTATTTAGGAAACTTTAAAGGACAATGATACTCACCTCCCCCTCGTTCCTTTCCCCCCACTCCTGCAAAGTACCCAGGGTGAGGACCTAAAACGCTAGGTCCTCACCTCTGGGTACTTTACAAAATCCTGCACTACTTACTTGTAATCTCCCTCGTCGCTCTGGTCCGATCCTCCCCATTGGCCTTCGAGTGACACGGTCGCGAGGCAGCCAATGGGAAGACTCGCTCTGCAAGGAGGCTTACAGGACTTTTGTAAAGTACCCAGAGTGAGGACTTAGCGTTTATAGGTCCTCACCCTGGGCACTTTGCAGGAGTGGATCGGGAAATGGAAAGTATAATTGTCCTTTAATGTCTGTTATGGTGGAATAGACGCGAAGATTCCGATGTCGGGATATACCGATTTGTATGATCGTTGGATCGTGTGTGGATGATCATTCAAAGATCTTTCAATAACTTCCACATCAGGTCAGTTGAAATATTTTTGGGCTTAACCGCAAACCGATTGTACGACCACAGATTGTACAATCAGATTGTACATCTATGGCCACCATTAGGTTTCAGTATTATGCCTAAGTATGTGTGGTTAGTAAAACATGTAACAGTTAGGCCACATTACAATGCATAGTAGCACGACCAGAAATGCGCACAATGTGCTGTGGTTTTTCCGGTGCACTATGTGCACTAGCTTGAAACATGTTTTAGTCAGTAAGTTGGATGAATGGCTCTATACCATTAGGATGTATTGCATGTTATTATGCCAGCACTGCTAAGCAAATTAGCTACAGGACATACAGGTCCAAAACCATTTTACTGGGAATGCTGAGAGTAAGAAATCATTAATTTCTTGGATTATGAGGGCAATGCTATTTTTAGAGCATGGGTCTGTAAAGTACCTTCTTTAAGAAGGCTCTATTTCATTTTATGTGGAGGGCTTTTTACTCCTTTAAGCCTAAGCCTTAAACTATACAGCTCAATGGTATCTTTTGCTCCCAAATCCTACACCACCGAAGCCATTAAGCTTTATTAAACACTTAATGAGTTTTAACAAGACTGTTTGACAGTGGGTTGTTTTTAAGACCTCAGATTTCACAAAGGTGAACACTCCCTTACATACTGCCTGGGGTCAGCTGGGGATCAATTGGGAAGGGTGAGTATTGGAGAACCTCCTAAAGCTTACCAGCAATGGGAGGTCCAAATTATTAAGCTTTCAATAAAATAATTTAAAAAAAGATTGAAACATGTTATGTCTGCAAGTCAGATGGATGGCTCTATACCATTAGGCTGTATTGCATGTTATTATGCCAGCAGTTCTGGATACATGCATTAACCACATGACATAAAGTAAAAACATTACATTTTACATTAGTGAACTTAATTTTCCGGTATTGGAAACTTCAGATATTGTGGGTTAGTGTAAAAAACACCATGCGGTATTAGGGTAACGCAATGATATTGTATTTGTGATCATGCAATTACGAATAAGTTTCACTTGTGCCCAGCCCACACAGACTGGGATATATAAGATGCCCTCATGCCCAGCTTACAAAAATAGGTACATATAAGATGCCTCATGCCCAGCCTACACAGATAGGTCCATATAAGTTGCCCTCATATCCATCCCACACAGAATGGTCCATATAAGTTTCCTGATGCCCTGATGCCCATTTCACACAGATTGGTACATACAAGATGCTCATGCCCAGCTTACACAGGTACATATTAGATGCCCTCATGCCCAGCTTAGTCAGGTACATTTAAGATGCCCTCATGTCCAGCTCACACAGACCGATACATATAAGATACCCTTATGTGTTCCCCGCTCTGCTGCCACCTTTATACTGTATCACATGGGTGCACTGTAAGAAAATCTTTAATATTGCTTTATGAAAGTTTTAGGACGGAAGCAGCGTAGCGCTCTTGGGAAGTGCCTACTATACACTAGTTTGTTTTTTTAATACATATTATACAAAGTCATACATATTACACACATAGGTAATACATAATATAAGTACACAGAGTGATGAGTTACCTACAGCAATACCGTGATACAATAGGGATGAGGACCCTGCCCAAAGAGCTCTTAACACTAAGGGGCATATTTATTAAAAAAGTTAATACCGCAAAAAAATTACCGCAGGACACCGTGGCCGCGAAAATAGCGCTATCGCCGTAATTATAACGGTGAGCGCTATTGCCGTGATATGTATCGTGGCCGCGATGTCCTGCGGTAATTTTAAGTCCATTTGCAGCGATACTGCACTTAGCACAATGCGCTAAGTACAATATCGCCGCGAAGGGACTTAAAATCCCTTCCCGGCGCTAAGGGGGTGGGGCATACGCCCACCCCGCCCTCAACCCCCCGCGGCTGGCAACATCGGCTCCGCTGAGGCCGGCGGTGCCAGCGGGCTCATTGGCGGCCGCAGTGAGTCTGCCTGGCATCGGTGACCTGAGTGGGGTTGGTGTCGTTGAGGTCGCCGGCGCCCGCTGGGGATACCCTTGGCGGCTCACTGGCAGCCGCAGTGAGTCTGTCTGGCATCAGCGACCTGAGTGGGGTTGGTGTCGTTGAAGTTGCCGGCGCCCCCCGGGGGTACCCCTGGCGGCTCACTGGCAGCCGCAGTGAGTCTGCCTGGCATCGGCGACCTGAGTGGGGTTGGTGTCGTTGAGGTCGCCGGCGCCCGCCGGGGGTACCCCTGGCGGCCACAGGGGTACCTCTCGGGGGTCGGCAGTCTCAGCGGAGTTGGTGTCGCCGGGAGGGAGGGGCTGCTGGGAAGCAGCGGCGGCGGGTGGTCTTGAGGCTGGTCCGGGAATGGCAGTCAGTGATTGGCCGTAACGTCACCGTCACTGCCGATCACTGAATTCCTTACCTGGAAGCGCAGAGACGCGGCAGTGGAGCGAGGAGGAGCCTGTAAGTATAATAGCTGTGTGTGGGAGGTGATTTCTAACTTCTAACAAAGTTAAGGTTTTGGGGGGTTATCTACAATATATCACTTTTTGAAAAGAGGGGTGGACAGTCCCTTTAACTTAGTTTTCTGTATTTTTGTATGCACTCTTTTGTTATCTTTTAATAAATTATATAAAACCATTTAAAGGCTTATTGTCCTATTCTGAGTATATCCCAAAAAAATTTGTGTCTTCATTACGCTTCTATAGAAGAGTATTGTTTAGAATATATATATATAAGTGTGTATAGAATAATAGGTGTGGATAACCTTTTTCTTACAGGTTTGTTATAATTTAGGGGATGTGGATAACCCCATAGATATATTTAGTATCTATTCCGCTAACTCGGAATGTGGTGGCAGCTATCGTATAGATATTGAGAAATAATTAGTGTGTGCTATATTGTTATATTGTTCACTACCCCCCCCCCCCCTTGTCCATTCTGTTTTATCGACTTGGCGGTTACTTGGAGTACATTTTCCGATAACTGATAGGTAGGTAAGCGGACCGAACAGGAGGGTTTGTGACAAATTGGTTGGCAGCATTCAGGATATTTGGGGGGTTATTCAGTAAAAGTTCTTATCGTTTAAAATGGTGCTAATTTTGCCCCAACCAATCAGATGTTAGCTTTCAAATGTTACATAAGTTCTGATTGGTTGGGGCAAAATTAGCACCATTTTAAACGATAAGAACTTTTATTGAATCTCCCTGTTGGTGTTTATACTCAGAATCTCTAATAATACAGTGTTACAGTAGCTAATTTACTCTGTAGAGCAGAACCTAAATTCTGTGCTCAATAGCCGGTGCATTAGATTATATATTGAACTGGTAGACACACAGTGCCCTTTCCCAAAATCTTGTTTTCTACCTTTTTCTAATTGCCTAAATGTTTGAATCCGTGGATCACAAAAGCATGAGTCTGGATGACTTAATCGTTGTGTGCCAAAGCAGACACATCGATTCATATCGGAAAAGGAAGGAGGGGCCGATTCGTGAATTAATGGAGGCAGATATCCAAGCACAGGAAATGCTTGATGAGTCTACAGCAGGGATCACTCACTATGGACATTGACAAAAATGATATTGTTACTGCCCAGCATGGAATAACAGCAAGGACTGTATCCCCAGTATGAAGGCATATCTCTGCAGCTACAGAGTCTCCCCATCTCCAGGCAGTGTTGCAAAGGTTAAGCAACACTAACCCAATCCCAGTACAGAACCCTGAGGCACTCCGCCTAGAACTTTAGCCCACATAGATGTAGCTCCATTAACCACCACTCTCTGTTTGCGGTCCAATAACCAGTTCTCTATCCATGATCCACCACATGTCGAACCCTAGCACCAGGCAGACAACACACTGTTCTACCCTTCTAATAATGGAGTCCCCTACCACTACCACCTGCCTATCCTTCCTAGCCCCCAGGTCTCCCTCCCTTGTATTGGAGATGGCCGTCCCCTGGGTGCTCAAGGGAAAGGCCCGCTCCATACATGCTGCTTCCGAGCCATCGTCCTCCACATCTTCGCCTAAAATGGCAAATCTGTTGGGATCGACCAGCTGGGAAGAAGCGCCCCTATCCTTCCGTCCCCTACTTCCCCTGGTGAAGTGATTAATTACTTACACAGGCACACTCCTAGAAATAAATAGTGTTAGGTTAGTACATTTACTAGGCTGCAAACCACAGTTAACAAATGCTTTAGTTTTTTAACGCTCTCAATTCCCTTAAAAACAGAAAAATCCCTTTAAAACAGAAAATCGCTCAAGAGCTTGATCGCTCTGCCTTTAAAACAGAAAATCGCTCAAGAGCTTGATCGCTCTGTAGAAATTACTTAAATGAGGTTCAAAACCACAGAGCCAAAAGCCCTCAGCCAATTTAAACCAATTAGCTACACCCCCATCCAATCAGTGAAAAGGGAAAAAAATGCCTTTCCTTTGTCTCTTACCAACCCCCGCTCTACAGGTAACAGTGCTGTTTAAACACCAGTATTTGTTTCAGTAACCCAGTGCTTTGAGTTTACTCAAACAATTCCTACTACCTTATTCAAGCAGTAAGTAGTAAACTACAAAAAACACACCAGTGATTAATTACTTACACAGGCACACTCCTAGAAATAAATAGTGTTAGGTTAGTACATTTACTAGGCTGCAAACCACAGTTAATAAACGCTTTAGTTTTTTAACGCTCTCAATTCCCTTAAAAACAGAAAAATCCCTTTTAAACAGAAAATCGCTCAAGAGCTTGATCGCTCTGTAGAAATGACTTAAATGAGGTTCAATACACATCACATCCTGTGTAGCATACAGAAACTTTTTTTTGGATTGGCTTTGACTGCCGCATGTTTTAAAAATGACACATCATTGGATTTTATATTGACATTACCACATCCTTTCAGTATTCACATGGAGAGCCCTTAGCAGTCACAGGGGTATTGTTTAACCTCCCATTTTGACTATCCCATATTAAAATAAGAACCTCAGGGAGCCAGATCAGTGCACTGGGGGAATGAAGGCATGAATGTACAGTTCTAAATCTTTTTTTACCAAACTAAAATTGCAGTTGGGGGTGGGCTGGGGTGACCTATTTTATGTTTAGACTAGACATGCCCTTTAATTTGAATGCTGTATAAAAGTAGACCAGTCTGGTGTACGGCAAGGTTGTTCCATGTTAAGATTTTTTTAAATTTATCTATGCATTAGAACTAGAGATGGGGATCTGACACAGAAAACCTCAGTTCCGAAATTCGAATGTTCCGTCCAAAAACGCATATAGAAAAATCGGTATGTATGGCCTTTGGTGACTGGCGAGATGACACTCCTAAAGCTGTTATACCTATGATTTTCTTTTTATGTAAGTACCATTTTTTCTCCGAATCATTTTTGGGTGTTAGCATGAGACATGTTAGCATCAGACCTGTAAGAGGTGTGGGACTTGACTAATCTGTCTATATGGTAGTTTTGGTTTCAGGATCCTTTGGTAGCACTCCCTACTAAACACAGCTTCAGAAAAATAGATTATATAAATGGCTGCTTTATGGTCAAATGTCCAAAACAGATTTGCTACTACAGATATAGTAGAACTACTACTCCACCATTCTCTTACAAGTACTCAGCAACAGAGGGCAGTCGCTGAATAGTAGGAGTTGTATTTTGAATTCATTTATTGAGCCACAGGTTTATCAGAAGAAACACCGCAAGACTGAAGGTGCCCATCCACACATTGCCTATTGCCTATGGATAACACAAATTTAGTAACTTAAGGGTAACTTAAAGGGGGGTTAGTCCTTAAAAGGATTCTTGGTTATCGATAATTACCAAATGATCAAAAAGCTGAATGTTCTCTTGGAACTTTGAATCTGTCAGATCTGGTTCGGAAATGAGTTTTAATCAGACCCGAACTACATCTCTACAGGAGAGCACTTTTCAAGATAACACTGTAGGAAGAGGCTGTGGTTAAATTAACATACCAGAGACTTAGGAAGTGAGATACCACAACATGTATCTCTCTTAAGGCACATACACACGTGCGTTCGCGGGGGCCGACCCGTGGCATGTGTATGAATGCTGTTTTGACTGAAAATCGTGCCCTGTATGGGCACTTTGCCGGCTGAAACGGATGTCGCACGTGTGTATGAGCCTTTAGTGGGTAGGGCTATGTCTGTCCATTTCGAATGTCAAAAAGGGAGATATTTCTAAAAAACTGCAAATTAAAACCTGAAATTTTTTTTTCTAAACCATTTAGGGATCCATTAGGGATGCACAAACCCGTACGGTTTTGTTTCACTGGTGGTCTACACTAGGACTCTTACATCTTTTAATGGGATTCTCTATTTAGTACTGTGAATAAATGTGCTGACCTAAGACGCAATGTGTTCTTTTATACAGATTCTGGAAGTCCAAGGTGACTGTTAATTACAGTGAAAGTAGTTGTTCATGCAGGTTGCTACCAACTTTAACCCTTCTCCTTTAACTCAGGTGCATGTGGCAGAGATAAGTTTGTCAGAAAGGGGAGACCTTCCTCCCAGGAAATTAAGCAACTGATTAAGATTCCATAATTTGATTTTAAAAATTACTCAAATACTCAATAAAATAAAGTGTCTATTTTTTGCGAGAAAGGGCATTTACAGTAATGGTCACTCAGCTACGTAGTGACTGGTAGGAGGATACATTTCACCCAATGTCCAAATGGGCTTTTGGGGACCACCAGAACACAGAGGTCCACTCAATATTTAATTTGCCTTTTTTTCTTAAGTATCTGTCTCCCTCCTGCTTAAACTAGGTACAAAAATTAGCGGTAAGGGTACCGGCAAAACAACAGTTCCCTAAGCTGACAAACGTTCGTTTTGGACTTTTCCCTCAATCATGGTTGCCTCCCTGTGCTGTGTGCTGTAGTGTAGGGAGTCGGCCCCATCATTAAGGTGTGTGACAGTCATGAACGATCATCCATATTCTTAATATTTGGAAACCATTCGGGACTGTGTGTAACCACAACTTTACCAGATGACAGATCGAATCTTACAGATTCTGTCAGCCATTTGTTGATTTGTACTGCGTGAGCCCAGCTTTACTCCTTTTGCATTCCTTAAAGGGTAATTATGGTCCAAAAATGACTTGAGGTAAATTGACAGGAATTGCTTTTCTGAGTATATCCTAAGTATATTTACTTTCATTATTTTTTTACATAGTTTTGAAGATATTTACATTTTTTATGTGTGTGTGACATGGTAGCAGCATTACCAGATCCCATGCACTTCCTGCTTCCTGCTCTGAAACCATGTGACAGTGTCTTTGACATTAAAGTTACATTTACAGACCTTACACACTCCCTGCTGTGGGTTGTGCTGTTCGCCCCTCTCCTCTTAAGTCCTACTACAATCACTGTATCTCGATCTCTTCCTTGTTTTAACTGGACTGAGCATGTATCAACCGCAGATTAGTTGAGGAATTCAGAACCTCCCACCCCCTAACTGTTTGATCAGTGATTTCTTCATATCTTGTGCTATACAGCAGGTAGAGAGTTAGTTCATGGCTCATTTTAAAGGTAGGAACCCAGCCTTTCATTTAAATTAACTTGTTTAGAGACCAAAGTTCCTCTTTCAAGATGCTCACACAATACTGCCCACACAACACCTGAATACACAAGGAATGACTGTTTGATGCCCAACCATACATCCATGCATAAGTTTACAACCGAAGCGAGTGTATGTTGTGTGCCCATCTGTGCATCTGTACCTAGCTTAACTGTCCCTTTGCCTCAGTATCTAAATATGATACACACAAAATATGCACACATATGTACACAATACTATCAGAAACTGATTACCGGTACTTGATGGCAATCTAATGGTCACAGAGTAGAAAGCTGTTCTCTGTGGCTATGTACTCTTTGGTATGCTTTAATCCTTTGTGTGTTTACAAAGAAGATATTTAGAGAACATTTTGCCATAGGCAATACTGATTGTTGAATTTTCCATTAGAGCTTGTGCACATATTTTAAACACAGCAAGTTGCATAGTTACAGTTTCTGAGATTGACAAACAGATACAAAATTAATCAACTTGTGTTGATTACAGAACAATGTCTGCCAGATTTTTTTTTTTTAAATACAATGAAAAACAAATGAAAACATATTGAGACATTTTTCATATTATAAAGAGTAAAATATTTTTTTTCCTTGCAAAATCCCTATGAATCTGTACACCATATCACCATATTACAATATCACCACAGTGATTTAAAGCTATTCTTATATAGCAGATATCCCAAGGGCTCATTCACACTAGGGGGATTTCTATGACTATGGTCATAGGATTGAATAGTGCTGTTTACACTTATGAGCTGCATACTGGTGCATATTGGTGCCATGGAAACTGCTATGCAATAATGTAGAGAAGCATCGCTCATCATTGTTGAAGGGTAAGTTCAATGTCCCTCTGCGTTATAAGCACTGTAGTGTAAATTAATTCTAAACATTTTAGATTACACTGCAGCTTGAAAACATTTCATTAAAATTTGTGATTAGGCCAAGTTATGTGATGACATAATTCAACATAAATCGTATCAAATACCTCGATGAGTAGCTAGGCAGATTTAGCATTTGTAGTTAAGAGAGTGTTGGTCAGTGTGCAAGCCCCCCATGATGTTACGGGGACATCAACAGTAACTTAAGAGACTAGGGCAAATTCTCAGATCCGTCTCCACCCTCTTCCCTGGTCACAAATGCGACAAGCAGCTGATTCAAACAGCTAATTGGTGCACACACTCAGGGTTATTCAATAAAAGTTCTTATCTTTTAAAATGGTGCTAATTTTGCCCCAACCATTCAGATGTTAGCTTTCAAATGTTAAATAAGATCTGATTGGTTGGGGCAAAATTAGCACCATTTTAAACAATAAGAACTTTTATTGAATCTCCCTGAATGTTTAAAACAGATGATCACAATTTATCCAGGTTCCCCCCTTCCCTGTATTTGGAAAAAAAACAATAACCGTTCTTCAGAAACCAGTGTTACTCAAATAAATAGACTGGGTTAATGTTACTGTTACTTACAATAGAAGGACTGTGGGAGCACTCCTTAAGTGCTACTAATCTGGCCAATCATTTATACAAACCAAGAAAGAATAATCAATTCACATTCCTGGACCTCCTACAATATCATATTCATATTCAAAATATCATGCATAAGCGACCTATGTGAATTTCTAAGGCGCAAGATTAATGAGAGCGCAATGCCTTGCCCACCCACGGTGCTACTTTGATTGTCTGTGCAGTGTACTCTCTCTCACTTCCTGCGTCATACCCTTTGGACATGGTATTTGGTAATGTAGCCGTGTGTAGCCCCATATTTTTATAGAAGAAGCCACGATAGCAACTGATCAAAAAATGTCTATGCAAAACTACCAATTCAATGACCAACACTGGGGGTCTATATGTGTTGGTAATAGGAAATTTTTCATAGGAAAAAATCACTTATCGCAATCCACATTTATAACTTTATATTAAATACAATATATTTATAATAATATAATATTTCTGCAATATTAAAGGGACACTAAAGGGAAATATAAGATTTGCCTTTATCCTTTTCTATATTTTAGGTGCTGCCAGGAACTTGATCCCTTTCTGCTCTCAGTGCTCCCTGTCACTAGATCTCCTCATGTCCTGTTCAGCTCACTCCTAGTTATTATGAATTTCTCCTCTCTCTGTGCCCAGCCCCTCCCAAAATCTGAGGCAAAGCTAGTATGTGGAGCATGTGCAGTAGAGATGATCTGTGCCTTCAAATAGCCAATATCAATCACCCAGTGATTTTGTGTTAGTGAAAGTAAAACTTCTTTGCTATGGGAAGGTAAGGAGCACTGGCAGCTGTTATCACTGCTTGAATCAAATAAGAATTTCTTTGTTTGAAAGGGAGTTTGAAGCATGTGTGTAAAATTGATTTATTTAGGTAAATTGGGCCTTTAGTAACACAGAGTGCACAAACAGCAATTTAAGGTGATTTCCACAGCATGTGTGCCTAGAGATCACATTGGTATCTGTTGGCACAAATGCTGTGGGAACCGCACACACGGACCTGACCGATCCCTATATGCAGTAGGGAACCGGTCAGCTGTTTGGCCATAGACAGTACGATCGGATTGGCTCCCTTTACTTAAAGTAAAGGGAGCCGATACCAACCGACAGAAATTTTCTGCCTTTCCTGAATGACCCTAATGCCAACTATGGTCGTTCATCGGCACTCCGGTGGGGAACAGCCTCTACACACTGACGATAATAGGTAAATCCCATTGTTCCCAGACGGGATTTGCCCATTATAGTTTGTGTGTATGGCCACCTTTACTGCAGGATTGGGAGTTAGCTATAGGCACAGAATTGTTATTACTTTGTCTTCATTATTAATCATTATTACTGTGTGATTTGCTGGGAAATTTTACTTTTTACTTGTCCTTTAATCCTTTATACCTGTAGAGCAAATATAAAGCATCAGAATTTTTTTATTTTAGATGAAGCAAGTAATAGGAGAGTGTATCTCATTTTGGTTCTCTACAATAAAAAAATAGTGAGCAAACCTGTTATTCCATAGTTGATACCAACTGGTAGATATTATAAAAGTTCTTATCGTTAAAAATGGTGCAAACTTTGCCCCAACCAATCAGATCTTTTTTAACATTTGAAAGCTAACATCTGATTGGTTGGGGCAAAATTAGTACCATTTTCAACGATAAAATCTTTTATATAACCCTGCTAATCTATCTAATAACAGTCACAAGCTTGTCTCTTCCCAACTGATTCAATGAATATTATAAAACTACCTTAATACTTGTCCAAAAACCTGAGATTAACTAAACATCAAATGCCTGTCCCTGGATTCATAAATATGGAAACTTTAAGAACCTGAGCAACGTTCTTTTAAATCTCTTTTAAAAGGGATTAGGGATTGTGGATAAGGGATTTCCACATGTTTCTAGTATTGTCCTGGGGAAAAAATGAATACCATGAAAGATCCATAACCTGAGCTATATTAAAGTAGAACAAAAAACTAAAAACATTGTTTTGGGGCCGTATATATAGTCGCAGTTTTGCATAGTTGTAAAATACCGATATGATGTAGTATTTTACACGCGCATTTGTATTTTACAACCGCGTCTGTATTTTACAACTGTAATCCTTCAACTATGACCATCGTAAAAGTTTGGTACGTGCAGTATTGTACTACCGCGTAGTATCTCCCATACAATACCATAGCGGTCCTTTAGTTTACAGCCACAAGGCTAGCATTAGAAATAAACCTGTATTTTTTTATAAATACAGCCCATAGCTGCATTGATACTACTGTCCTCCTAGTTTCTTCCTAATTACCTTTTTTAAAAACATTATTTACTTGCATTACATGGCATCCAGATTAAAACATATTTCCCTAAATTATTGGATATTTCAAAATCATTCCCTACAGCAGTTCCTATTACTTGTATAAAAGAAGCTACAAAGTAGACCCACTCTATTTTTAGATGGAGCACTATTATAGGGGTTCGTGGAAAGGGGATTGGCAGAGGAAGCCATAAACCTAAGGTTGCCCTGCCCAGCTGCACTCATAGTCATGATATTAAACTTTCCCTGGTCCAGTAACCTACCAACAACCAGCAATGTGTTAACATTTGCAGGGGTAGTTTTGGAAATAGGGAAATGAGAGCATCTGGTGGTTACTGTGCTGGGGCAAATAAATTAACCCTATTTTAGGTGCATCATGTGTTAAGGTCCATACACACATAAGATTGCAGGCTTGACCTGTGATGTACAATGTGCACCAAACGGCCATTTCAGCCCAAATGTCTGTTAATGTATGGGCACATGGTTAGGAGAAACGGCTGTTCGGTCAAGCTCATTAATGATCCACAGGGTTGGATCATCAACGAGGCCTGACCAAGGGCCCATACATTTAATGATACTCGGCTGAAATAAGTGTTCAGTACATATCGTGCATTACGGGGCGGGCCCACGATCGCACGTGTGTACAAGACTTTAATATCAGCTTATTACCAATCGTATGTCCTTGCTTCATAACAAAGGCTTTTAAGTCAGGTAGTTGTGGGGAACAAATATTTTTTCTTTTTATTCATGTTAACATTGGATAAATACTGAAATCTGTTTATATGTGTGTTTTTGCATCGGGGTCAATAAAATGCATCTAGAATGAAGCCTTGGTCGACTGGAATTAATAGTGTTAAAACATAGTCACATGATATGTCTTTTTACATGAGAAGTCAAAAGTGGTTTCAGAAAAAAGATTTTTCCCATAACAATATGATACTTATTGAATCTCAAATAACCAGAATCACCTTTGGGCATCCGGTTTAGATCCTTTGTGTCTGCACTCTTCAGGGTTCTCTTTTGTGCCTTAGCATAGTCAGTCTTCAATTTCTTATCCTCATATGATTTTCTTGTCCTGGTGGCAGATCCTAAAAATCCTCTTTGGCTTCTGGATTTATCAGGAGACACTGACGGTGACAAAGTTGGTGCTTTGTTTTGCTCATCGGTTTCAGAAAATGGTGCCATTGTTTCAGCCCATGATTTTTCTTCAATGACTGTGTTGTGTTGTATTTGGCTTTGCTCACTTTCTGATGTATTACACTGTTCAATTAATTTTGCAACTTCTTCTGTCCGTATTCCTTCTTCATTTTCATGAACTTGGCTTTTTTTAATCTGCATGGCTGTTTATATACTGCAAGTGTCAGTTTTGGTCAGATTATTGGTGTGAGTTATATAGGTTCCACATTCCTAAACATTCAGTGCAGTTTATTAGCAGAATGCTTGAATACTGAATATACTCCTTGCAGACCTGAAAGTACCATTAAGAAGCACAGATACACATTATGTAGTTATTACATTATGTTAAGTTATGGCAATTTGTTACATTTCTGCACAAAATAAAGCAGGGATTGTAAAACAAAATATCTTAATACCTTATGTATTTATTCCCATACTGAAAAGTTCTTAAATAGACTATGGTAAAAGATATTAACTTTACTGACATGTTAATTTGAGTGTCCACTTCATAGTCCATCTATATCTATTTACTCCTATATATTACAATATATATGAAGAAACGAAGATCCTAGTGGATTAATTGACATCAATCAAGTATGCCAATACATGCTTTATTGTACTACTCGCACAACATGTTTCTGATCATAAACATGTTGTGCAGACAATACAATAAAGCACGTTTTGGCATATTTGATTGGTGTCATTTAATCCACCAGGATCATACCACCGGAGATACCTGGTGGTAGCACGTATGGGGCAATATTCTTATTGCTGTTTATTGACATGATATACTTATATCTGTTGTATTCAATTAGATCAACTGGACTTAAAGTTTAGTTCTTAAAGACGTTTCGCTAGTCATCCGACTGGCTTTCTCAATTCAGAATGACTTGTACAAGAATCTTTTGGCAATTATGTGCCCTGGAAAATCCCAATTAGCATATCACAGCCAGGTGTTAGGGACCTTATAAATGCAAGGTGTGATTGCATTGTGGCTAATAGGGGCTATCAAAACTGCCCAGGGTAAGGTGTCAAAACAGATTCTTGTACAAGTCATTCTGAATTGAGCCAGTCGGATCACTAGCGAACTAAACTTTAAGTCCAGTTGATCAAACTGAATACAACAGATCTACCATGACCACTTATAACTATATGTCACATGTCTCACTAACACTTTTGTATTATTGGTATAATGCACCCCCTATTTTGATAGACAAATGCTGCATAGTAAAAAGTAACTTTCGGATTTCAAAATGTATACTTAAAAGGGAGGAAGGAGTCAGTACTTACAAGCCAGCATTGAACCAATGGGAGTTCATGCTCAGCAAGAAGCATATCCTCCTATTGACAGAGCATCAGATGAATTTGCAGTGGAGAGGAGGGGGCTGATCTGTAGGGGAGTGACAAGGGCACCTAGAAGTTAAGTACCCTATCTACCAGCTGTACCCCTAGTGAGGTCCATACACCAGTACAGCTTACGGGGGAGGGGATGGGCCCTTTAGAGTTCCCCTTTAATGTACACATATGTCGCCTCTATGCTGTTTGTTGGTCCTACTAGAATTTCTATGCTTTTGTATAGTATACAAAACTGCAGGGCATTTGTCCTGGATTTAATGATAATTAATAGTTATAATTTATTACAGTTTCAGTATAACCAATAATCTATCTAAATAATTCCACAGTAAAGTTATAGAGAGGCAATAATAAAAGCGTCCATAAACAATACCACTTCTATTGATGTTTCGACAGAAGTGTTAAAATTTCATGGGAAAATTACCGCTGTGGCCGAAAAGCTGATAGCGCTCAGTGTTCCATCATGGCACAATATTGTTTTATTGACCGCGATGATCATTTTTGTGTTTAAAAAGCAACACTAAGTTTTCAAAACAATAGTATTGGTATTGATTGTGGCTGGTTGGCTCGCCTTTCAGACATTATCGATAGCCATCCTTTATAAATAGGACCCAGGCAACCAGATAATTCTAACATTATTCAGAAAAGCAAAAAGGAGTCCAATAGAAGTCTTTTATTTTAGTTTCTATATAATACAATAAATAATAAAAACATGAGCTGTCTATATTTGCTTTTACTGTACAAGGAAACAATTTTTATATTTTGTCCTTGTCTTGCAGAACATGTAATTTTTCTTTTGCATTTTTTGCTACATCAGCAAATACCTAACATAAATGCACTTCTGCTGAAAGGTTAGCTTTATAGATGACGGTTGTGTCATATGGATTTATGATAATGTCCCCGTGCATTCTATCATTCTTTATATGGGAGATAGAAACTGCTATTCTCACTGTCCATTTTGCTGGCAAAACTTATTTTGTTTACAGCTTTGGCTCCAGCCTTGCCAACCTCCCCAACTCAAAAGAAGTCATCCAGGATTTATTTGCATGTGGTTCATATGTATGAGTTAGGGAGGAAACAGAAAGACACAAAGTCAGAGCCACAATCTAAGGAAACTGGCAGCAAGTACCTTTTCACTGCAAGCAAGTAAAAAACTGTCACCCCTTACCTTCCATTTAAATTCAGAATGAATGGGATCTTATTCAAAATCTTAATTTTTCAAGTATGATCCATCAAAAGCCTTCTACATCATGCTGTACTCTTTACTGTACGCTTCAAATGAATGAGGAGGCGTTCACGCAGATAATACACTGCTATAACATCATTTATTGACATCATTAGTAAATTATGTTATAGCAGTCTATTACCTGCATGTGGGAACAGGAGAGTGAGAGTGAGGTGTGATAGACGCGGTCCAGATGTGCCATTTTCTATAGTGAATGTACTCTGTACTGATTCTCCTTGCTTTGCCGAGCACTGGTGGGCATCGGGGAAATAATCACCTGCCCAGGAAAGTTGCAGGGACAAAACACAGGGGGGTGTATCCGGTCACCAGGCTAAAGTCACTCAAAAAGAAATCGGTAGAATTATAAAAATCCCTTTCAACTTTTTTGTTCATATTATACAGTGTATAAACATTGTATACTGTAATGTGTAAATGTGTGTGCAGTATGAGATTGAGTCCTAAAGACTTGAAGGTCAATTACAGAAAAATTAATAGGACATTTATAAGTGCAATTTCCATGTTAAAAATGTTGTTGAAAAGTAATAAAATGTGGAACAAATCTGGGGAGTCCTTGCAGGACTAGATATTTTCTTTATCATTGATGTTGCATTGGTCTAAAGTGATGGAAACAAACTATTGGTTCATAAGTGATAGGTAAACTCTCTGACTTAATGCTCACCTTTTAGACTTGGCTCTTCCGTCAAAGGTGTTTAAAGGTTTGATTCTCTTCAGATCCAGTCTTTGTTGTCTTGGTAATACATTGTCTTATCTTGTATCATAGTACAACTACAGGAAATTGGCCATTCTGCAACTCATTCACTTTGACATTGGCATTTATAATTTCTGAACTTGAAATATCCCCTTGCCAGACAGTTTGCACTAACCTGGCTTTACATGTTAGTGAGAAATCAGCTGGTGCAGGGATTCATTATTTCTTACAGGAGCTGACTGTGGTTGCCAAGACACAATGAGAGTTTTACAACTCCAGTTTCACGAGGTGGAGCATTTTAAAACTAACCCATCCCCCTTCATATTAACATCTTGTACCCTAGCAACTTCTGACAGGCAACCATTGCTGAACAGAGACAATGTCCACTAGATTTCTCATTGTCTATATTACTTATACATTTTTACTTTTCATTGTCTATCTTGTAAAGTAAACGTTAAGAATCATTAAATGGTGTTTACTAAAGGAGAGGAACAGTTTGGGGTATTACCTTTGGCACTGGCTTGGATTGAATTCCCATTATCTGGATGTTGTTTCACTTTGTGCGATCTTGGGTGTGTCTGGTATAGTCTTTGCTTCTTAGTTTACTTAACTGATTCTCTTTCATAAATTATTAATGGCTTCATAATACAGCAGGTCAAAATGGAATTCCATCAAACAAATTAAAAAAATGTACATATTCATGTAAATAGGCTGGTACTGAAGTGTTATTAATTTGGATTGAAGAGCCAAATTACTGTTCTTTCTATTTCTTCCGTTTTATTCTTTCGCTTTTTGGACTGTATCTCCTCCCACAGTTTTTGAGCAGGGCATATAGGAGAAGTGTGCTATTACCTAGCTAAGGAATCAGTGGAAGCATTATGGCATTATCTGCGACTTAAGGGACATTTTTCCCCATAGACAACAATGAAAACAATCCTCAAATGTGGATATTTCAAAACAGTTTGTTTCATGGTCATAAACACAAACTCTGTTACCCTCAACCCCCCCCCCCCCCACAGACACAGGTACACCCACCTACTGACCTACCTTTCCATTCCTTGGGCAGCCTTATTTAAAGTGTAACTAAAGTAAAAGAAAAGCTAATTTTGATTTATCCTCAATAAAAGATATTTTTATGGTTGTAAACACACACAAAAAGACATACCTCCCATTTCCGTGGCACCCATACTTAAAGGGTAACTATAGTCAAAAAACTAATTTTGACTAATCATTAAAAAAGTTTGTTTTTTTAACCCCCAACCTGACACACGCTTTGTTTGCTCTCCCAGGTTGTTTGGGAGTGTGAACCCAACCTTTACAATTTGTCAAGTTCCCAACCTGACACAGGTACACACACCTACTGACCTACTTATCCATTACTGTGGCAGGTATACTTAAAGGGTAACTAAAGTAAAAAAATAATTTTTGATCAATAATCAAAAAAGTTTGTTTTTTAACTTCCAACCTGATCCAGGTACACATGCCTACTGACCTACCCTTTCATTTTCATGGCAGCTATAAAGGGTAACTATAGTCAAAAAACTATTTTGACTAATCATCAACCAAGTTTGTTTTTTTTAACCACCAACCCGACACAGGTACACACACCTACTGATCTACTTATCCTTTACTGTGGCAGTCATATTTAAAGGGTAATGAAGGTCAAAAAAACTAATTTTGATCAATAATCAAAAAAGTTTGTTTTTTAATTTTGACGTGACACAGGTAAACACACCTACTGACCTACCCCTCCATTACTGTTGCAGCCATACTTAAAGGGTAACTAAGGTATAAAAAAAACTAATTTTGAACAATAATCAAAAAAGTTTGTTTTTTTAACCCCCAACGTGACACAGGTACACATACCTACTGACCTACCCCTCCATTACTGTTGCAGCCATACTTAAAGGCTAACTAAAGTAAAAAAAAAACCAAATTTTTACCAATCATCTAAAAAGTTCACATAATGTTAGGCGTGTTTGGCTAGGATGGAATACAAGTTGAAAATCTTGTAGTTTCTTGAAGTTTCCTTAGCTAAGGAGGGGAAGGTAGCAACATGGTGTTTTAAAACATTTTAATACTATAGTACAGGGAGCCGAACGCGCCTGAGGGAAATTGGCCTAAACCACCATTTTCAATGCCGGCGCTGAACATCGGTAATTGTCTTTTTGCATGTACACACCGGAAAAGGCCCGATCCCTACTGTACCAATGGGATTGTCCCTTTATCGGTTATGTGTGTATCCAGCTTAACTCTGTGACTGTTGGTAGTGTGTGTTGATTAACCTTTTGTTTTCTGGAGTGGGTGGTGTAGTGTTAACCATTTAGATGCCAGGACGGGTGCATATAGCCAGTGTAAGTCAAGAGTGATAGTGGGGTGCCCCCATCTAAGGTAAAATTAACTAGTGCCACTTACCCTCAACTACCGTTTTATGTTTTTTACAGTTTCTGACTCCAAAACCCTCTAAAAGTGAAGGTCTTCAGCTACATGTGATCAGGCCACGATCAAAGCAGAAAATGGTGGAATGACAAACTTTGGTTTCAGTGCTGCCAGACCAACCCGTGTAACCGAAGTTTTACCATTGTTCCCAGTGTGGCTCTGTCACCCCTTCTTTCTGCAGTTTCTCACCTGTTTTTCTCCCATTGATCCCCATTTGGAAATGAAATTGCCCATGTCTAATGATCTCGGCTTTACTAACCACTGCTACATTTTTTTCATATGGGTACACTAGTACTCTGTGTATTTATATGGCTACACCAGTACTATGTGTATTTAAATGGCTACACCAGTACTATGTGTATTTATATGGCTACAACAGTACTATGTGTATTTATATGGCTACACCATTACCATGTGTATTCAATTGGCTACACCAGTTCTCTGTGTATTTATATGGCTACAACAGTACTATGTGTATTTATATGGCTACACCATTACCATGTGTATTCAATTGGCTACACCAGTTCTCTGTGTATTTATATGGCTACACCAGTACTATGTGTATTTAAATGGCTACACCAGTACTCTGTGTATTTATTATGCTACAACCGTACTCTGTGTATTTATATGGCTACACCATTACTCTGTGTATTTAAATGTCTACACCAGTACTCTGTATATTTAAATGTCTACACCAGTACTCTGTGTATTTAAATGGCAACACTAGTACTCTGTGTATTCAATTGGCTACACCAGTTCTCTGTGTATTTATATGGCTATACCAGTACTCTGTGTATTTACATGGTTAAAGGGCATGTCCACCCCCAAAACTATAATCCCCCTACTAATGGCCCCACCATGTAGTGTAATAAAATCCTTCAAAAATAGGAATCCAATCTCATGAAATGTGAATCTTATAATGCTTACTTATTTATTGCGGTGGTCCGGGTGTAAGAAACCCCAGACCCCTTGTTCCTCCAGATAGCAAGATAGAACACTTCCAATAGGAATTCAACAATATATATATTCGGGACTTACCCGTGCTTCTTGGTGACCCAGGTGCAGAGTGCCCCAGGTCCGTCGCTTGAGACCAATACGCCTGACGCGTTTCAGACCTCCCGGTCCTTAATCATAGGCCCTATGATTAAGGACCGGGAGGTCTGAAACGTGTCAGGCGTATTGTTAATAAAGCTGTGATTTCATTCATTCATGTTGTATCCGGAGTTACCTTGTTCTTTTCCTGGTTGATGCAGTGCCGTTTTCTTCTTTTGTAATAAAACCCTTACCTCACATCCCAGCTCCATATGGTTCTCATGTAGTCCCCCCCAAAGTCCCAAAAACTGCCCACCAGGAGGATAGCAGAGTCCATATAGGACTCTGCCTCCTGTCTCGCCTCCGCGAGAAGTTTGGCATGCGCACTGCAGCCCTTCTCCCTCTTCCTCACATTTTTTGATCCCTCCCCCAGCATAAAAACCCTTGGCCATATATTAGGGTTCCTTTCCCCAGCCCCAACCGCAAAAAAACATTTTTAAGAAAGTCCCCCGAACTCTACTTACCTTCCCTCTCTCCCCCGGCGTTCTGAGCAGCCGCAGCCACGTCCGTGATTGGCTGCCTCTCAGCCAATCACGGACGCGGTTGCCTGTCCCGCCCCCTGCTTGCAGTGTCCTGCAAGCAGAAGGCCGGGCAGTGCGTCGGAGGAGAGAGGGAAGGTAAGTAAAGATCGGGACACTTTCTTAAAATTATTTTATAGCTGTTGGGGCTGGGGGAAGGCATACTATTATATGTGGAAATTTTTTTATAAGGGTGGACATGCCCTTTAACCTGTATGCTGTATTTACATAGCTACACCAGTACTCTGTGTATTTAAATTGCTACACCAGTACTCTGTGTATTTACATAGCTACACCAGTACTCTGTGTATTTAAATGGCTACACCAGTACTCTGTGTATTTAAATGGGTACATTAGTACTCTGTGTATTTAAATGGGTACATCAGTATTCTGTGTATTTAAATGGGTGCATCAGTACTCTGTGTATTTATATCACTACACCAGTATTCTGTGTATTTATATGGCTATACCACTACTCTGTGTATTAATATGGCTACACCAGTACTCTGTGTATTTATATGGCTATACCACTACTCTGTGTATTTAAATGGCTACACCAGTACTCTGTATGGCTTTATCAGTACTCTGTGTATTTAAATGGCTACACCAGTACTCTGTGTATTTAAATGGCTACACTAGTACTCTGTGTATTCAACTGACTACATCAGTTCTCTGTGTATTTAAATGTCTACACCAGTACTCTGTGTATTTATATGGCTACATCAGTACTCTGTGTATTTATATGGCTACATCAGAACCCTGTGTATTTATATGGCTGCACCAGTACTCTGTGTATTTACATAGCTTTACCACTGCTCTGTGTATTTACATGGCTATATTGCACATCGTGTTTAATACCAATCCAATTTTTCTTTTCCTGTTTATTAACTCATTAATCATGCCATATTCATTAATGCAACCTGCAGTTGTGATTTCCACTTTCAGGACATTAAAGTTTTATTACTCCATTTACTCTACTGACTATTTTTGCTTTGTTTTTCCTTGAAATCCTGAGGTTTTTTTTTATTGACTGAGTGGGAGTCTTTTTTAGGATTGGCCAGGAAGGAGAATTGTTATTAACAGGATCAGATGGCATCGGTGGCATAACTAACATAACATTGGTCCCCCAGCAAATTTATGATGGGGCCCCTATCCTTCCTTCATCCATAGTGGTTGCTCCCCTGATAGTTACACCCCTGCTCAAGTGGTGGTTAAAGGGGATCTCCACTGGTAAAATCATTTTTTTGTATTCAGTTTATTGAAGAACAGGAGGTAAAGGAGCTGTCTTACCTCCCATTCTTCAATAAAATGTGCAGGAGCTGGGAACCAATTTTTTTTAACCCTGATAATCTTGTATCCAATAAAAGGCTTGTCCATTATTCCTTTCAGACAGATTACTGATCGGTAAACACAATTGGTAATCTGTCTGATTGGAACTGCAGTGGTACTGCCAATATTTCAGCCAATCATTTGGCCGAAGACCATGGAATCGGGCAACAATTTCTCTCACTTCTGATCTAATTTTTTATCCAACAAAAATTTTGTCAGATATTTTAACCTGTTCAAAATAGTAGCTATGGCTGTATATTAGTGAAAATATCAGCCCATGTGTAGACAGTCTAAGTAAATCTCATAAATTAGATTACAGATCTGTTGGGATGTATTGGTCATTTATCACGCATTAAAGGGTATCTCCACTAATAAAAGTCACCTGGGTTGTAAGGATAGATATGTGTAAGGTGGAAAGGATAGATATGTGTAAGGACACATATCTTTGAGCAGTAGTTTAGAAGAAATCCAATGAGTTTCTCCCTGGACACTGTGGATGGTGCAGATCCACCCACTTTCAGTGACTGCCTGCCTGGGAAATATCCAACGTGCATGTTCAACTGGCTGGTCGATTCTACACACACACACATGCACACACACACTTCAAGCTACTGAGTTCACTGATTAATGGCGGAATAATCACATGACCATCACATGATCATCACACCAGCTTGCTGACTTCACTAATTAATGGAGGAGTAATCAGGTACTATCTTTTCCCATGGCCCTACACGGCAGTGGTAAGTACTGGGTTACACCCCCGGTTTTGTGACTGACAGGATTGGTTATCCAATAAATTTCCCTTGCTCCTCCCCTACTCTTTTAGGATTTGCGCACTGCCGCCTCCTTCAAAATTGCGCGAGTCATGCCATGATGACATCATCCGTGTGACCAGAAGTGGGCCCGGAAGCGCGCAAACCTCTTTAAAAGGCATAAAAACACTGCACAGATGTTGTTATACCACAGGCCTCGCAACTCCTGCATGTCAGCAGTTGGAGGCTAGTGCCACAAGCATTTTTCCCTGTCTTACTCTGTAAGTACTGCCAGGAACTTAAGAGGACTTTCTGCACTTTAATTTTGCAAACTGAGTTTGTCTTCTTTTTCCATCTTCTTGCACTTAACATGTCTCATAGAAGAACAAGCTCAAGATCAAGGGGGTGAGCCAACTACTAAGAGCAGTTTTTCATCCACCAAACCTCAACATATTTTACTTTTGATTATTTTATTTCAGGTCCTCACCCAGATATGACGAAAGAGAGGAACACCGATACCACAAACATAGAACCATTGAATGTGCCCTTTGTGAATAACCGACACTCAGAGAGAAGAAGTTGTGCTCTGAATGTATATCTCTCAAATCCAATCCAGCAAAATCATCAGAACAATTACTTTCATCAGTTAAAGATTTCATTGATTCTTCCCTCAACTCCTTCTCTGTATCCATGATGGATCAGGTCAAAACCCTTATCTCTCACATTCCTACTAGAGATGTCCGAACTTCAAAAAATCCGGTCCGCGCGAGGATCCGCGGATTTTCGAAAAAATCCGAAAATTCGAAAATCCGCGAGCGGACCCGTTAAAACGTATTAAAATTAAAGTTCGGCAAAATCCGCATTAAAAGTGGTCTAAATAGCCTTGGTAACGTACACTTAACCACTCAGGGACCTGGGTAATGGCCTTAGAAGCATGTATAAATGCCAACAATACCTAAAAAGTACAGTCCGCTAGCGTGACTTTAAAAAAACGGTATTTTTTAGAAAATACGAAGATTTCCGTAAAAAAACGAGGCTTTCTGTAACTATGATAGCTGCCATTGGCTAATTTGGATCATGTGGCTTGCTCCGTCTTGAAAATTTACACAAATTACTCGTTTTTACGAGTATTCTCGTAATTACGAGAATACTCGTAATTACGTGAATCCTCGTAATTACGAGGATCTTCGGTTTTTCCGTATCCCGCAAGTATCGTAGATCCTCGTAATTACGGAGATACTCGTATTTTCTAAAATTTTCGTAAAAAAAAAAAATCCGCAGTTCGGAAGTCCGGAAAGTCCGGAATAATCCGCCGTTCACGGACGGGAGAAATCCGCGGCGGATCCGGGTTCGGGTCCGCGAACCGGCCATCTCTAATTCCTACCCCTACCCCTAATTTACCATCTACCTCTGAAAGATCATACGATACTTTGGAACCTGGGGCCATTATCACCTCTGATACAGATGAGAGGGATCCTATTCAATCAGACTCTACCCTAACTCACAAGGTACTAGCTCACCACATAAAGAAAATGATGAAATCACTTAAAATCACGGAACCATCCCCTGTGGTTCAATCAGATTTAATGTTCACAAATAAAAACTCAGAGGTCACATCATTTCATGTCCACAAACAGATCCAAGAAACTGTCAAGAATGAATGGCAAAACCCAGACAAACGATTCTTGTGCACTCAATATTTTTATATCTGAAGCCTCTATGGACTCGATAAAACTGTCAGCTAGGACAATGAGTGTTTCCATCACAGCCAGAAGAGCCATATGGCTGAGACAGTGGAAAGCAGATGTCCAGTCGTAGTAAAATCTTTCCACCATTCCCTTTGAGGGTGGATTCCTCTTTGGATCCTAACTTAAAGAATTAATTGAATTCAGCCTTCCCACTACCAGGACTTTCAGAAATCCTGTTCCTTCAACATCTCAAGCGAATCTAAAAGAAGCAAAACAATACAGACCTGGCAAGCCATATCCACAAAGATCCTGGAAGCCAGAAACTTCTTACCAGCTTTTTCGTGGCAAAAACACCAGAGGCAAGTCAAGACAGCTA